>JAOWBW010000173.1:1075958-1277031 GCA_026119855.1 Campanula takesimana | reverse complement strand
AATCCTAGAGGGTCACACACAATAGAACGAATCTTAAATAAAAGGACTATATTGGAATTTAGGGTCGAAGGACCTCCAAGGAATTTCTGGAAAAGTTCTGGGCCTCCTGGTCAACCAAGCGGGCGCTTGGGTTGCACCAGGCGGGCGCCTGTTCAAGCCGGAAAGGGACTGGAGTTTCTGCCCAAACAGGCGCGCCGCCTGGGTGGTACCAGGCGGGCGCCTGGTGCTGCCGATTGGAAATTTCCTGATTGATTAGGAATGGTTTTTGGCACAAGATCCTATTTGAATAGGTCTTAATTGTGTATAAAACACCAATTCGGCCAGACATATGATAGAGTGCTTTTTGTGAGTCTCAAAGAGTTTGACAGAGATTTATTTGTTCTAAGATATCATTGATTAAGGAACAAAATAATTCACAAAATAAATTCCATATAGTTCTTATTGTATTGTGAAAGTGTGTTTCATAATATTGGTCTAGCAACCAAGATCAAAGAAGCTCCTTTGATATTCGTTCGAAGTGTGGATACCGCTAGAGGGTGAAAATCATCATCTTCAAAGTTCGTGTTCAAGCTTTGTGATCGTGATAAGTCTTCAAGTTTCTCCACCAAAGATCAAGAGAAAATTCATATCCATCAAGGGTTAGTTATTCCTCTATTCATCTTGTTGTATTTGATGTAATCATATGAACGGATCCATGGCTTTGGGTTTCTTAAAATTTTAATTACTATATTCCGCTGCGTATGTTACTTGGAAACCCAACAGTGGTATCAGAGCTTCGTTCATGTTGATTAATTCAATACTTGGATCATGTTGTATGTATATAAATTGTTTATGTGCCAAGCATGATATGAATATTGGATTATATGATGTTTATGTGTTTTGTGATTTTATGTGGTTTATTGTTTTTCAACTTTAATCGCACGATTCAATCGCAATAAAAATTATGGTGGATTCTGAATTATTTCGATTATTGATTTTGATTGGATCAAAGTTTTAATAATCGGGGAAAAAAAAATAATTTTGAGACAAAATTTTCGAACTTTAAAATTCTATACTATTCTGGCCATTCAAGCGGGCGCCTGGTCCTTTGCAGGCGGGCGGCTCGGTGGTCAAAATTTGTTCTGATTTTGGTTAAAATCTGAATGTGGAATTTTCGATAAATTCGACAAAACCAGTAACAGAAACCAGTCCAGACTTGTTGATCTGAATGGGTTTTGAGTAGTTGGTTTGTGTGTGGATTTTGGGGTTTGATTTTCCTATTTGTTTTAGTCTTGTGATTCTAAGATTGGTTCAAGGTTTGGATGGCTAATCTGCGTTCATCGAGATTGTGTTTCCCAAACTTGATCGCAATCAAAGTCTCAAAGATAAAACGAAGTTAGAATTATGAAGAGTTCATAATTGCTAAAATTGAGAAACAAAGTTCTTGATTCAATGATTGGAGATCCATGTGGAATTTTGAATGCAATTGGCCTACGTTCATCGAGACCATCTATTGCTTAGTTTCGGCCACATGGACTACTTTCTTGGTTTCTTGAATTAGTGCGGGATTGTGGTTGCCTAATGGCTTAGTTCGACCGCACTTCTTGTTGTCTTGATTTGGAGATAATAACCAAAGTGAAACAGTCTCATCCTCATAATTATAGAGAAACTAACGACACATAAATATCATGCTTAAATTAATGGAGATTAATTTAGTGGCTAAACTTGATGTGTAACATGTTTATATTATGTGCTCATAAATGTGTTATATGCTATATATGATGAACCTTCAAAGAAAGTTTTAAGTCTTTTATTGCCATGCCATGATTAAAACACTTGTTAATACATGAGTGATTTTAATGTAGATTCGCCCTAGCGAGATGCATTAAATTTGTTTATGTATGAGCAAGATAGATAGTGTGGGCACGCCCTAGCGGGACACATTAACTGTGCGTTTAAAATGGTTAGACTTAATTGGGCGTCAAAACAGTTTTGGGCCTAGGCAAAGATGAGGTTTAACATGCTTTTTGAAATTTGATTTCTTAAAGAATCTCATAAAAGGAACTAAGAGTCATATGAGATATGATTGACAAGAGTTGTCTACCTAATTAATTTGATTTTGTGTAATCCGCCTTAGCGGACTTGAAATTAAATTAAAGTTGGATCTTAACCCATTTAAATTATATTATACATTGGATGTATATGAAGGTTATATAATTTAGTGGGAGTATTTTGTTTGAAAAATACATTATTTATCTCTTTAATGAAAACCGGTACTTATTAAATTTTGGAAATTTTTGCATATTTGTAGATAATGACTAATAACACTCAATCAATGTCGTTGCGATCGATCCTTGAGAAGGATAAGCTCGAAGAGAATGGTACAAACTTTATGGATTGGATCCGTAGCATAAGAATTGTTCTTAGGCAAGAAGATAAGTTGTACATTCTCGATGGGCCTCTCCCCGCTGAACCACCGCCTACTGCCCCTAGGGTAGAAAGAGACAATTACAAGAAACATCGTAATGATTCTAGAGATGTAAGTTGTCTCATGCTTGCTGCTATGTGTTCAAAACTCCAACAAAGTTTGGAACATTTGGAAGCCTATGAGATAGGCGTGGAGTTGAGAACTATGTTTCAAGAGCAAGCTAGGCAAGAGAGGTACAAGACCATTGTTGCATTCACTACTAGTAAAATGAATGAAGGGCAACAAGTGAGTCCTCACTTTCTTAAAATGAAAGGTTATGTAGAGCACCTTGAGAAACTTGGCTATCCAATCCCATTGGAGCTAGCCACGGATCTCATTCTTAATTCATTGCCTAAAAGTTATAATCAGTTTGTAATGAATTATAACATGCATGGAATGGATAAGAATCTCTCTGAGTTGCATGGGATGCTCAAAACTGCAGAGATGAAAATTGTGGAGAAAGGTTCTCCCGTGCTCTTGGTTCATGATGGGAAGAAGCCTGGTGCCAAAGGCAAGGGTAAGGCAAAAGTTGTCAAACCCAAGATAAGCAAGGCAAAGGTTGCCAAGGCTTCTGAGGCAAAACCTGATTCGCAAAAGGATGCAATCTGTTTCCATTGTCAAGAAATTGGTCATTGGAAACGTAATTGCAAGGCTTTCTTGGAAGAGCTAAAGAAGAAGAAGAGCAGCAAGGCTGCGTCGACTTCAGGTATCTATATGATAGATATTCTCCTTTCTACCACTGATTCTTGGGTATTGGATACCGGATGTGGTTCTCACATTTGTCTAAATGTGCAGGGACTAAAGAATAGGAGACTGCTTAAAGAAGGTGAAGTAGATCTACGCGTGGGGAATGGAGCAAGAGTTGCTGCATTAGCCGTAGGGACTTATGAAGTCACTTTACCTTCTGGATTAATTCTTGTTTTTGAACAATTGTTATTATGTTCCGGATTTAAGCAGAAATATTATTTCAATTTCTTGTTTGGATAATGAAGGTTTTAAGTTTCTTATTGAGAATAAGAAATTTTCTATTTATTTAAATGATGTGCTTTACGGTATTGCTAATTCATTTAATGGCCTTTATATCTTGGATGTCAAGAATGAAAATAATGTCTATCATGTAAATAAGAAATCTAAACCTAATGATGTAAATCATACTTATTTGTGACATTGCCGTCTTGGTCATATTAATGAGAAGCGTATCTCAAAACTCCATGGGGACGGACTTTTGGGTTCATGTGACTTAGAGTCATATGACACTTGTGAGTCGTGTCTTCTTGGAAAAATGACTAAGACACCTTTTACCAAGTTGGGTGAAAGGGCAAGCGACTTATTGGGGTTGATACATTCCGATGTATGCGGACCATTAAGTAGCAATGCTAGGGGAGGATTTCAATACTTCATAACCTTCACTGATGATTATAGTAGATTTGGGTATGTTTACCTAATGCAACATAAAAGTGAAGCGTTTGAGATATTTAGAATATTTCAAAATGAAGTAGAAAAACAACTTGGCAAAAGTATTAAGGCACTTCGATCAGATCGTGGTGGTGAATACTTGAGTCAAGAATTTGATGATCATCTAAAGAATTGTGGAATAGTTTCACAATTGACTCCACCTGGAACACCACAATGGAATGGTGTGTCCGAGAGGAGGAATCGGACTTTGTTAGACATGGTTCGATCAATGATGAGTCAAGTTGATCTTCCAATATCCTTTTGGGGTTACGCTCTAGAAACCGCTGCTTTCACACTAAATCAAGTTCCAACTAAATCGGTTCTAAAGACTCCATATGAGATGTGGAGTGGAAAGAAACCTAGTTTATCTTTCATGAGGATTTGGGGTGCGAAGTTTATGTCAAGAGACTTATCTCTGACAAACTAGCACACAAATCTGATAAATGTATTTTCGTGGGATATCCTAAGGAAACTAAAGGATATTACTTTTACAACCGAGAGGACAACAAAGTGTTTGTTACCCGAACTGGTGTCTTTCTAGAGAAAGAGTTTCTCTCCAAAGAAATCACTGGGAGTAAAATAAATCTTGAAGAAATTCGAGACCCAGAAAATAACATTGAACCAATAGTGGAACAAGAACAAGAACCACAAGGAGTTGTGGAACCTGTTCAAAATACACAAGCATCTCGCAGATCTAGTAGGTTACGATCCGAGCCCGAGAGATATGGATTTCTCGTAACGGATAGTAATGAGGTAGAAATCATTGAGAATGATGAACCGTCAACCTACCAAGAGGCGATGTCTTCTCCTGATTCAGACAAGTGGCTTGGAGCCATGGAATCCGAATTGCAATCCATACAAGACAATCAAGTTTGGAATTGATTGATGCACCCGAAGGTGTAAAACCATAGGATGCAAATGGGTCTTCAAGAAGAAGACTGACATGGATGGGAAGGTGCATACTTACAAAGCTAGGCTTGTAGCGAAGGGTTATAGGCAAGTTCATGGTATTGACTATGATGAGACCTTTTCACCCGTAGCAATGATCAAGTCTATAAGAATTTTGCTTGCCATTGCCGTATATCATGACTATGAAATATGGCAGATGGACGTCAAAACCGCTTTCCTGAATGGAAAACTCCAAGAGGATGTGTATATGACACAACCAGAAGGTTTTGAACAAGATTCTAAGGTATGCAAATTGCAAAGATCCATCTATGGGTTGAAGCAAGCTTCAAGGAGTTGGAATCTCCGTTTTGATGAATCGGTCAAAGAGTTTGGTTTCATCAAGAACGAAGATGAGCCTTGTGTATACAAGAAGATTAGTGGGAGCATAGTGCTATTCCTTATTTATACGTGGATGACATATTGCTCATTGGAAACGACATTCCTACACTTCAGTCTGTGAAGACTTGGTTAGGAAAGTGCTTCGCAATGAAAGATATGGGTGAAGCCGCATATATACTTGGCATTAAGATCTATAGAGATAGATCAAGGAGGCTACTTGGTTTAAGCCAAAGTACATACATTGACAAGGTCATTAGAAGATTCCGTATGGAAAATTCTAAGAGAGGTACCTTGCCCGTGTTACATGGAGTTTCTCTAAGCAAGACTCAATGTCCTAAGACAAAAGATGAGCGTGAGAAAATGAATGATGTTCCATATGCTTCGGCAATTGGGTCCATCATGTATGCCATGATTTGTACTAGGCCGGATGTATCTTATGCTTTGAGCATGACAAGTAGATACCAATCCGACCCTGGCGAAAATCACTGGATAGCTGTAAAAGCGATTCTTAAGTACTTGAGAAGAACTAAAGACTCATTTTTGTTCTATGGAGGAATGGAAGATGATCTCGTTGTAATGCTTACACGGATGCAAGCTTCCAAACCGACAAAGATGATAGCCGATCGCAATCGGGTTTTGTGTTTATGTTAAATGGTGGAGCTGTAAGCTGGAAGAGTTCCAAGCAAAGTACAACCGCTGATTCTACAACAGAAGCTGAGTATATTGCTGCATCGGATGCTGCAAAGGAAGCTGTTTGGATTAAGAAGTTCATAACTAAAGTTGAAGTGGTTCCTAGTATTGCTAATCCAATAGACCTTTATTGCGACAATAATGGTGCTATTGCTCAAGCAAAGGAACCAAGAGCACATCAGAAATCCAAACACATACTTAGGCATTTTCATATCATTCGAGAAATCGTTGATAGGGGAGACGTAAATATATGCAGAGTACCTACTGATGACAATGTTGCGGACCCGCTAACAAAGGGACTTTCACAAGCTAAACATGATGGTCATGTTAGGTCCATGGGTATTAGATACATGGGAGATTGGGCCTAGGGCAAGTGGGAGATTGTTGGTAGTGGTGCCCTAGGCACATTTAATAAACGTTGTAATTGTTATCATTTATTTCATATCAATAAAGAGATGTTTTGATTATTATTGTTGTTCATGTTTACTTATAATAATCCCCGTCCCTAGTACTTGTTAAGCACTAGTATAAAGGCTAAATGATCATGGGATGATCATGTTAGATTTATGGGTACTTGTTTGGAACAAGGTGCTGGAAGTGACCTGCTCTATGAGATTCATGTCATGGTCTATGTCGAACATATATCTCATATTAGTTATGTCATTTGAATCCTTAGACATGAAGTTATTATAGTCTTCCACTTGATAAACATTGTGTTTGACATATTCAAACGCTACCTTAACACGGTAGTTATAAAGGGTATGATTGGCATAATCGGATTCCCATTGGGAAGAATAATAAGCTAAATGGATTTGTCCCTCCACGGAGAGATGTAAAGCTTGGGCCCCTCGAAGGAATGATGTTGATGAAATGTTCGGCCGGACTCAAATGAACTGATTAGATCAATAGCATTTGAATTATCAACATATTCGGAATCGAGAAAGTATTGAACAAAACAAGTTGACTGTTTGACCATGACTTATGTTCAATGACATCGTGGACAAAGGGATTGTGACATATTCTAAAGGAATGCGAACTTGTATCTAGTTATACTATTTGGGTAGGTATGACGGTTTGCTAGAACCTAATCATATCTTATGGAATCATGTTTGAGCCCATTGCCAACTTAGTATAATCCTAGAGGGTCACGCACAATAGAACGAATCTTAAATAAAAGGACTATATTGGAATTTAGGGTCGAAGGACCTCCAAGGAATTTCTGGAAAAGTTCTGGGCCTCCTGGTCAACCAAGCGGGCGCTTGGGTTGCACCAGGCGGGCGCCTGTTCAAGCCGGAAAGGGACTGGAGTTTCTGCCCAAACAGGCGGGCGCCTGGGTGGTACCAGGCGGGCGCCTGGTGCTGCCGATTGGAAATTTCCTGATTTGATTAGGAATGGTTTTTGGCACAAGATTCCTATTGGAATAGGTCTTAATTGTGTATAAAAACACCAATTCGGCCAGACCATATGATAGAGTGCTTTTTGTGAGTCTCAAAGAGTTTGACAGAGATTTTATTTTGTTCTAAGATATCATTGATTAAGGAACAAAATAATTCACAAAATAAATCCATATAGTTCTTTATTGTATTGTGAAAGTGTGTTTCATAATATTGGTCTAGCAACCAAGATCAAAGAAGCTCCTTTGATATTCGTTCGAAGTGTGGATACCGCTAGAGGGTGAAAATCATCATCTTCAAAGTTCGTGTTCAAGCTTTGTGATCGTGATTAAGTCTTCAAGTTTCTCCACCAAAGATCAAGAGAAAATTCATAGCCATCAAGGGTTAGTTATTCCTATATTCATCTTGTTGTATTTGATTTAATCATATGAACGGATCCATGGCTTTGGGTTTCTTAAAATTTTAATTACTATATTCCGCTGTATATGTTACTTGGAAACCCAACACTACTTTGGAATCATTAGTTGTTTATCGTGCTAGTATTTTATTACTTAGCCTTTACTTGAAAGTCCAGCTGGTATTTGTGTCGTGTTTGGGCGATGCGAAACATTATGATGGCACAAGCCAAGTCCATTATGATGTTGACCATTGTTTTGCCCCATTATTCCCTTCCTCCAGATTGGCCTTGGATGTGAGATGGGCTAGCCCCTTTGTGAGCATTTTAGCTATTGGTTTTGGGCTTTGACTGTGTGTTATTGTCCTCTTATTATTATTGGTTCCGGTACCGGGGGTTTTCTCTTCAGCTTTTATGCTACTATGAAGATGTTGATTGTTGATTATTGAAGCTGCGCAGCGACCTTTATTCGGTTCTATCAGTTGGGAAACCTTGGCTAATATCCTTTGTTACTTGTTTATTTCCGCTGCTATCTGTTAATTGATAAATGCTATGTGCTAAGTGATATTTATTATTGTTTACTGCTTATTGCATCATAGCATGTCATATAGTTGCATTAGTAACTTATTGAGATTTATCTCACCCCCTTTCTTTTATCTTTGTTTTTCCTTACCCCCCCCCCCAGGAGGAAAGGATTAGACTCGCTGATCACGAGGAGGACGTCGCGAGGGTTGAGCTTTTTGGGCAAGTTGTTATTGGTGGATTTACATTACATAAATGTGTAACCTTTTTGGGAATAGTTGTACCAAACTTGACGTCATTAGAATTTGTATATTTTATTATTTTGGGTGTAAGCTTATGGGGCTTACACTAGTTTATATTTTGTTGTTAAAGTTGGATTTCAAAACTTTGTGTTATCATCTTTTGGTATAAAAGGAAATTTTATCTTCATTATTTTAGATTTTATTGTTTAAGTCGACGTCCAGCTCGCGTACTCCGGGCCCGCGGGGTCGGGGTCGCGACAATTGGTATCAGAGCTATGATTTAGCTCTAAGTATAAGTCTAGGTGGACTAGTATGACCTAGGAGGGTAGTTGTGTTCGGAGTGAGTAACGGTTGATGTTTTATGCAGGTAATTGTTCACAATGGCTAGAAGAAGAACGGGTGAAGGTTCTAGTGGGGCTCAGAATCAGAATGATCTTCGGGAAGAGAACCGTGCTATGTTCCAAGGCATGTTTGAGGCGGCCATGAAGGCAATTCATGACCAAGGGCCAAGAGAGGAGCATGTGGCACCTCCGCGTTACGGGTTGGAGCAATTTATGAAATTAAAACCAAGAGAGTTTGATGGTGTGCCCGATGTGAAGAAGGCCGAACTATGGATTGAGTCTATGGAGAAAATTTATGATGTGTTTGGGTGCACGGACGAGGATAGGGTCCGGTTTGCGGCTTATAAATTGGTTGGGGCCGCGGAACACTGGTGGAAGACACTCAAAGCTAGTTGGGATGCCACTCTTGTCCCTTACTCTTGGGAGTTGTTCGTGCGGAAGTTCAAGGAGCATTTCATCCCTCTAGTTGACCAGAACCGTAATGAGATCGAGTTTCTAAGCTTGGAGCAAGGCTTGTCGTCGGTAGCGCAGTACTCGGCTAAGTTCACAGAATTAGCCCGGTATTGTGACTATCTTGTGAGGACCGAAGAACAGAAAGCTATGAGATTCATCCGTGGTTTGAAGACTTCCATCCGGACTCAACTTATAGCACAAAGGATTCAAACTTATCAGGATGCGGTGGATCGAGCCTACTTGATCGAGCAAGATATAGGGGAGCATAAGAAGAAGGTCGAGGTGACTAACACTAGCAAGCAGGGAGGGCAGAGCAAGCCACAATCCCGTTCAGATAACCGAGGTAATTTTGGGGGACAATCTCAGTCCCGAGGGCAACCAATCCCAAGGAACCCGGGCACTACTTTCGGGAACCAAGGGAACCAAATTAGGAGACTTTGTTCCTATTGCCAAAAGGAAGGTCATTCAGAGGACCAGTGTTGGAAGAAACAGGGCAAGTGTACCAATTGTGGTTAAATGGGGCATTTTGCAAGGGATTGTACTAGAGGCAGGGGTCAACCGACTGTGGTAGGAGCTGGTGCTCCACAGGGTCAGAAAAGGGATGCTACGGGAAAGGCCAAGGTCCAAGGAAAAGTGTTTGCAATGAATCAGCATCAGGCAGATGATCCCTCAGTGATTGGAGGTATTGTTTCTATATCTAGTGTGAGCGCACGTACGTTAGTAGATCCAGGATCATCTCATTCTTACATTTCTGTGCAATTTGCTTCTTTGCTAAATGATGCATCTGAGTCTTTCCCCTATGTGTTAGAGGTGTCAACTCCTATGGGAGAGTGTTTGGTGACTGATAAAGTCTTTCGTGCTTGTGATGTGCTTATCTGTGGTCATGTCTTGTGTGCGGACTTGGTGGTTCTTCCGATACAAGATTTTGACGTTATTTTGGGTATGGATTGGCTGAGCAAATATCATGCTTCAGTCGATTGTCGTAGAAAGGTCGTTAATTTCTCTATCCCTGATGTGCCTAAATTTGTTTTTGAGGCTATGCCTTTGGGTAGAAATATTCGTATCATTTCTTATGTGAAAGCTAGGAGATTTTTGCATCGTGGTTGTGAGGGGTACTTGGCTAGTGTGCTTGATACTAGGAAAGAATCCCCTAGTTTGGAGAGTGTTCGGGTAGTTAGAGAATTTCCCGATGTTTTCTCTTCTGAGTATGATATGCCTCCCGATCGTGAGATAGAGTTTTCTATAGATCTCTTACCGGGTACAGCTCCGATTTCGAAAGCACCGTATAGAATGGCTCCAGCAGAGTTGAAGGAACTAAAGGTTCAGTTGCAAGAGTTAGTTGATCGAGGGTTTATCCGCCCTAGTGTTTCCACCTGGGGAGCATCGGTTTTGTTTGTACGGAAGAAAGACGGTTCTTTGAGATTGTGTATTGATTACCGAAAGTTGAATCAGGTTACAGTGAAGAACAAGTATCCTCTACCTTACATTGATGATTTATTTGATCAGCTTCAAGGGTCCGTGGTGCTTTCTAAACTTTATTTGAGGAGTGGGTACCATCAGTTGAAGATTCGATCTGAGGATATTCCGAAGACTGCTTTTCGCACCCCCTATGGTCATTACGAGTTCTTGGTTATGCCGTTTGGGTTGACTAACGCGCCTGCCGTATTTATGGATTTGATGAACCGGGTTTTCCATCCTTATCTTGACTCATTTGTGGTGGTCTTCATCGACGACATTCTTGTCTACTCTAAATCTCGAGAGGAGCACGAGCAACACTTGAGGACAGTTTTATCCATTCTTGCGAGGGAGCAGTTGTTTGCGAAGTTTAGCAAATGCGAATTTTGGCTCGAGAAGGTTTCATTTCTGGGTCATGTTATTTCTAAAGATGGGATTTCGGTGGATCCTTCAAAGATAGAGGCCATAGTGGATTGGAAGAGACCCGAGACAGTGACCGAGATCAGAAGTTTTCTGGGTTTAGCCGGGTATTACAGAAGGTTTATAGAAGGGTTTTCGAGGATTGCTACCCCGATGACTCAGTTGACCCGGAAGAATGTACCGTTTGTGTGGAGTGAAAAATGTCAAAATAGCTTTGATGAATTAAAGAAGAGATTAACTACGGCTCCTATTCTTGCGTTACCAAATGGAAATGACGATTTAGTAATTTACAGTGATGCTTCTAAAGAGTGTTTGGGTTGTATTTTGATGCAGAATGGGAAAGTAATTGCTTATGCTTCGAGGAAGTTAACCCCTAGTGAATAGAATTACCCTACTCATGATATGGAGTTGGCTGCGATAGTCTTTGGGTTGCATAAGTGGAAGCATTACCTATATGGAGCGAGGTTTGAGATTTTTACCGATCACAAAAGTTTGAAATACCTCTTCTCTCAAAAGGAATTGAATAACCGTCAGCGTAGGTGGATGGAGCTTTTAAAAGATTATGATTGCACTATTTCGTACCATCCGGGCAAAGAAAATGTAGTAGCTGATGCGATCAGTCGAAAGTCTTATGTGGCATCAATGATGATTCGTGAATGGAAATTGCTAGAGGATGCTCGAGATTGGCATCCCCAAGAGTCGAAGCGTGGAGCAATTTTTACGAACCTTAATGTATTTCCCACATTAATTCAACAAATAAAGGATACTCAGAAGGATGACCCAGAGTTGAGGAAGATTATGGATAATGCTCGGGATAGACAGTATGTGGACTTCCAGCTTGACTCCGAGGGAGTGTTGACTTACCGTAGCAGATTGTATGTACCGAATATCGGTGGGGTTAAACAGCGAGTTCTTGATGAGGGTCACAAATCCAGGTATACCATTCATCCCGGGAGTACGAAGATGTATCAGGATTTAAAACAACAATTTTGGTGGATTAACATGAAGAGGGAAATTGCAGATTATGTATCGAAATGTTTGACCTGTCAGCAAGTTAAAGCAGAGCATCAGAGACCCGCAGGTCTACTTCAGCCTCTTGAGATACCCGAGTGGAAGTGGGAACACATTACGATGGAATTTGTAACCGGACTACCCAGGACTCGAAGGAGTTCAATGCAGTTTGGGTGATTGTGGACAGATTGACTAAATCTTCTCATTTCTTACCCATTGACATTTCCTATTCGATGGAGAAACTTGCGAATTTGTATATTCATGAGATTGTCAGATTACATGGTGTTCCAGTTAGTATTGTGTCAGACAGAGATCCCAGGTTTACATCCCGATTTTGGCAAGCGTTACAGAAGGCTTTGGGTACCGATTTGAGGTTTAGCACAGCATTTCATCCTCAGACTGACGGTCAGTCTGAAAGAACCATTCAGATTCTCGAGGATATGTTACGGGCTTGCACAGTTGACTTTCCAGATTCGTGGGATACACATCTACCGCTTGCAGAGTTCGCCTACAATAATAGTTATCAGTCGAGTATACAGATGGCACCGTATGAGGCTTTGTATGGGAGGAAATTTCGGTCACCTATTTGTTGGGACGAGGTTGGGGAAGCAAAACTTTGGGGTGTTGACATGGTTCAGGACTCGGTGGAAAAGGTTAAAATTATTCGGGATCGATTGAAGACGGCCCAGAGTCGACAGAAGAGCTATGCCGACCACCGAAGACGTGATCTTAATTTTCAGACCGGAGATTTGTGTTCTTGAAGGTGTCTCCGAAGGTTGGTATCCGAAGGTTCGGGAAGAAGGGTAAATTAGCTCCGAGGTTTGTTGGACCGTTTGAGATTTTGGGGAAAGTGTGACTTCTAGCATACCGTCTTGCTTTACCATCTTTTTTGGACCGGTTACATAATGTTTTTCACGTTTCTATGCTTTGGAAGTATGTTCATGACCCATCTCACGTTTTACCGAGGGTACCGGAGGATATAGAGCCTGATATGACCTACGAGGAACGACCGGTTCAAATCCTTGATTCTAAAGTCCAAGAGTTGAGAAGCAAGAGCATTGCGTTGGTTAGAGTCCTTTGGAATAATCATAATGTCGAGGAATCGACTTGGGAGCTTCGAGAGGAGATGGAGCGTAAATATCCGTGGCTTTTTTAATTCGGGTAAGTCTCGTTAAAATTCGGGTCGAATTTTCTTTAAGGGAGAGTGAATGTCACGACCCGAAAACCCGTCTCTATTTTCTAATAATAAATATTTAATTATTTATTTATTTCTTATTTAATTATTTAAATTATTATTTAATTAATAATTATGTGTGCATTTTATGTTTCATAATAAATTATGTCTAGCATTTTATTTGGGTCATTTGTGCTAGTGTAGTATTATTTGGTCTTAGTTGTTAGTAGGAAGTATTAGAGTTGTGTAGTTAGTAGAGGAGGGGGTCTAAGTGTAAGTTTTGAAAATAATCCATCATCTCCCTACTCCCTCTCTTTCTCCCTCACCTCACACTACCATTCCCAGCCTACTCTCTCTCTCTCCAAGAAAGGGTAAGTTTTTCCTCTCCCTTCTCTGTCACGACCCGAAAACTAGGCTCTATTTTATTAGTAATAAATAATTATTATTTATTTATTTGCTTATTTATTTATTTAAATTATTATTTATTTAAATATTTATGTGTGCACTTTATGTGTCGTAAAAATATGCCTAGCATTTTATTTGGGTCATTTGTGCTAGTGTAGAATTGTCGAGTCTTATTTGTTAGTGGGGAGTATTTGTGTGTAGTGTAGAGGAGGGGGCCTAAGTGTAAATTCTTTTAAACATTTCCCTACTCCTCCTCTTCTCCCTCATACACTCCACCCCCACTCCATCTTCCAGCCATCTCTCTCCCTCTCTCTAAGATTTGGGTAAGTTTTCTTTCTCCTTCTTCTCTCTTCATTTTCTCCATCTTCCTCTCATCTTCTCTCATTTCTTAAAACTTGAACCTTGTTTAGATCGTCGATAGGAGCGTAGGAAGCCAAAAAGAATCGAAATCCATCAACTTTGAGAATTTGCAAGTAAGTTGCTTTTCCCCCATTTTTATGCTAAAGTGTTCATTTCATGTTTATATAATGCTTTAGTTTTTATATTTGAGGT
This sequence comes from Campanula takesimana, assembly GCA_026119855.1. Classification (NCBI taxonomy): domain Eukaryota; kingdom Viridiplantae; phylum Streptophyta; class Magnoliopsida; order Asterales; family Campanulaceae; genus Campanula; species Campanula takesimana. Next base: position 1,262,790 of record JAOWBW010000173.1, on the reverse strand, counting down.
TTGGAATTGATTTGGAATTTATTTGGGTTTTTGGTTAAAAATGGTGATTTATATGAATGTTGGGTTTGATTCTTGTTTGGGGTCATTTATGGTGTTGTTGAGGTCCCCTTTTTGCTAGATGTTGTTTGGGTGCTTTGGGGATTAAGTTGGGAGAGTTGATTGTGAGAAATTTGGTTTTGGGGTAAGAAAATGGAAGAACCCATTTGGTTCTTGCCGTTTTCCGGCGACCTGGGTGCGTGGGCGACCGCCCATGGGTGGTTTGGGCGACCGCCCATGAGATCAGTTGATCCAGAGAATTTGAGTAAAAGTGAGTGGGCGACCGCCCACTTTTGGGTTGGGCGACCGCCCATGAAGTCAGTTGGCTTTGGGCTTGGGTGTGGGTTTTGGGCGACCGCCCGGACTGGCTATGGGCGACCGCCCATACCAGCTGTCCTGAGTACCTTTGTTTTCGAATTGTTTTTGGTTCAAGCCCGATCTAGGCTCGAAGTAGCACCCTAGTTGACTTAAGTTAATGTTGTGGAACACTTTAGTATTCGAGGATGATCCCTTTGTGATCGATTGTGTTATGGATCGAGCCCCACAATGGTGGGGAGGTATAAGGGTTGATATATCAAGATTTAGGACAAAAGGAGTGGAATTCGGGTGTATTTTGGGGTCTGGGCGGCCGCCCACTTAGTTTTGGGCGACCTCCCACTAAATCAGCCTCATTTAGCTTGGCAACAGCGTTCCGGGCGACCGCCCACTCAACTCCGGGCGCCCGCCCACTTTTTCCAGAATTTAGGTCGATCTTCCGGAGGCCATAACTTCTTCGTCCGGACTCCGTTTTAGGCGTGTAAACTATCTTTTCGAAGCTCTCTTCGAGTAATACAAGATGGGATAGTTTGTTCAGTTAATTTCTAAGTTTTATACTTCGGGATTTTGTTGGGTGTTCGAGGTTAAGAATTGGTTCGTTGATGAACGGATGTAAGACGTGAATTGGTGATTGGGTACCTACGGTGTTGACTAGCTTTAAGGTGTATTTATTCGGTCTTCCTATTTGGAATTCTAGGTGTAAATATAGGGAGCTAATAGTCCCAGTATATCTTTATGAATAAACGTTTAGGGTCATTTTGGTAATAGTTATTGTGCTATTTGTGAGCGACCGTGTGGGTTGTGCTCTTATGATTAACTTGTGGGTATCATAATTAGGATGTGTTTGGTACGTGCCTTATATTGGAATCATTATGTTTTAAGGGTCAATGTTGTTGGACTCTTTTATGAGAAACTCCTTGTGTTTATTGTTGTTGAACTCTTCTTGAGTAATCGTTCGCATCTTTTATGGTGATTAATTGGTATGATTCCCTACTTTGGAATCAATGATTGTTTATCATGCTAGTATTTTATTACTTATCCTTTACGTGAAAGTCCAGCTGGTATGTTGTGTGTGTTTGGGCGATGCGAAACATTATGATGGCACGGCCAAGTCCATTGTGATGTTGACCATTGTTTTGCCCCATTATTACCCTCCTCCAGATTGGCCTTGGATGTGAGAAGATCTAGCTCCTTTGTGTGCATTTTAGCTTCTTGGAGCATGACTTTGTGACATGTCTCCCGTCCCTTGTGACACTTCATTGGTTATTGGTTCCGGTACCGGGGTTTCTCTTCGGCTTTCATGCTATTATGAAGATGATGATTTGTTGATTATTGAAGCTGCGCAGCGATCCTTTATTTGGATGTTCCGGTTTGGAAAACCTTGGCTATATCCTTTGTTATGTGTTTATTTCCGCTGCTATCCGATATATGATAATTGCTATGTGCTATGTGATAACTATTATTGTTTATTGTATATTGCATCTTAGCATGTCATGTAGTTGCATTAGTAACTTACTGAGATTTTATCTCACCCCGTTTATTTCCATCTTTGTTTTTCCTTAACCCCCCCCCAGGAGGAAAAGGATTAGGATTCGCGGATCGAGGAGGACGTCGAGAGGATTGAGATTTTGGGGCAGGTTGTTATGGATCGGTTTACATTATTTAAATGTATAACCTTTTGGGGATAGTTTTACCATTATTGACGTCATTAAGAATTGTATATTTTATTCTTTTTGGTATAAGCTGTGGAGCTTATGTTAGATGTACTTTGTTGATTTAAACTTGGATTTGTAAAACCTTGTGTTATCACCTTTCGGTTCAAAATGGAATTTTTAACTTCTATATTTTAGAGTTTTGGTTTTAAGTCGACGTCCAGCTCGCGTATTCCGGACCCGCGGGTTCGGGGTCGCGACATTCTCTCTTCATTTTCATCCTCTTCCTCTCATCTTTTCTTATTGCTCATTTTATGAAATGTGTTTAGATCGTCGATAGGATCGCGTAGAACCAAAAATATTTGAATTCCGTCATCTTTGAGAAATTTCAAGTAAGTTGCTTTTCCCCCATTTTTATGCTAAAGTGTTCATTTCATGTTTATATAATGCTTTAGTTGATACATTTGATGCTTGATTGAGTTTGGTATTTATTTGGAAATTATTTTGGTTTTTGGTTTAAAATGGTGATTGTTATGAATGTTGGGTTTGAATCTTGGTTTGGGGTTATATACGATGTTGATTAGGCCCCCTTTCAGCCTAGATGTTGTTTTGATTCATTGTTAGACTTGTTAGAAGCATTGAGATAAAGAGACTTGAGTTTTGGGTAGGATTTGGTGTAAACCCAGAAAATTGGCCGGAATTTGCCCCTCCGGGCAAGGGGGCGCGCGCACTCTCTCAAGGGAGGCGTGCGAACCCTTATGCCCTTTGTAAACTCAACCTTCTGATTCTTGGAGGCGCGCGCACCATGTTCTGGGGGGCGTGCGCTCCCTCAATTGTTTCAAAATTCAAAACCTTCTGATCAAAGGAGGCGCGCGCACCCTTTCAAGGGAGGCGTGCGCACCCATTCCTTTTCCAGAAATCACACCTTCTGTTGTTGTGAGGCGCGCGCACCATTTTCTTTAGGGCGTGCGCATCCTTTGGGTAGGGTGCGCGCATCCCTTGGCGCAAGGCGCGCGCACCCCTTCCCATGTGTTGTCATTTTATCCAAATTGTCCGGAGTTCATAACTTTCTCATCCGGACTCCGTTTTAATCGTGTAAACTATCATTTTAAAGCTCTACTTGAGTCCTTCGAGATGAGTGGGTAGTTTTAGTTTAGTACTTTGAGTTGAATTGAATCCTTTGTGATCGAATGTGTCATGGAAATTGAGTTGTTATTGTTTGAGACTATTGGAACACTTTACTTGTGTGTTGTTGGTTCATTTCATCTTATTGGTGATCACTTGATATGGTTCCCTACTTTGGAATCATTAGTTGTTTATCGTGCTAGTATTTTATTACTTAGCCTTTACTTGAAAGTCCAGCTGGTATTTGTGTCGTGTTTGGGCGATGCGAAACATTATGATGGCACAAGCCAAGTCCATTATGATGTTGACCATTGTTTTGCCCCATTATTCCCCTCCTCCAGATTGGTCTTGGATGTGAGATGAGCTAGCCCCTTTGTGAGCATTTTAGCTATTGGTTTTGGGCTTTGACTGTGTGTCATTGTCCCCTTATTATTATTGGTTCCGGTACGGGGGGTTTTCTCTTCAGCTTTCATGCTACTATGAAGATGTTGATTGTTGATTATTGAAGTTGCGCAGCGACCTTTATTTGGTTCTATCAGTTGGGAAACCTTAGCTAATATCCTTTGTTACTTGTTTATTTCCGCTGCTATCTGTTAATTGATAAATGCTATGTGCTAAGTGATATTTATTATTGTTTACTGTTTATTGCATCATAGCATGTCATATAGTTGCATTAGTAACTTATTGAGATTTATCTCACCCCCTTTCTTTTATCTTTGTTTTTCCTTAACCCCCCCCCAGGAGGAAAGGATTAGACTCACTGATCACGAGGAGGACGTCGCGAGGGTTGAGCTTTTTGGGCAAGTTGTTATTGGTGGGTTTACATTACATAAATGTGTAACCTTTTTGGGAATAGTTGTACCAAACTTGACGTCATTAGAATTTTTATATTTTATTATTTTGGGTGTAAGCTTATGGGGCTTACACTAGTTTATATTTTTTTGTTCAAGTTGGATTTCAAAACTTTGTGTTATCATCTTTTGGTATAAAAGGAAATTTTTATCTTCATTATTTTAGAGTTTATTGTTTAAGTCGACGTCCAGCTCGCGTACTCCGGGCCCGCGGGGTCGCGACATATAGATTCTATCACTAATCTCTGTTTTGTAGCAAAGAATGTAAGTGAAAGCAGCTGGCTATGGCATAAGCGCTTAAGTCATTGAACTTCAAGTATTTGGCTAAGCTAGGAAGGGAAAATCTTGTCAAAGGACTTCCCAAAGTAGCTGACCATCATGATAGAAAATGTGCATCATGCCAGCTCGGTAAACAACCTAAGCAGTGTTTCTCCAGCAAGATTGCTTCCTCAACTTCTAAATGTTTACAACTGCTTCACATGGACCTGTTTGGACCTGTCACCACCGCGAGCATTGGAGGAAACAAATATACTTTAGTTGTGGTGGATGACTACTCAAGATACACATGGGTCGAAATGATGATATCCAAAGATGACTGCTATGATATCTTGAATGCGCTATTCCGAAGGCTCCAAACTCAGAAGGAAGACGACATCGTGAGCGTTAGATCAGACAACAGAACTGAATTCAAGAATAACGGTGTTGCTCAATACTGCGATGACCATGGAATTGATCACAATTTCTCTGCCGCTGGAGTTCCTCAACAAAATGGCGTTGTGGAAAGAAAGAATCGCACGTTGATAGAGGCTGGAAAAACAATGATAGCTGAAGCAAAGCTTCCAAAGTATTTCTGGGGAGAAGCTGTCAACACTGCTTGCTTCACCCAGAATAGATCCCTCATCAACAAAGCCTACAACAAGACTCCATATGAGCTATGGAGAGGAAGAGCGCCCAACATTGCTTTCTTCAAGATTTTTTGCTGCAAATGCTATATCCTCTACAATGGCAAAGATCATAGAGGTAAATTCGACGCCAAAGCAGATGAAGGTATTTTCGTTGGGTATGCCAAACACTCTAAAGCTTTTCGTGTTTTTAATAGAACTACTCTAGTAATTGTAGAATCGGTACATGTTACTTTTGATGATCATTCTCTCCTTGAGCCACATTTGGCTCCAAATGATTCTGATGATTCTGGTGAGAATGTTGAGACAGGTACGCAGTCACAAACTGCACCTGCGCAGAATAATAATCAAGCTGATCACAATCAGAATCAAGCAAGTCCATCCCATGCGCCAACTCCGGATGCTGTGCCAGAAGTGACGACTCCTGATGCGCAGACACCCCCTCATGCGCATGATGTTTCTCTGCTTCAGCAAATTACTTTTGATGATCTTGATGCTGAAGCAAATGAAGTTCCTATTGAAGATCTTCGTATTTCTACTACTCAACCAAACTTACCTCCTGAGGTTCGTGAAGTTAGAGATCATCCAACTTCAAATATCATTGGTGATCTCAATGTAGGGGTTCGTACTAGGAGAGCATCAAACTTTGATGATGAGTATCACTCTTTTATCTCCCAAATCGAACCAAAGAAGATTGATGATGCGCTCCAAAATTCAAGCTGGGTCACTGCTATGCAAGAAGAGCTCAACCAATTTGAGCGATGCAAAGTTTGGACTTTAGTACCCAGACCTCATGATCAAGGTGTTATTGGTACAAAATGGGTATTTAGAAACAATATGGATGAGAACGGACGCATCACCAGGAACAAAGCAAGGTTGGTTGCTCAAGGTTATAGGCAAGAGGAAGGAATCGATTATGATGAAACTTTTACGCCTGTAGCAAGACTAGAAGCTATCAGAATTTTCTTAGCTTATGCCTCTCACAAGAAATTCAAGCTTTATCAAATGGATGTGAAGAGCGCATTTCTCAACGGTGAACTCCAAGAGACGGTCTACGTAGCTCAACCTCCTGGATTTGAAGACAGCAGATTTCCAAATCACGTCTTCAAGCTTCAAAAGTCTTGTATGGACTTAAGCAGACTCCAAGAGCATGGTACGTACTCTATCAAAATTCCTGCTAGAGAAAGGCTTCAAGCGCGGTAAAATCGACACAACTCTTTTTATTGCTAAGTATAATGATCATTCTTTGCTTGTTCAAATTTATGTCGATAATATTATATTTGGTTCTACTAATGAGTTACTTTGTAAGCGCTTTGAGAAACTCATGAAAAGCAAGTTTGAGATGAGCATGATGGGAGAACTCACATTTTTCCTCGGACTTCAAATCAAACAAGTAAATGATGGCATCTTCATAAATCAAGCCAAGTACACAAGGGACTTAATCAAGAAATTTGGACTTGAGAATGCTAAAGCATACGACACTCCAATGGCTACGGGCAATAAGCTTGATAAAGACTTAAAAGGTAAGAAAGTTGATCAAACTTTATATCGAGGTATGATTGGCTCTCTACTCTACCTTACTGCAAGTAGGCCAGATATTATGTTTAGTGTTTGTGTCTGTGCGCGCCATCAAGCAGACCCTAGAGAAGCGCACTTAACTGTTGTTAAACGCATTATTCATTATCTTTCTAGAACTATTAACCTTGGACTTTGGTACACCAAAGATTCGAATTTCGATTTGCTAGGTTATTCAGATGCAGATTACGCAGCATGCACAATTGACAAGAAGAGCACAAGTGGAACTTGTCATTTCCTTGGAAATCGACTTGTTGCGTGGGCAAGCAAGAAACAAGCTGCTGTGTCCATCTCTACTATAGAAGCTGAATACATTGCTGCTGGAAGCTGCTGCTGCCAAATCCTATGGATGAAGCAACAACTAGTGGATTATGGAATTAATGAAGGAAATTGCCCAATTTTCTGCGACAATATGTCCACCATAGCAGTCTCCAACAATCCTGTCATGCATTCAAAGACAAAGCACATCGACATCAAATATAATTTTCTCAAGGACCACGTGGAAAAAGGAAATATACACTTAGAGCACGTGGGCACATATAATCAAATTGCTGATATCCTCACAAAGGCTCTTGACGCAAAGAGATTTGTCTTCTTGAGAGGAGAAATGGGTATGCTTGAACTCAGCTAACTTGTCCATATAATTTGTTAATACTAATGTTTTTGTGTTTGCTTGGTAAGTTCTTAAAGGTTAAGATTTCATGCATCTGCGCAGCGACTGCGCAGTAAGTTAATGCGCATGAAAAATTAAGTTGAGATTTGAAGAAACTCTGCAAAATATTCGCTCTGCGCAAAACGACATGAGCACTTATAAGTGGACCGCAGAATCCCTTCTATTTCATTTGTGGATGGGAAGTCAATCCGCAAGATCTTAACCAGGATGTTGTTGGGCGCAGATTGATAAGGCATCTGCGATCCTCTGGAATTCTTCCTCTCTTCACTTTGGATCAGCCATTCTACGTGCCTTCTCTTGTCGATGAATTCTTTGAGACTGCGCATGTTGTTCCTGCCAAGCACAAGGATGAGAGCACTGAGATCATTATGGCGGTGGTGCAGAATTGCGAAATCTTGGTACACCCAAACCACATCCGCAGACTTTGCGACTTCGATGTTGGTGATGCGCCAGAGACTTTTGATACTGCGCGGCAAGACAGATTGGCGATGAAGTTAGTTGACGAGCCCACTCTTGTCAAGCGATGTTCTGTGCATGATCGCAAAGAATTTAGTGAGGTGATGTATCACCTGTGCACCTTGATTGGCGATTCCCTGAACTGGAAGAATGGGAACAAGGGGAAGTTTATTTCCATGCAATGGGAATATTATTACGCTATCTACTTAAAGGAAAGGCTGGATTGGCCCCAGATCATCTGGAATGAGATCACCAAGGCAATGACGAGCTATGATACGCGCCTCAACGCGTCAAAACCTAAGTATCGGACGCCTGCTATCCAAGCTCCTGCTCCAATACACTGAATTAAATGACTTTGTAAGGAAGGAGCCTATTCTGAATCAGTCATGTGCTTCAAAGTTTTATTCTCAAGCGCAGCTTCATCTGCTACGTGATGAGATTGGCGATGCGGAATACTACAGAATCTGGAGATCAGATGATGATCCCAACAGGGAACCTTGGTTGGGAAAGTTACCCAAGGAAGGCAAGGCCAAGGGAACAGAATGCCCAAGTGCTGCGCAGGAACGGCTGATGAAGCCTCCAAGAGCAAGGGCAAGGGCATTGCTGAGCCCAAGTCAAAGAAGCACAAGGAAGTTCCCAACGTCCAATCCACCGCAGGCATAAAGATCAGAGAACCTGCCCCTGCTGCTCCAAAGCCTCCCTCTAAGAAGCGAAAGGCTGATGCGCCTGCGCCCTCCCCGAAGAAGACCAAGACTGCCAAGAGTGCCTTCCAACGTATTCCTCCTTCTGCGCATGACTCTGAGTCGCGCATGGATCACACTGGTGATTCTGAAGATGCTGCTATTCAGGGGGAGACTCATCCCAAGGACCCAGCTGTGCAAGACCCAAATGTTGCGCCCGGTCCTCCTGCTGATGCCCCTCTTTCTTCTCCTCAGCGCAAGCAGAAGGTGCGTAGTAGCGCGAAGGGCTCAAAAAAGCGCCATACTCCCTCTCCTCCTGTTGGGCTTTATGTAAACATGCGCAGCGGAATGAAACCCAAAAGCCTAGATCTGATCACGATGATTAAATTAATATGGAGATGAATTTAGAACACTAACCGTGACGGAGCTTTAAAATTCTGAGATCTTCAATCTTCGTTCTTCGCGCTTCTTCGAATCACGAACGTAGGAACGACCGCAAAACTTGGATCACGAACTTTGAAGGAGTTGATGCCAACGCCCTCTATGTTTATCCACACGCGAACGAATTTCAAGAACGATTCTTGAACCGGATTGCTAGACCCAATAGAAACTCTTTCTATTTTGAAGGCTATATAGAAAATCAATGTTCTTGTTCTTGAGGAAGAAGAAGAACTTGTTTTTCTCTCTCTCGGAGGCTATCTAATTGATATGGAATCAATACATACTGATTAGGTCGTTGTTAGAGGTTTATATACTTATTAGTCCTAAACCGTTTAGGATAAATAGGTTAAAACCCGTCACAACACGAAATCAGTTTTTGGGCCCGAACAGGGCCTGCTCGGCCGAGTCCTTTAAGGTGCTCGGCCGAGCACCTTTGCTCCAGAAAATCTGACCTTCTGATTTCCCATGCTCGGCCGAGTCATATGAGGTGCTCGGCCGAGCACCACCAGAATTCCGATTTTAGCCTTTTGAACAATTCGTCTTTTTGTGTGTGACCCCATAGGATTATATTAAGTTGGCAATGAGCCCAAACACATTTGTGCTCATAAATCATGAGCGGACTCTAGCAAGCCATCATGACTACCCAATTAATATAACTTGTATAAGTTCGTGAATCCTTTATAGAACATATTACAATCTCTTTGTTTCACGATGTCTATTGAACGTAAGCCATGGTCAATGGTCAACTTACAGTGTTCAATGCTTTCTCGATCCAGAATGTATTGATAGTACAAATCTTATTTGAGCACGGCCATGCATTTCATCAACACCATTCTTCGAGTGGCCAAAGCTTGACATCTCTCTCTTACGAGGAACAAATCCCTTCTTGATTTATTACCTTTCCCTACATGAATCCAATTACGCCAATCACATTCTTTATAGCTACCCGATTAGGGGTAACGTTTGAATATGTCAAACGTAATGTTCATCGAGTGGAAGACTGTGATAATCTCAGGTCTAAAGATTCCAGTAATATAACTATATGAGACTTAATTATGACATTGTGACCATGACATAAATCTCATATGGGTCTGTCCAGTATTTGGTCTCCAACAAATACCCATAAGTTTAATTGTATCCCATACACCATAATCATCATATGATTATCCATTAAACTTATACTAACAATTAATCATAATTATCAGGGATGGGGATTATTATAATAAACATGCAAAGGATATAATAATCAAACATTCAATATCATTAATATTAATAACATTAATCGTTTTACAAAACGTGCCTAGAGCATACAACACCAACAATCTCCCACTTGCACTAGGCCTAATTAATGTATCGAATACCCATAGACCTAACATGACCATCATGCTTTGCTTGTGGAAGACCCTTTGTCAATGGGTCGGCAATGTTATCATCAGTTGGTACTCTGCATATATTCACGTCACCTCTGTTAATGATTTCTCGAATGACATGGTAACGCCTAAGTATGTGTTTAGACTTCTGATGGTTTCTTGGTTCCCTTGCTTGAGCAATAGCACCATTATTATCACAATAAAGGTCTATTGGATCAGCAATGCTAGGAACTACCTCTAGTTCAATTATGAACTTCTTGATCCAAACAGCTTCTTTAGCAGCATCGGATGCAGCAATATACTCAGCTTCCGTTGTAGAATCAGCGACAGTACTTTGCTTAGAACTCTTCCAGCTAACAGCACCTCCATTAAGCACAAATACAAATCCAGATTGCGATCTAAAATCATCCTTGTCGGTTTGGAAGCTTGCATCTGTGTAACCACTTACAACAAGATCACCTTCCACACCTCCATACACCAAGAACGAATCTTTAGTCCTTCGCAAGTACTTAAGAATCGTCTTGACTGCAATCCAATGATTTTCACCAGGATTTGATTGATATCTACTCGTCATGCTCAAAGCATACGAGACATCGGGTCTAGTACATATCATGGCATACATGATTGATCCAATTGCGGAAGCATATGGAATCCCAATCATTCTCTTATGCTCATCAGTTGTCTTAGGACACTGATTCTTGCTTAGAGTTATGCCATGTCCCACTGGCAAATTTCCTCTCTTAGAGTTTTCCATGCAGAATCTCTTAAGAACTTTGTCAATATATGTATCTTGACTTAAACCAATCAATTTCTTGGATCTATCACGATAGATCCTAATGCCAAGGATATAAGCGGCTTCTCCCATATCTTTCATAGAGAAACATTTTCCTAACCAAGTCTTTACAGACTGCAGTGCGGGAATGTCGTTTCCTATGATCAATATGTCATCAACATATAGTACCAGAAATAATACTACGCTCCCACTAATCTTCTTGTAAACGCAAGGTTCATCTTCGTTCTTGATGAAGCCAAACTCTTTGACCGATTCATCAAATCGAAGATTCCAACTCCTAGAGGCTTGCTTCAATCCATAAATGGATCGTTGCAATTTGCATACTTTGTTAGAATTTTCTGGAATTACAAAACCTTCAGGTTGTGTCATGTAAACATCCTCAAGTAAGTTCCCGTTAAGGAACACTGTTTTGACATCCATTTGCCATATCTCATAGTCAAAATATGCGGCTATGGCAAGTAAAATTCTTATAGACTTGATCATTGCTACGGGCGAAAAGGTTTCATCATAGTCGATTCCATGAATCTGCCTATAGCCTTTCGCTACAAGTCTAGCTTTATAAGTATGCACCTTTCCATCCATGTCAGTTTTCTTTTTGAAAACCCATTTGCATCCTATGGTTTTTACACCTTCGGGCGCATCAATCAAGTTCCAAACTTGATTATCATACATGGATTTAATTTCAGATTCCATGTCTCCAAGCCATTTATCTGAATCAGGAGCGGACATCGCTTCTTGGTAGGAAGTAGGTTCGTCATCAACTATGACTTCTACTTCATTGCTATCTGTCATGAGAAATCCATATCTCTCAGGTTCAGATCGCACCCTACCAGTTCTGCGAGGAACTTGAGTATTCTGAATAGGTTCCACATTACTTTGTGAAACTTGTTCAGATCCAACATTTTGTTCCATGTAATTTTCGGGTTCTCGAATTTCTTCGAGATTAATTTTACTCCCACTAATTCCTTTAGAGAGAAACTCTTTCTCTAGAAAGGTACCATGACGGGCAACAAACACTTTGTTTTCCGTGCGGTTGTAAAAGTAATAACCCTTAGTTTCCTTAGGGTAACCAACGAAAATACATTTATCAGATTTAGGTGTGAGTTTGTCAGATATGAGCTTCTTAACAAATGCTTCACAACCCCAAATCTTCATGAAAGACAAACTAGGTTTTCTTCCAGTCCACATCTCATGTGGAGTCTTTGGAACAGATTTTGTTGGAACATTATTTAGTGTTAGTGCAGCAGTTTCTAGTGCATGTCCCCAAAAGGTTAAAGGAAGATCAACTTGACTCATCATGGAGCGGACCATATCCAATAAAGTCCTATTTCTCCGTTCGGACACACCATTCCATTGTGGTGTCCCAAGTGGAGTTAATTGTGAAACAATTCCACAATCTTTCAGATGATTGTCAAATTCTTGGCTTAAATATTCTCCACCACGATCTGATCGAAGTGCTTTAATAGTTTTGCCAAGTTGATTTTGTACTTCATTTTGAAATATTCTAAATATCTCAAAAGATTCACTTTTATGTTTCATTAAGTAGACATAGCCATATCTACTAAAATCATCAGTAAAAGTTATGAAGTATTGATATCCTCCCCTAGCATTGCAACTCATTGGTCCACACACATCAGTATGTATGAGGGCCAATAAGTCATTAGCCCTTTCACTACTCTTAGTAAAAGGTGCCTTAGTCATCTTTCCAAGTAAACATGACTCACAAGTTTCATATGATTCAAAATCATGTGAATCTAGAAGTCCGTCCCCATGGAGTTTTGAGATACGCTTCTCATTAATATGACCAAGACGGCAATGCCACAAATAAGTATGATTTACATCATTAGGTTTGGATTTCTTATTTACATTATAAACATTCTCATTATTCCCATTTTCAACATCAAGAACATAAAGGCCATTAAATGAACATGCAGTACAATAAAGCATATCATTTAAATAAATAGAAAACTTCTTATTTTCAATAAGAAACTTAAAACCTTCATTATCCAAACAAGAAATTGAAATAATATTTCTACTTAAATCCGGAACGTAATAACAATTGTTCAAAACAAGAATTAATCCGCTAGGTAAAATGACATCATATGTTCCTACGGCTAATGCAGCAACTCTTGCTCCATTTCCCACGCGTAGGTCCACTTCGCCATCTTTAAGTAGCCTTCTATTCCTTAGTCCCTGCACATTTAAACAAATGTGAGATCCACATCCAGTATCTAATACCCAGGAGCTAGAAGTAGAAAGTAGAATATCTATAACATAGATACCTGAAGTAGATGCAGTCCCACCGCTCTTCTTCTTCTTTAACTCTTCCTTGTAAACCTTGCAATTTCGTTTCCAATGTCCAATCTCATTGCAGTGGAAACAAATTGCATCCTTTTGGGAAGCAGGTTTAGCCACATTAGCTTTGGCAACAATTGCCTTGCTAATCTTGGGTTTGACAACTTTTGCCTTACCCTTTCCTTTGCCTTTTTGGCCCTTTCCTTCCTTAGACACAATGAGTACAGGAGCGGTCTCTTTACCGATTTTCTTTTCTGCCTGCTTAAGAATCCCATGCAATTCAGACATAGTCTTATCCATCCCTTGCATATTAAAGTTCATGACGAACTGATTATAGCTTTTGGGCAATGAATTAAGAATAAAATCGGTAGCCAACTCAATCTCAATTGGATGGCCAAGCCTCTCTAGTTTCTCAAAGTAAGCCTTCATTTTCAAAACATGAGGGCTCACAGACTGTCCTTCGCTCATCTTGCATGAGACTAGGGCAGCTATGGTGTCGAACCTCTCTTGCCTTGCTTGTTCTTGGAACATATCTTCCAATGTAGCAGCAAGGTCAAATGCTTCCAAGTGTTCAAGAATCTTCTGAAGTTCTGAACACATGGCCGCAAGCATAAGACAACCCACCTCACGAGAATCATTCACATGTTTCTTGTAGGCGTTTCTCTCATCCTTGGGTGCATTAGAAGCAGGTTCTTCTTCAGGAACGGGCTCATCAAGAATATAGAGCTTATCCTCATGCTTTAGAACAATTCTAAGGCTACGGATCCAATCCGTATAGTTAGCTCCATCTTCTTGAAGTTTCTCCTTCTCAAGGATAGATCGCAGTGATAAATTTGTATTCTGAGCCATTATCTACAATTATGCAAACATATAATTAAATATGAGTACCAACTTAATTTAAAGATATTAAATTAATAGTATTTTACAAATACTCCCACTAAATTATATAACCTTCATATACATCCAATGTATAATATAATTTGAATGGGCTAAGATCCATATTTCACTTAACTTTGAGTCGGCTAGGGCACGACTGCTCAAAATAAGTTATTTAGGTAGACAACTCCTTGTCAATCATATCGTATATGACTCTTAGATCTTTTATGAGATTTTAGATATCGTATATCTAACATGTTTTAATCTCATCTGTGCCTTAGGCCCAAAACTGTTTTGATAGCCTAATTAAGTTAAACCATTTTAAACGTATAGGAATCACTGTTTCCTCATCTTGCTCATAAATGGATAGAATCAATGCACCTACGCTAGGGCGTAACCCACACAAAACTACCCACGTACTCACAAGTGTTTTAATCATGGATTGACACGGAACTTAAATTTTTAAAGAAGGTTCATGACACATAGCATGGTCAATGTTTATAGTCACATAATATAAACACATAAAGCAACGGTTAATAATTTAACTAATCTCATTAATTAAATTAAGATTTCATGTGATTGATTTATGGAGATAAATTCTTTAACACATTATTGAGAGCACGATTGTACGGTCGAAACTAAGCCAGAAGGCATCCACAATCCCGTACCAAATTTAGAAACTAGAAGGAACAACTATGTAAGGTCGAAACTAAGCCAATAGGCATCCACAATCCCTTACATAAAGTAACTCGATTCTAAATTCTTTTGTCCCATCAATTCATTACTTTGACCTTGACATCTGTTTTCAGGAAACACGGTTTCTCAAACCAGCCATCTGACAAACAAATTCAATCCAAAGTGATTTTAAACAAGCCATTTAATTTCAGGAAACACGGTTTCTTAAACCAGCCATCTGAAAAACAAATTTTGTCCAAAATCAACCTGCTCGGCCGAGTCCTTTGAGGTGCTCGGCCGAGCGCCTCTGTGTTCCAGAAAACCCTTTGCTTCTGACGACTCTGCTCGGCCGAGTCTTATAGACTGCTCGGCCGAGCACCACGAACAGAACAGTTTTTCTTGTCGAATTTTAATTCTAAGATTGCTTTCCCGATTCATTTAGGATTTGGTGTTCATAATGATCATATCATCATGTTCATCAAAACCTTGAATAAACGATTTATTCATGAATCAAAGATCATCAACAAATCAATCCAATTAATTTTTGATAATCTAAAGGAACATAATAATCAAATTATTATTGCAATCGTAGATCCCACATAACATATTTAAACGGTGCGATTTAATGATTTCAATATATCTCATATACAAACATAAAACTCAGATCACATAAAACATCTTGAATCCAAATTCACATAGCATGCCAAAACATATAATCCAATTATATCATTAACATGTTATTATTAAAATAATCATGATGAACGGGGCTCTGATACCACTGTTGGGTTTTATGCAAACATGCGCAGCGGAATGAAACCCAAAAGCCTAGATCTGATCACGATGATTAAATTAATATGGAGATGAATTTAGAACACTAACCGTGACGGAGCTTTAAAATTCTGAGATCTTCAATCTTCGTTCTTCGCGCTTCTTCGAATCACGAACGTAGGAACGACCGCAAAACTTGGATCACGAACTTTGAAGGAGTTGATGCCAACGCCCTCTATGTTTATCCACACGCGAACGAATTTCAAGAACGATTCTTGAACCGGATTGCTAGACCCAATAGAAACTCTTTCTATTTTGAAGGCTATATAGAAAATCAATGTTCTTGTTCTTGAGGAAGAAGAAGAACTTGTTTTTCTCTCTCTCGGAGGCTATCTAATTGATATGGAATCAATACATACTGATTAGGTCGTTGTTAGAGGTTTATATACTTATTAGTCCTAAACCGTTTAGGAGAAATAGGTTAAAACCCGTCACAACACGAAATCAGTTTTTGGGCCCGAACAGGGCCTGCTCGGCCGAGTCCTTTAAGGTGCTCGGCCGAGCACCTTTGCTCCAGAAAATCTGACCTTCTGATTTCCCATGCTCGGCCGAGTCATATGAGGTTCTCGGCCGAGCACAACCAGAATTCCGATTTTAGCCTTTTGAACAATTCGTCCTTTTGTGTCTGACCCCATAGGATTATATTAAGTTGGCAATGAGCCCAAACACATTTGTGCTCATAAATCATGAGCGGACTCTAGCAAGCCATCATGACTACCCAATTAATATAACTTGTATAAGTTCGTGAATCCTTTATAGAACATATTACAATCTCTTTGTTTCACGATGTCTATTGAACGTAAGCCATGGTCAATGGTCAACTTACAGTGTTCAATGCTTTCTCGATCCAGAATGTATTGATAGTACAAATCTTATTTGAGCACGGCCATGCATTTCATCAACACCATTCTTCGAGTGGCCAAAGCTTGACATCTCTCTCTTACGAGGAACAAATCCCTTCTTGATTTATTACCTTTCCCTACATGAATCCGATTACGCCAATCACATTCTTTATAGCTACCCGATTAGGGGTAACGTTTGAATATGTCAAACGTAATGTTCATCGAGTGGAAGACTGTTATAATCTCAGGTCTAAAGATTCCAGTAATATAACTATATGAGACTTAATTATGACATTGTGACCATGACATAAATCTCATATGGGTCTGTCCAGTATTTGGTCTCCAACAAATACCCATAAGTTTAATTGTATCCCGTACACCATAATCATCATATGATTATCCATTAAACTTATACTAACAATTAATCATAATTATCAGGGACGGGGATTATTATAATAAACATGCAAAGGATATAATAATCAAACATTCAATATCATTAATATTAATAACATTAATCGTTTTACAAAACGTGCCTAGAGCATACAACACCAACACCTCCAAGCTCTCCTCAAGAACCAACATCCAGCGCATTTCAGCGCATTAATATCCCTGTTGGCAATACTCACAGGGTTACCTCTGTTCTGGATGGAGGCATGGACATTGAGCCTGAGGATGAGAAGGATGATGCTGATGAAGTGGATCAGACTGTTGGTGGTCATGGCGCAGCTCCTCCTGCGCCTACTGCTGCGCCCCCAGTCCAACCTGACTCTGTTGTGCCAGAGATTCCAGCGCCTCCTCCTGCTGCTGATCCTATCCATGAACACTCTGCTAAGGATAGTGCCACTGCCTCTGAAAGAAGTGAACATTCTTCTGCGCATAGATATCCTGCGCATCCGTCTCCTCCGCGCCAGTCCCCTCTTGATCCCATCTCAACCACCTCTCCTCCCAAGACAACAGAGCAACCGCCTCCCGCTACCTCAACGGTTCCTGCGGTATCTACCTCGTCTCTCTCCTCCTCAAATGAGCTGCGCCAGATCTTACAAGCCTTGAATTCCATTCAAGTGAATCAAGTTGCTGCGCAGTCTCAGATGGCTCAACTCATCACTACGCAAACCGCTATTCAAGATCAACTTGATGCGCAGCGATTGGAAATTGCTGCCATTAAGGGGGAGAGTGCTACAAAGGCAAGTACCTCTGCCGCCGGCCCCTCTACGCAGCGTGTCCCGGATGCTTTAGATCAAATGATCCTGGACTCGTTGAAGTCAATTGCTGGGATGCTCGAAAATGTTTGCACCTATACCACTATAAATGATGGGTTTATAGGAATGCTGAAGCGTCTGCGCAAGAGCTTGGCCGATGGTTTACTTGAAGGGTTTGCTGGTCTTGAAGCACAGATAGTGGAAAGATTTGGCCAAGGTGGTCCTACGCAAGCTGGTGCGCTAAATATGGAAAGCGTCAGGGAGAACATTACTCAAGCGATGACTGATTTCGCTGACGGGTTCAATGCTAGGATGGACCAAGCAATGTTTGACATTCAGGCCAGCGTGAACACCCAGCGCCTCCATACTGACCAAAGACTTGAAGCTACGCAGACCACCATCATCAATACAATTGAAGCTGCGGAGCAGTCATACTTTAATCAAATGACTGGTCATCAAGTACAATACAGAGCTAACTTCCGCGAGCTCCAAGATGACAATAGGTTGATGCGCGATGGAATGCGCACATATGTTGGTGAGGCTGTTGATTTCCGTGAGAAGTTTCAAACTCTGAAGATTGAACTTATGAACAAGTTCAACAGTCTGTAGAATGAGCTGCCCGAAGCCCTTCACAGGATCAACATGGAATAGGTTATGTAATGATTTTGTTTTTTTTTTTTTTTTTTTTTTTTTTGCGCAAGTTATTCCTTTTTGTGCGCATTTTGTTATTTTTTTTCTTATTCAAAATTGTAATTCTCAACTCTTAACAGTCCAAGTTTTAATGAGAAAAATCGCATCATTAGTTTCCAAAACCTTGTTCAATTCAAACTATTTATTTGTGGAACAATGAATGTTTTATTTCACCTCATGCGCATATTATTAACTGCTCACATTTTTCTACGCATAATGTTTAAACATTCAGTTTAAACGCATACTTAAACTAAAACTCATATCATTTGTATGCGCTGCATGTTATTTCTGTCTTTCCCATACTGTAAGTTAATCTTTTGGATAAACTAAAAATCTATAGCATAGGCTAGTGTGTGCATTGACTTGAGGCATGATTTACCATTTTCATTTTTATGGACATGTTATTATCAAGTACAATAAATTGCCTTTGTTATAGTAGGTAATGGCATCAATCATTTAGGGGGAGATTGTTGGGTATGCTTATCTCTTGGTCCTCCTAATTATGTTAGAATTGATTGATACCATCACCTAAGAATATTCTATGGACTTTAGAACCCTATGTAAGAAGTTTTATAACTTCAATTTTTAGCTTAGTCCACTTTAGAGTATAGGCTTAGAATATAGGACTTGGAGCGAAAAGGAATGAAGATCTAAGCAAGACTGTGGTCACTGCGCAGGACTTCTCTGCGCAGGACACCACTGCGCAGGTCTCTCCTGCGCAGCATTCTATCTTGCTCAGTTTTCGATGCATTCAGATCACCTAACTTGGAAAACGCTTTGAAGATATACGCTTATTAAAGTGATGAGGTGTGCAGTAACAACGAAGCAAGCACACTCAGCAGATCCAACGGTGGAGACGCGCTCAAGATAAATATTTCAAATGAAGATAGCTGTCAACCTTCTAGAAGAAGATTTTGAATTTGGTCTTCATGCTCAGTCTCCAACGGCTCTAAAACACCTGCGCACCAATCATATTGTGCCAGGTCATCAACTTTGATCAGAGCCCCAATGGCTATAAAGGAAACCTACGCACCAATCATATCGTGCTAGCTCATCGTCCTTGCTCAGAGCACCAACGGCTAGTTTTAAGCTCTTTGCTATAAATAGCCTGCTCATCTTCATTTCCAAGCTGCTAGAGTTTGTGCTTTCTAATATCCTTGAAGTTCTGAAGATTGCTGCTTACTATTCCCAGATTCAAGATCAACCTTCTTACCTTCAAACTCCTGCCCAGATCCTAAGCCTTATATCACCAGAATTCTTCGTGCTCTTCATCTTATAGATTCATAGAGCCCAGAATTTCTAAACACACACACACCTCTTGAAGCTTCGATCATTTAGATCTTACTTTTTGAGATACACCGGTTTAGTCTAGGATTTGCTCTTCATAGATCATAGATCTTTGAGATAGTTTGTTTTTCATTGTTGTATCTTGTAACTCTCTCTTATAATAATATCTCCTTTAGAAAATCCAAGACTAACCATCTTGGTAGAGGACGTAGATCTTTCATTGATCGAACCTCTCTAAATAGCTTGTTCATTATTCTCGCTATTTATTTCCTGCTTAATCATTTCTGAATAACTGCTTTGTTTGATCTTATCAGATTGCTATTATTGCTACTGTGCTTGTTATTGCTTATTGCCTTAGAACACTTTATCCAACACTTTAAGCCAAAACTTAGCGCGTGCGTTTTTATCTCTGCGCAGCTTTTTCCTGCGCAAGTGCTGCTTAAACTTCCGCTGTGCATTTCACACTCTCTCTGTGCGCTATACTTAGCTTATTTGAGAACTGTGCGCATAAGCCATTGATTTGCAAAAGGGTTTGAAAAGAATTTTAAAACGCTATTCACCCCCCCCCTCTAGCATTTTTCATACCCTTGTTTCCCCTTTGGGACCAACAGAGGATAACGGGGATCCATCCAAAAACTTAACAAAATCACTCAATGGAAGCCTTGGAGGATAACGGGGATCCGTCCAAAGACTTAACAAGATGACGCTTGTTAACGCAAGAATGCGATGCGTCAAAGACAACAAGCACAAATGGAGCAAACTCATGCAATGCGCAATTATTTATTCATCCAAGTTTACTTAAAAAACATTTTTATTCCTAAATGGTTGGAAAAGATTATCTTGTTTTTCGCAACTACTCTAATTTCTAGATCAGTGGAGGCCATCACTACGTCTATAGACCCCTTGTTTTTCACCTGTACTGCACACTGCCAAGGACGGACTATCCCGGGCGAGGGTCCTATAGGGCAAGTGGCTTCCACCGACCGAAAGAATTGATCCTAAGGTCTAGTGCATCGCAAGGTTCCCGATGTGCGGGTCATCCTAATCATGATTAAACCCAGTCGGGATCGAGACTGTTCCGAAGGCTGCACCGATATTCTGACATGACCCCATTTTGAATGAGGTGTCTTAATCCTCGACCATGAGCTTAAGGATGATTAACATGACTCGTTCATTAGGGCTTAACGACACGGTGTTACCCTATCTTTAGCACATGACCTTTGTTAATTGTGGTCGTCATTAACACACGAGTTAGAGGCGGGTTAGGCCACGCTTGCATTACATCAAGGAGTCGTAACCCGGGCATTAACTTGGCCACAATTGACTTTGGACACATGCTTAAAGACAATGGCAACGTGAACTAGACCAAAAACCAACCAAAGTCACGGTATTTGTGTGTCACGGACATGTGTGGTTGACTTGGCTCGGAAGGGGAGGTGGAATGGACCCGTGCGCGCTCGAAGGGAACAACTGACTTTTAACGAAACTGGTAAATTATTTAACTGAAAAAGGTTATTTTGCAAACATTTTGACCAGAAAAGGAAAAAAACTGAAAAATGCACTCCCCGGCCAAAGTAGCCGTACGGATGGGGAGGGCATTCCAGGGATTTTTGACAGTTTATCAGAAAACTATCCAGTTTCAAGCAAAACATAATGTTCTTGCTGAAACTGGACTGAAATGATCATTTTCAGTTATTTTCTTTTAACAAAAACATCATGATTTGGTTGAATTTTGTGATACTTGTAAAATTGGGACAAAGGGAGTATTATAAAACTATGTGAAAGAATGAATAGCCTTGAAAGATGATGTCCTAGGCATGTTGAAAATATACTCCTAAGTGTTAGTAATTATACTTATACTTTTGGGACGGTGAAATATTTAAATGGAATAAAAGAAAATTATTCTATTAATTGTGGGACGGTAAAATTGATGAAATAACTTGAAAGTTATGTTTGGAAAATGTTTGTATGTCCTAGGTATGGCCTATGAGTTAGTGAAATTATACTCCTACGCTTGGGACGGAGAATTCTTAAGCCTGGAAAGAAATTGGGTTTTGCTAGAATTGGAGCGAGCGCCCGCCTCGTATGTACCGAGCGCCCGCCTGGTTAGCCACCGAGCGCCCGCCTGGTCCCCTACCTCGTGTTTCATGACCAAACAGTTCTGTTGAACTTGTGAGCGCGCGCCTGGTATGCACCGAGCGCCCGCTTGCCCTGCAACCCTAGACCGAGCGCCCGCCCGGGTAGAAGCAAGCGCCCGCCCGGTCCCCTGTTTTAACAAAAAGTGTTTAAATCCCAAATGAAATGAAACCTTATCCCTCCTAAGGCATAGATCCTTAGTATAAGATGTCCTAGCAAGTGTATATGTACCTTTTGGGGCATTAGAACTTGGTCTTGAACATGAATATTTAATGATTTGAATAGAGAATTTGAGCCTAAGAGTAAGAACTCTTTTAATTGTCTTGAAAGTGCTATGAACAAGCACTGATGTGTTATATGTGTCTTGATTCCAATGTTTGTGTACCTTAGGGGCACTAGAACAATGTTTTGAGCTTGAACATCCAAAGTATAGGATGATAAACTTGTAAGTATGAGATGTATAACTCATCTACTTAGCTTGAACTTGAAGTATAAGACAATTAAATCTTGTACATGACTTGAATATCCAATAATTGGATTGCGAACTCGAATATAATATAATAAAATCTTGTACATGCCTTGAAACCAATACATGTGTATGGTGGTAATCTTGTAAGTGTTATAGAACACTAGAAGTATCAGGACAAGATCCTTAGCTTGAACATCCAAAGAATTGGAGTGTGAACTTGAATATAAAAGGAAGAACTCTTATTCATGTCTTGAAACCAATACGTGTGTATGGTAATGAACTTGAAAGTGCTATGAACAAGCACTAACGTGTTAGAACTATCCTTGATATGTATGTGCAAATCTTGCACATAACTACTTGATAGAATGTGGCTTGTTGACTACTTGATACTTGGTATTAATAACCAAAGAGTTAGAATATGGAACTAGATAGAGAATGATCAACTCTATTACATACTCGAATCTAATACGTGTGTATTAAAAGTACTATGAACAAGCATTAATGTGCTAGTAATTGGTTTTAATCGTGCATATACTCGATGAAGTATATAAAGTATAAAGAAGATATCCTGTTCCTGAGATAGGTTCTTAAAGAAATAGGGACTAGTGTAATATGAAGATAATTCATAAAACAATTATTATAGAACACAATATGTGTTGGAAAATGTATTCGATTATTAACTATACATATACGCGAGATATGATTGTGACTAGGTACAATACGACCTATTCGACTACGTGCTTAGAGTTTAAGATGTTGGGCTCTACTTGGAAGTAAGGGTATTGTGATAGACACATTAGTGTGTTAAAGGTTATATGAATATGTACGTGCAAATATTTCATATGACAAAGTGATATAGTATGACTTACCCTGACACGCCCCCAAGTCCCGGGATTCCCTAATAGAACCTCAAACCTGGTGCGCGTAACTAACAAGAATCAAGAAACTAACAAGAAACGGGATGACATCTGCTTATAACAAACTGACATGATATTTATACTCAAGAACAAGGAGCTAATATAGCTCTGTCGCGACCCCGGGCCCCGCGGGCCCGGGACCGCGAGCTGGACGTCGACTCTAAAACCAAAACTGCAAAATACCGAAGTTAAAAATTTCATTTGATACCAAAAGGTAGTGATCCAAAGTTTTACAAAACCAATATTGATAAAAACCAATTACAACTATCATAAACTTCCACAAGTTTATGCCCAACAAAATACAAATATACAATTCTTAGAGACGTCATTGTTTGGTACAACTATCCCAAAATGGTTACACATTTACATAATGTAAACCAACCTATGACAACCTTCCCCAAAAGAATGTATCCACACTCGACGTCCTCTTTCTCGTGATCAGCGAGACTATTCCTTAGCACCTGGGGGGGTTAAGGAAAAACAAAGATAAAAGAAAAGGGGGTGAGATAAATCTCAATAAGTTACTAATGCAACTACATGACATGCTATGATGCAAAAAGCAATAAGCAATAATAAATATCACATAGCACACAGCATTTATCACATAACAGATAGCAGCGGAAATAAACACATAACAAAGGATATAGCCAAGGTTTTCCAAACCGGAACATCCAAATAAAGGATCGCTGCGCAGCTTCAATAACCAACAAATCATCATCTTCATAATAGCATGAAAGCCGAAGAGAAAACCCCGGTACCGGAACCAATAACCAAAAGAAGTGTCACAAAGGACGGGAGACATGCCACAAAGTCATGCTCCAAGTAGCTAAAGTGCACACAAAGGAGCTAGCTCTTCTCACATCCAAGGCCAATCTGGAGGAGGGTAATAATGGGGCAAAACAATGGTCAACATCACAATGGACTTGGCCGTGCCATCATAATGTTTCGCATCGCCCAAACACACACAAAATACCAGCTGGGCTTTCACGTAAAGGCTAAGTAATAAAATACTAGCACAATAAACAACAAAGGATTCCAAAGTAGGGAATCAATCCAATTAAATCACCACAAAGGTAAACCACATTCCCAAAATGATAATTAATCAAACTCCATATCATATTTATTCACAAAGGAATCAAATCCACACAATAAAGTGTTCCACGGTATTATCTTAAGTTAATTAGAAGGATTAAACCTAAACTAGTCAAGCCTTAAGTCTTAAACCAAGCAAAAAGGTCAAATTCCTGGAACAGGGGGCGGGCGGGCGCCTGGCATGGGGCAGGCGGGCGCCTGAATGACCAGAAGGTCTGGCATTTTGAAACGGGTATGTAGGCGGGCGCCTGGTCCAACCCAGGCGGGGGGCTGGTCTACGGGCTGGGGGAAATTCCCAGCTGGGTCCATCAAGTTCCCTTACCATTTTCACAAATCTCTTAATCAAACACAACCAATAGAATCCTCAAGGTACCCAAACCATAACTAACCAACAAAGGGACCTTAACAACACCATTTATTAACCAAAACCAAGAATCAAAATCAACATTCAAGTTTTCACCATTTTTACCCAAAACTCAATTAAAATTCCAAACAAATTCAAAATACAACCAAACTTCAAATATGGCACATTAAGCATCATATGAACATGATATGAACATTTTAGCATCAAAATGGGGGAAAAGTAACTTACTTGGATTTTCTCAAAGTTGACGGAATTTGAATATTTTTGATTCTACGCGATCCTATCGACGATCTAGACACATTTCACGTTTTAAGAAATGAATGATAATGAGAGGAAGATGAAGAAAAAGAAGAGAGAAGATAGAGAAAGAAAACTTACCAAAATCAATGGAGAGAGAGAGAGGTTTCCAGGGAGAATGGTGAGGGTGAGGGAGAAAGTGAGGGAGGTGAGGGGAATAGGGAGGGGGTAGGGGAATGTTTTAAAAGACTTACACTTAGCCCCCCCCCCCCCCTCCACTACACTACACAATTACTACACTCCCTACTAACAATTAAGACCCAAATAAAATGCTAGGCATAATTATTATAACACATAAAATGCACACAAAATATTTAAATAAATAATAATTTAAATAAATAAATAAGCAAATAAATAAATAAATAATTATTTATTACTAATAAAATAGGGCCTATATTTCGGGTCGTGACAAGCTCACAACACGAGTTCTAGACAAGAAAATTTAAACCAAACATGATTATACACAGCGGAAAACATGCCTAGCACATAAGCTGTCATTACAAGATGTCTAGAGACCACAAGAGACAACAAGTCTACCCAAAATATTGAGTTATAAATAACCCATAATACATCGTCCTCACCAAAATGTAAAAGGACCACGATCCCCAAAAGAATAACCACCTGCGTAGTAAGCTCCCAGCTATGTCGAGCCTCACTGCGCACTATCACTAGCCTTCCTTTGATCTAAGGAAAACAAATAAACAAGGAACGGGGTGAGATAAATCTCAGTAAGCTATTAGATGCAACTACATGACATGTTATCATGCGATTCAAGTAGATACTCAAGTAATCATGTATCAAGTATCATCAAGTAACAAGTATATGAGAGGCTAAGCCAACTCATCAAGTAGCACATAAGGCTAAGATAACACGTTACAAAGGATATTGCTTCCTTCCTTATTTCTCCCAAGAATACCATTATTGTCATAGCTTGTATTACTTTGATAAATCACGATCAATATCAAGAAAATGCTTATACAGTATATATAAGAAGACCTGGTAACCAGTGTCATTCCCAAGATTAAGATTCACGAGGTGTTCACGAGTTTAGCATTCACTTTTATCAGGCGTATTGCTCTAACAAAGGAAGCTATGCCCTTACTATGGCCTGTAGTAAGGGGTCAAGCGCAGATACATAGATCCCTGATTATCACTTTGGCCCCAGCCTCATTATAAGCGTGAACCTATATACCTCCGAACTAGCAAGGACCAGCTGGACTCACACAAGAATGCACAAGTAGGTATTTACTTGAACTACAAGAGTAGAACTAATCCAAAAGTAGTGGACTAGCTCATCAAGAAACATGCTTCAAGTAATCAAGAAGTCACATTATTATCAAGTAGCTATATGAAATGTTTGCACATACACATCAAGAACATTTCTCATACACGTTAGTGCTTGTTCATAGCACTTTCAAATTCTTTACCATACACATGTATTGGTGTCAAGTCATGTACAAGATTTTATCATCTTATATTCAAGTTTTAATCCAATTCTTTGGATGTTCAAGTCATGTACAAGATTTTATTGTCTTATACTTCAAGTTATAATTCCAATCTTTGGACATTCAATCATGTATAAGAGTTATACATTTCACTCTTACAAGTTCTTGATCCTATTCTTAGGATGTTCAAGTCCAAGACTTTGTTCTAATGCCCCTAAGGTGCACAAACATTGGTATCAAGACACATTTAACACATTAGTGCTTGTTTATAGCACTTTCAAGACATAAGGAAGAGTTGTTACTCTTATACTTAAGTTCTCATTTGAGTTCTATAAGTGTTCATGTTCAAGACTAAGTTCTAATGCCCCAAAAGGTACATATACACTTGCTAGGACATCTTATACTAACGCTCTATGCCTTAGGAGGGGTAAGGTTTTGATGGATGGGTTTTTACTCATTTTATTGGGTACTTTTAAGCTTAATTATTGATTTGTTCTCAAGCTTTTGTTATTTTATTAGGGTATTTTTGTGTTTTTATTGTCTAGGGTGGTTATGTGCTCAATCTACAAGAATGAGGGAGAAAAAGAGTTTAATTGATCGAAGTTGGGAAGGCCAGGGACTGTTGTGGAAAGACGGCTGAAATCCAGGGACCAATCTGCCAATTCTTAAACTTCAGGACCAAACTGCAGAAATATGAAAGATCAGGGACTATTCTGTACATTCTGAAAGTCTGGGGACTGAACTGCAAAATCATAAAACTCCAGGGACTTAATTGAAATTTTGGATTTTCTAGCCAAAGGCAGCCGCACCCCACCAAGCAAGCAGAAGATATTATTTATTTTTTATAGTTTTCTCTTTATTTTAGGATTTTGATTTTATTAGTTTCCTTTTTCATTTACAATTCCTTTTTAGTTTAGGTTTTAGATTTAGTTTTCTTCTATAAATACTAGACTAGGTTTTTAGTATTTTTTTTTTTTTATCAATCATGTAGCTAGTTAATATTTTGTAAGGTTTGCAAGGTTGGAGGAATTGGTTCTTTGTCTATGAAGAACTAATTCACCAACTACGAATTGGAGGTAACTTTTATTAATTCTATGTTTTATTTTTAATTCTTCCAATCCAATATCTTTCTTGTTCATCATACTAATTCTTAATGCTGTTTTAGAGTTTCAACTTTATGTTAAGATAATTTTGGCTCTTTAACTACTTGGGTATAAATTCTTGCACTTGCGTGGAGATTTATACATTGACCAATATTGTGATGATTAGATCTAATTGAGGACCTTGCGGAAGTCAAAAGATCTAGGTTCAAATATTCTTAAGTGCTTCATGAACTCTTTGCGTGTGAAACGGACCTTGCGGAAAGTAGAACATAAAGAGAGTATTAGGATTGCAATCCGGCCACCTAACCGTCCCAATTCTTAAAATAGTGAATGAACCCTTGAATTGTAATTGGTGTTTTTATATTGTTAACATAGCATAGAAGAGATGATTGTGAATCTATATTCCGCTATCCTATCATTATATGCTAGTTCATGTTGATCACTTATCTTTTATTTTATTGTTTTTAAAATAGTTAATTAACTTAGAATTAATCCAAGTCTCTGTGGTTCGACCCTTGTCTTTTGCATATTACTATGACGATAGCTCGTGCACTTGCGAGGTATTATAATTTTGTCTATCAAGTTTTTGGCGCCGCTGCCGGGGACTTGCGCTTTAATTCTAGTTATTTGACTATTGTTTATTTTTCTTAAAAATATCCTCAGATCTGATTTTCAACTGATGATAACCACTTCTCAAGTCAAGCTTCGAGTACACCACTGAACCCTGAAGTTGATCAAACAAGTCATCAATATGAGGTAACGGATATTTGTTCTTGATAGTTACCTGATTAAGCTCTCTGTAATCAATACATAATCGCAGAGTCCCATCTTTCTTTCTGAAAAATAACACTGGTGCACCCCACAGTGATACACTAGGCCTGATAAAGCCCCTTTCAAGTAATTCCTCAAGCTGTGTTTTTAAATCTTTCAACTCAGCTGGAGCCATTCTATAAGGTGCTTTAGAGATTGGTGTTGTACCTGGTAATAACTCAATACAGAACTCAAGCTCTCGATCAGGTGGCATGCTATACTCAGAAGAGAATACATCTGAAAATTCAGACACAATAGGAATATCTTCCATCTTGGGAACATATAAACTCTTGTCAAGCACACATGCAAGATACCCGGCACAACCACGAGATAAAAGTTTTCTAGCTTTTAAAGCAGAAATAACACGTATATCATACATAGGCCTATCGCCTTCAAAGGTAAAATCACGCAAACCAGGTATAGAAAAAGTTAATACTTTTCTATGACAATCAACAGATGCATGATGCACATAAAGCCAATCCATGCCAAGAATCACGTCGAAGTCCCTTGTAGGTAACACGACTAGGTCAGCAAGAAGGGCATGATCACCCACAAGAACTTCACATTTCTTATAAACCTCATAAGCAAACATGCAATCTCCCATAGGGGAAGATACTTCTAGCACATAAGGCATAGAATCAGGAAGAACATGCAAATGCGACACAAAATGAGATGCCACATAAGAATGAGATGATCCCGGATCTATCAGGACTCGCGCTCTCGTACTAGAAAGTAATATAATACCTCCTATAACCGCAGAAGACTCAGCTACACCCTGCTGATCTAGAGCAAACACTCGACCCTGAACTTTAGGTTGACCCCCACTATCTCTCTTAGTACCTGAGGCCTGTTGACTCGTACCCCCAACTTGACTTCCTTTGCCTTTT
The DNA here is from genome assembly GCA_026119855.1 of Campanula takesimana. NCBI lineage: Eukaryota > Viridiplantae > Streptophyta > Magnoliopsida > Asterales > Campanulaceae > Campanula > Campanula takesimana. Next base: position 1,233,709 of record JAOWBW010000173.1, on the reverse strand, counting down.
GGACAATTCTTGATAAAGTACCCTGTTTCCCCACAAGATAAACATTTCCCAAGCTTTAGCCAACACTTGTCTTCAGAATGGCCTTCTTTCAAGCAATAACCACACACTTTCTTGGAACCTTGGACTGTTGTCTTAGAACCAGTTGATACACTACCTTTGCTTTCAGAGGGTTGTCGAAATCGATGATCTTGGCGGCTAGATTTACCACCCTTAGAACTAGATCCCTGTGCTTTCTCTTAAACACGACCTATCATGATTGTTCCCAACTTCACCCTATGTTCTTCAATGTCATTTTCAATAGCATAAGCCCTCTCCACTACTTGTTGATAACTAGTAAGCTGTAGAGAAAGAAGTTGCTTCCTGTACTCGGTCTTCAACCCCTTCACAAACCTCTGTGTCTTCTTTGTTTCATTTGGAACTAAGTGATCACAATACCTAGCCAATTCTGTGAACTTGGTTGAGTATTGCCTCACTGTCAAGCTTCCCTGCTCCAGATTAAGAAATTCCATCTCTTTTTTATCTTGGACCACTGCTGGAATGAACTGTGACTTAAATGCTTTTAGAAAATTCTCCCAAGTCTGTGGTACCCCTTCCAGTTCCCAGCTTTTATTCAAAACTTGCCACCAATGTTCAGCGGCCTTTTCAAGTTTAAAGGTTACAAATGTTACCTTATCACCTCCTGCACATCTCAAGGCTGTAAAGATCTTTTCTATACTTTCAATCCACTCTTCTGCCTTCTTAGCATCAGGTTCCCCGTCAAAGCTACGAGGTTTCAACTTCAAAAACTTTGTAAGTCGATTAGGATAATCCCAGTCTATATTATCAACCATCTCTTCATGAGGAGTTACAGATCTCAGCTAATTACTGTTCCTTCAGAACTCATTGTACCTGTAGGTAAACACTCGGCGTTAATAACACCCCAAGACTAACCCATACCTAGGCCATAGACCCAATCCAGACTTAGAGCAAACCAAGGTAGCTAAACCAGGGTAGCTCTGATACCAACTGACACGCCCCCAAGTCCCGAGATTCCCTAATAGAACCTCGAACCTGGTGCGCGTAACTAACAAGAATCAAGAAACTAACAAGAAACAGGATGACATCTGCTTATAACAAACTGACATGATATATATACTCAAGAACAAGGAGCTAAAATAGCTCACAACACGAGTTCTAGACAAGAAAATTTAAACCAAACATGATTATACACAGCAGAAAACATGCCTAGCACATATGTTGGCATTACAAGATGTCTAGAAACAACAAGAGACAACAAGTCTACCCAAAATACTGAGTTATACATAACCCATAATACATCATCCTCACCAAAATGTAAAAGGACCACGATCCCCAAAAAACCACCTGCGTAGTAAGCTCCCAGCTATGTCGAGCCTCACTGCGCACTATCACTAGCCTCTCTTTGATCTAAGGAAAACAAATAAACAAGGAACGGGGTGAGATAAATCTCAGTAAGCTATTAGATGTAACTACATGACATGTTATCATGTGATTCAAGTAGATACTCAACTAATCATGTATCAAGTATCATCAAGTAACAAGTATATGAGAGGCTAAGCCAACTCATCAAGTTGCACATAAGGCTAAGCTAACACGTTACAAAGGATATTGCTTCCTTCCTTATTTCTCCCAATAATACCATTGTTGTCGTAGCTTTTATTACTTTGACAAATCACGATCAATATCAAGAAACTGCTTATACAGTATATATAAGAAGACCCGGTAACCAGTGTCATTCCCAAGATCAAGATTCACGAGGTGTTCACGAGTTTAGCATTCACTTTTATCAGGCGTATTGCTCTAACAAAGGAAGCTATGCCCTTACTATGGCCTGTAGTAAGGGGTCAAACGCAGATACATAGATCCCCGATTATCACTTTGGCCCCAGTCTCATGATAAGCGTGAACCTATATACCTCCGAACAAGTAAGGACCAGCTGGACTCACACAAGAATGCACAAGTAGGTATTTACTTGAACTACGAGAGTAGAACTAATCCAAAAGTAGTGGACTAGCTCATCAAGAAACATGCTTCAAGTAATCAAGAAGTCACATTATTATCAAGTAGCTATATGCAATGTTTGCACATACACATCAAGAACATTTCTCATACACGTTAGTGCTTGTTCATAGCACTTTCAAATTCCTTACCATACACATGTATTGGTGTCAAGTCATGTACAATATTTTATCATCTTATATTCAAGTCTTAATCCAAGTCTTTGGATGTTCAAGTCATGTACAAGATTTTATTGTCTTATACTTCAAGTTATAATTCTAATCTTTGGACATTCAAGCATGTATAAGAGTTATACATTTCACTCTTACAAGTTTTTGATCCTATTCTTAGGATGTTCAGTCCAAGACTTTGTTCTAATGCCCCTAAGGTGCACAAACATTGGTATCAAGACACATTTAACACATTAGTGCTTGTTTATAGCACTTTCAAGACATAAGGAAGAGTTGTTACTCTTATACTTAAGTTCTTATTTGAGTTCTATAAGTGTTCATGTTTAAGACTAAGTTCTAATGGCCCGAAAGGTACATATACACTTGGTAGGACATCTTATACTAAGTCTCTATGCCTTAGGAGGGGTAAGGTTTCATTTCATTTTAGTTTAAACCACATTTGTGAAACAGGGGACTTAGGCGGTCGCCCACTCCCCACCTGGGCGGTCGCCCAGACTAGACTTTTGGAACCCCAAATCTGATCATTTGGGCGGTCGCCCATGACCCCTCTGGGCGGTCGCCTAGAAGCCTGGAGCTCAAATTTCCCATTTTTCCTGCAAGTCAAATTTCACCCGTCCTACAAGTATAAGTAACTTTCTACTAACAAACTAATAACTATGCAATGCCAAGGAATACTAAACAAGCTTTAAACCATTACTTTCAAGTTCTTTCAACATTTTACACAGAGGGTTAATACTCCCTTTGTTCCAAAAATACAAGTATCACAAAAATCACCCCAAACACGAAATTGACAAGCACAAGTATCAGGAATAACATATATGCATGTTATTACAAGCAAGGGGGAGCTAATAACTTACCTAGTCCGAAATCAAGTTCACCCAAATTAATTTCTGTTCGGCAGGAAACGCTCTATTCAACGCCACGAATATTTATCCGGGATCGGAATTAAGAACAGAATGATAATTAAACACGAGGAGTCGAGAATAGGGTAAAACTCTAACCCTAAATTTTCTTCACAGAGAGAACGTAAATGATTTTGGGGTAAAATGACTCAGAGAAGAAAAGGCAAACAAGATATACTTTACAACTTTCAAAAAATGACACTTAGGCCCCTCAAGTTTCACTTTTAACAAAAAGGCCCCTAAAGTCATATTATCACAAATGACCTAAAAGTTAAAACTTAACATTTAACAACCTTAATATTCTAAAGCAGTTGAGAAATTAATTCATGTAAAACTAGCACATAATATGCAAGTCAAATATTTAACAAGCAAGTCAATAATTTAACAAGAATAAGGATGGGCGTTACATACCCTACTACTTGGTTGGGGTCTGTTATTAATAGACTCTAATTTGGCTTGATTGTGTTACGTGGACACATTATGTGCCATTGTTATACTGATTTGTATTCGCAATTATTGCGTACGTGTACTTGTATTTAGTGAGCACATGATTACATGGTTCATGAAAAGCTAGTCCACTACTTTTGGACTTAGTTCTACTCTCGTAGTTCAAGTAAATACTACTTGTGCATTCTTGTGTGAGTCCGGCTGGTCCTTGCTTGTTTGGAGATATATAGGTTCACTCTTATCGCGAGTGCTGGGGCTAAGTGATAATCGGGGATCTATGTATCTGCGCTTGACCCCTTACTACCGATTATAGTAAGGGCATATAGCCTCCTTTGTTAGAGCAATACGCCTGATAAAGTTACTGATATACCTCTTGTCTTGAATCTTGTTCTCGAGTATGACACTGGTTACCGGGTCCTCTTATGTACTGCACAGCAGCAACTTGATTGATCGTGATTTGTCAACTGCAATAAGCAACGAAAAAAATGGTTTACTTGGGAGGAATAAGGTTGGAATATCCTTTGTAACGTGATAGTTTAGCCTTATGTGCTACTTGATGAGTTGGCTTAGCCTCTCATATACTTGTTACTTGATGACATCTTGAGCATGATTACTTGATAATCTTCTTGATTTGCATGATTACATGATAACATGATATGTACTTGTATCTAGTAACTTACTGAGATTTATCTCACCTCGTTCCTTGTTTCCCAGGAAAGAAAGTAGTAATACGTTGTGAGGCTCGACTTAGCAGGGGCCTACTTGGCAGGTTGTTCTTGTTTGGGGATTGTTATCCTTTCCAGTTTTAGTGAGGACGATCTTGTATCAGTTGTTTAGACTCAGTATATTGGGTAGACTTGTATAGTTCTTGTAATGCCAGCTTATGTGCTAGGCATGTTTTCCACTGTGTATAACCACATTTGGTTTAAATTTCTTGGTATAGAACTCTTTGTGAGCTATCTTAGCTCGTTCCTCTTGAGTATATATATGATGTCAGTTTGATATAAGCAGGTGTCATTCCCATTTTTCCGCTTCTTGTTAGTCACGCGCACTAGGTTCGAGGTTCTATTAGGAAATCCCGGGACTTAGGGGCGTGTCACTTAAAATGAAATATATAAATGAATAAAATTGTTGAAAATAACTGATTTTGTATATTGTATATAACTTACTAGATTCACAGTCACTAAAATCTTCCAACTTTATTTACACATCAATGGGAAGAGGTGCAGCACACAACCAATCTTGTGCACAGATTAAAGACTCCACAACCTTGGGACTCAAAGAGCTACGAAATGGATCTAAGACACGACCCCCGGTGCTAAAAGCTAACTCTGAAGCAACTGTAGTAATAGGAATTGCCAAGATGTCTTTTGCTATTAGAGAGAGAACTGGAAACCTATGAGCATTCATTTTCCACCAAAACAAAATATCAAAGTCCCCAACTTTTTTCTCAACTATTTCATCCAAGAACCTTTCAATTTCTGACTTTGCACCATTGTCCACTTCTTCTTAGTGCTTGTAATATGCACATTGCATATCTTCAAAACTATCACGGGAACATGAAGATTCAGCCTCTTTTTCCTTCTCATCAGCCTTCTCAACACTTGTTTTCGCATTTTTGTTAATAACCTCATAACAAGTATACATGCGAAACATAGTGTCCTTCACACTTTTTCCAATTCAACCACCTTTTCAACACTATAAATTGTTCCATAACAAAACTTCACATAGTTCAACTTGAATCGAGGATCTAAGACAACCGCAAGTAAAAGATGTTGGGTTTTGATGCATCATGCGCAGCGGAATTAAACATATAAATCAAACACCCAAGAGCCTGGATCCGTGCATGTTGATTAAATTAAATACAAGATGAAAGAAACATACCCTTGAAGATCGAATCCATGAACACGGACTTTGAGGTTCTAAAGGAAACACCCTCCATCGGTATCCACACGTCGAACGGATATCAAGAACACCTTCTTGATCTGGATTGCTAGACCCAAGGCTTGATGAAGAAACAATTTCTTCGTAAGAATTATTTTGCTTCATTGATTATTGAGTTATGATGATTCTAAATCCCAAAACTAATAATTCTCGCTATATGTGTGTAATTGTTTTTCAAACAACATGTTATGATTTCTAAAATCAACCATTAGGTTTCTCAAACCCGACTGCACACATATATAATAGGGTATATACCTAATTCCTTTTGGGATCAGAATTCCTTGTCAAACAAGAGATCTGAACAAACTGTTTTCCGTCTGGACAAACCATCCGTACGGATTGTTTGGGTGGCTCCCAAACCATCCATACGGATCCTTCCAGCAGGATCCAGTTTTTTTTCCCATTTTCTGTGCCTTATTCAATCCGTTCTATTGTGTGTGACCCAATAGGATTATACTAAGTTGGCAACGAGTCCGAACGAGTCAGAACCCGTAAGTCATAAGCGGACTCTAGCAAGCCATTATGACTACCCAATTAGTATAACTTTGAAAGCCCAAAGTAACCTTATAGAACATATCACAATCCCTTTGTCACACGATATCATATTGGACATAAGTCATGGTCCACGTCAACTTATGTTGTCCAATGCTTTCTCGATCTCGAGTAGATTGATATGAGCAAATAACATTGAACGCTTCAATTCATTTAGGTACGGCGGTACACTATTATCAATCTCACTCATCGAGTGGCCAAGCATATATCTCTCTTAAGAGAGGGACAAAACCCATCTTGACTTATCATTCTTCCCTACAGGAATCCGATTATGCCAATCGTAGCCTTTATAACCACCCGGTTAGGGGTAGCGTTTGAGTACGTCAAACATAATGTTCATCATGTGGAAGACTATGATAATCTCAGGTCTAAGGATAAATGATATAACTATTATGAGATTTAATTATGACATTTGACCATGACATAAATCTCATAACGGGTCTATCCAGTACTTGTCCTCCAACATGTACCCACAAGTTTAATCTGCATCCTATGCGCTATAACCATCATATGATTATCCATTAAACTCATACTATCCCTTCATAAGTGCTAGGGACAATGATCATTATAATAAACATGCAAAAGATATAATAATCAGGTTTGTTATCTCTATAACAATGAAGCTATGATATAACTCATAGGCCTTTCTCAAGGGCCTAGGGCATAATATCCAACAATCTCCCACTTGCACTAGGCCCAATCAACACGTATCCAATACCCATTGAGCTTATTTATGATCTCCATCATAATTGCAAACGAGCTTATGTAGGATAATTATCCTTGTTATTATCATGAGGTATTTTGCATATTTTGACATCTCCCATCTTTGACGATTTTTCGAGTAAGATAGAAATGTCTGAGTATATGTCTAGATAAGATATTAGTCCCTTGACTTGTGTAATAACGATTATTGACACAATAAAGGTACATTAAATTAATGACACTAGAAACGATTTCTAGTTTACTAATTAGAATCTTAATCTTAACATTTTTGTAGTTGCATCTCATGCCACTAGATACTTAACCTTTTGTAGAATAGTAATGGTCCATTTATAACTCTTCTAACACCATTATTAGACGTAAACATGTATTTATACTGCAATATTTATCTTTGTTGGTTTGTAAGAATGCATCTATGTAACTATTACAAGTCATCTTTTATTCCATCAAAGATCAAGAACGCATCATTTAGTTCCTTTTAGAGAACATAAGAGTGTTTCTTAACTAGTGACTCTCACTAGGATCCGATTGGTATCATCTCATCATACTCCAAGTATATGAGACATACGGTCTTAGTACATTTACATGGCTTACATGATAGATCCAATTGCCGAAGCATATAGAATCCTAATCATGTACTCTTGCTCATTAGTCTTCCAGTAAGACAAAATCTTGCAAAGATTAATGCCATTAGACTTTCACAAGTAACCTCTCCAAGAGTCTTGCATAGTGAACTTTTCACTATCTTGTCTTTACTAGTACTTTGACTTTAACCAAACAACGTTTTAGATTTATCTCCATAAATCTTAATTCCAATGATATAGGTGGCTTTATCCAAGTCTTTCATTTAGAAACTCTTTCAGAATGAATTATATGTCAACCACATATATATGACTAGGAATAATATTACGCTCCCACTAAATTTATTGTAATCACAAGTCTCATCTTTGATGAATTCAAACTCTTTGAATACTTCATCAAAATGAAATTTCACTCCAAGTAGTTTGCTTCAATCTATCTCATGAATTTCTGCAACTTGCATATTTTATTAGAATCTTATGGATCAATCAAAACTTTTAGGTTGTATCAAACACATCCTAATGTAAGTTCCTGTTAAGGAATATAGTTTTGACATCCATATGTCATATTACATATTCAAAATATGAAGTCATGACAATAAGAATTCTAATAATATTAAGCATGACTATGGGTGATAAAGTTTCATCATAATCAACATTATGAATTAACTTTACTCAATTAGTCGTGCTTTATCAATATGCATCTTGCGATCCATGTACGTTTTCTCCAAGAAAACTTATTTTCTATCATATGGTTTTTAAGCCTCAGGGTAGAACAATCAAGTTCGAAACTTGATTATGATACATGGATTGCACTTTTAGACTTTATGACTCCAAGTCATTGATCTAAATCCAGAGCGGACTTTGCATCTTGATAGGTAATAGGTCAATCATTCACAATGATATCTTCCCAATTACTTTTCTATTTCGAGAAATCAATATTTCTAGTTATAGATAATATCCTATCAGTTATGCAAATTTCTTGTGTGTACTTGAACGAATTTCTACAACTCCTTGTGAAACTTTATTCAACTTCCATCTTAGGTTCCATGTCATTTTCTGGGTCTCGAACTCTTTGAGATACATTTTACTCCCACTAGTTCTTTAGAGATAAACAATTTATCTAGAAAGTGCTATTTAGAGTAACAAACGATTTGTACTCTTTAAAGGGTGTAAAATCAATATCATTAAGATATCCCATGAAATTACATTTATAAGATTTAGGTGTGATTTTGTCCCAGACAACACTTTTCTCAAAAGCATCACATTATAAATCTTTATGAAAGACAAACCAAGTTTTTCTTTCATTCCATATCTCATATGGCATCAGTCGAACCTCCTTAGATGAAACTCAATTTAGTATAAGCGCAGCTGTTTCAAGCACATAATCCAGAGGGTTAATTAAAGATCAATTTGGCTTTTCATGAGGTGAAAGACAACAGTTTGCAGACAATATGGAGATTTCTGTCTTTCTTATTCTGCATACTTTCTGCAGAATTCTCATCAAGTCCAAGGCTCAAATATTCATTATTTTGATCAGATCAGAGTACAATAATAATTTTGCCATGAGATTTTGAAATCCTTTTCCAAGCATTGTTACTTTAATGAACTACATACATCAAAATGTATAAGTTCAAAAGAGTACTTCCTCTTACTACTATTAGTAAAAGATATCTTGATCAATTTCTAAGATTCACATCTATCACATGATTCGAAATCATGTGAATTTAAAAGTCCGTCCCATAAAATTTTATATATGTGTTTCTTATCATTTGATATAGACATTAATGCTTTTTAAGAATGTAACGATTACATCCTTATATTCAAATTTCCATTATTTACGTTATGCTCATTATTTTGTTCTTCCAAGATAAGGATATTAAGTCCCATTATATGATTAGCAATACAATAAGGCAAATCATATTTAATGGAACACTTTCTTATTCGAAATAAGAAATATCCATAATCTTCTAATGAAGAAACCAAAATAATATTTCTACTTAAAATAAGAACATAGCACCATTTGTTCAAAACAAATATGAACTTATTAGGTAAAGACACTTTGCAAGTTCTTATGATTAATGTTGCAACCATTGCATCATTATTGCCACATAGGTTAATCTTTACCCTTACAAGTAGAAATTTTAACATAAATACTTGAAGTGGTAGTCCAACTACCCTTCCTTTTGATCTTTTAATTCAAATTGTAATTTCACCAACGGTCAATCCTATTGCCAAAGTACAAATTACATTCTTTGGATTTTAGGTTTCACCACAAATATTTCCTTTTAGGCTTGACAACTTTTGTCTTGCCTTTATCTTAAATCTTTGTCCTTATTAACCTTTAGAGTTTGAGAATGTTTCTATTTGATATTAAGACTTAGCATTTTAAACATCAAATGTCGCTTATGAATTGATATCAAATCCGTTTGTTAGTTCCAAACTAATATGATAACCAAGCCGTATAAGGTAATTAATATGTCTCTCCATGTTCAAAACATGAGAACTTATTATCATACATTTTCATTCATCAAATGAATGTTAAACTCTAATCAATCTCAAACTTTTCTTGCCTTTCTTGCTTGTAGGAACGCTTTCTACGTGATTGCTTATCAAATAAGCATCCATGTGTTTCAGATACTTCTAAAGTTCTAAACATATGGTAGCAAGTCATAAGACAATTGACATCTATAGAATCATCCACATGTTTCTAATAAATGTATTTGTCCATCCTTAAGCATTAAGTTTCTTAGAAATAGGATTTATTAAGAATTCATAACTTCTGATCTTGCTTTAGAACAATTCTTAAGCTCATGACTAGGTCATGGAAGTTAATCTTATTCTTCTTAAAGTGGGGTCAATCGCAGTAATTATACATGATTATAGTTTAAGACATTCTACGAAATATGTAAATAAATATACACATATATTTCATACCATTATCATTTAGAGACATTTAATGTATTTTATAATACTCCCACTAAATTATACACCTTCAAATACAACAATTGTATAATATAATTTAAGTGGGCTAAGATCCATATTTCACCTAACTTTGAGTCGGCTAGGGCACGACTGCTCAAAATAGGTTATTTAGGTAGATAACTCCTTATCAATCACATCATATGTGACTCTTAGATCCTTTATGAGATTTTAGACATCTTATGTCTGACATGTTTTAATCTCATCTTGTGCCTTAGGCCCAAAACTGTTTTGATAGCCCAATTAAATCAAACCATTTTAAACGTATAGGAATTACTGTTTCCTCATCTTGCTCATAGATGAATAGAATTAATGCACCTACGCTAGGGCGTAACCCACATAAAACTACCCATGTACTCACAAGTGTTTTAATCATGGATTGGCACAGGACTTAAGTTTTTTTTTTTTTTATAAGAAGGTTTATTACATAGAGATATGCATCATATATTTAATTATGTCAAACATAATATAATATAGTCTTTGCATAACTGATTTTAATTAATCCAATTAATTAACAGAAGAAAAATCTTATGATTTAATTATGAAGCAACATAATGGGGACGGAATCTAAATTATCTGTAAACAATTTACAGATTGGATATTTTATTCGCATTCCCAGAAACAAAGCGTAAGCCTGCCGTTGTTCCATGCAAGGAATTAATCCAAATTTAGTTGCCTTCTCTTGCAAACGATTTGCCCTTTGTATAGGGGTTATTCTGAAACTTTGAGATTACGCCAATCTTAAACTCCTTTAAGATTCTGATCTCATTAACAGTTTGGACTTCTGAACTTAAATCTGTTTCAGGAAACATGGTTTCCAAAACCAGCCGTCTGAAACAAATCAGAATCAGTAACGCCAAAATCATCCGTACGGTTGTCTCTGGCAGCTTCCAGATTCATCCGTACGGCTCTGTCATACAGGTCACAGAAACTCTGAACTCTTCATAATTCTGGAACTGTATCCGCAGAGCATCTTGAAATTGAGAGGCACAAACCGTACGGCCGAAACTAAGCCAAAAGGCATCCACATTTCCGTACTAAGATCAAGGAACCAAGTAACTTCTCTATACGGTCGAAACTAAGCCAAAAGGCATCCACATTCCCGTATAGATTGGTCACATATCTCAAGACCCTTTCATTGTCTCTTAATCTCACAGATTACAACAATTCTAAACTCTTTAGAACTCTGATTTCTACATCCTTTCTGAATTCTTCGCCCAAAAACTGTTTCAGGAAACACAGTTTCGAAAACCAGCCGTCTGAAAGCAGTTTCCAGATTCGAATTCTGTAAACAATTTACAGAATAATTTGAACACCAGAAAACAAAATCAAATCTGAGAATTTCCAAACTAACCGTACGGATCAGTTTGGTATCATCCAAACCATCCGTACGGATCCATTGGTAGGATCCCAGATTTCCAGGTTTTTCAGAATTTCAGAAATTCGACCAAATCCAATATCATGTTTATACATAATCAGATTACAGAAACATGAATTTACAGATTACGAATTTAATTAGATCTAATCAATACCATGAATAAACAATATATTACATACACAAATTAGATCCAAATTATTAATACACATAATCCAATTATTTATTGATATCCCAAACATGCAATTATTCATATGGATCAAATCAATACAATAATTACATAATCCCATATTCATGCTCATGCTCATAAATTTTATATCTCATATATAAAATTCAAATCACACATTCATCTTATTATCATGTAGATATTATATAATCGAATTAAACAATTTCAACATGATATACTAAAATAATCAACAATGAACGGGGCTCTGATACCACTGTTGGCTTTTGATGCATCATGCGCAGCGGAATTAAGCATATAAATCAAACACCCAAGAGCCTGGATCCGTGCATGTTGATTAAATTAAATACAAGATGAAGAAACATACCCTTGAAGATCGAATCCATGAACACGGACTTTGAGGTGCTAAAGGAAACACCTTCCATCGGTATCCACACGTCGAATGGATATCAAGAATACCTTCTTGATCTGGATTGCTAGACCCAAGGCTTGATGAAGAAACAATTTCTTCGTAAGAATTATTTTGCTTCATTGATTATTGAGTTATGATGATTCTAAATCTCAAAACTAATAATTCCCTCTATATGTGTGTAATTGTTTTTCAAACAACATGTTATGATTTCTAAAATCAACCATTAGGTTTCTCAAACCCGACTCCACACATATATAATAGGGTATATACCTAATTCCTTTTGGGATTAGAATTCCTTGTCAAACAAGAGATCTGAACAAACTGTTTTCCGTCTGGACAAACCATCCGTACGGATTGGTTGGGTGGCTCCCAAACCATCCGTACGGATCCTTCCAGCAGGATCCAGATTTTTTTTCCTGTTTTCTGTGTCTTATTCAATCCGTTCTATTGTGTGTGACCCAATAGGATTATACTAAGTTGGCAACGAGTCCGAACGAGTCAGAACCCGTAAGTCATAAGTGGACTCTAGCAAGCCATTATGACTACCCAATTAGTATAACTTTGAAATCCCAAAGTAACCTTATAGAACATATCACAATCCCTTTGTCACACGATATCATATTGGACATATGTCATGGTCCACGTCAACTTATGTTGTCCAATGCTTTCTCGATCTCGAGTAGATTGATATGAGCAAATAACATTGAACGCTTCAATTCATTTGGGTACGACCGTATACTATTATCAATCTCACTCATCGAGTGGCCAAGCAGATATCTCTCTTGAGAGAGGGACAAATTCCATCTTGACTTATCATTCTTCCCTACAGGAATCCGATTATGTCAATCGTAGCCTTTATAACCACCCGGTTAGGGGTAGTGTTTGAGTACGTCAAACATAATGTTCATCATGTGGAAGACTATGATAATCTCAGGTCTAAGGATAAATGATATAACTATTATGAGATTTAATTATGACATTTGACCATGACATAAATCTCATAACGGGTCTATCCAGTACTTTTCCTCCAACATGTACCCACAAGTTTAATCCGCATCTTATGCGCTATAACCATCATATGATTATCCATTAAACTCATGCTAGCCCTTCATAAGTGCTAGGGACAATGATCATTATAATAAACATGCAAAAGATATAATAATCAGGTTTGTTATCTCTATAACAATCTTAAGGGCCTAGGGCATAATATCCAACAAAAGATTCATGTTAATCTTACTCATATCACCCCAATATTTGTCAAACTTCTTTTGCATTGACTTTGCCATCGCTTTCAAATCAATATCATTATTATCATTAGCCCAATTAATCAAGTTCCTTTGAATCATAAACACATCATGAAAGTAAGTATTAGAAGTGACATATAAGCAACCCGAAAATCTCCTAGTGACATTATAGAAAGTTTCCAAGAACTTACACAAAGTACTAGCACGTGACCAATCACTTCTTGTAGGAGAACCATTAGGGAGATCGCCATCAAGTGTAGTCTCTAAATCCATGACTTCAAATGCCTTTTCAAACTTAAGAGCAGTTTTTAACATGAGAAATGTGTAGTTCCACCTAGTTGGGACATCTAGGACTAGCTTGATTTTATGAGGGATTTCTTCTCGCTCAAAAAAATCCTGAAAAAGATGTGCTCTTTGTGGGGAACTCCTTATATACCTCACAGTTGCTCGAATTCTGCTGATTGATTCATCTATCTCTCCAATCCCATCTCTAACAATTAAGTTCAGAATATGGGCACAACACCTCATATGAAAGAACTCACCCTCCAAAACAACTCCACCTTTTCTTACAAGTTTTTTCTTCAAATGATCAACAGCAGTGTCATTAGCTGAAGCATTATCAAGCGTGATAGTAAAAACCTTCTCAATACCCCAATCAATCATGCAAGCCTCAATTGCGCTAGCAATTGCAAGGCCTTTGTGACTATTAACAACTTTGAAATTAAGAACTCTTTTGTGTAATTTCCATTCCTGATCAATAAAGTGCGAAGTGAGAACCATATAACTCAAGTTTTGCAAAGATGTCCATATATCACTTGTGAGGCAAATCCTATTAGCATTAAAAGATAAATCCCTTTTTAACTTTTTCTTCTCCCTATTGTATATTTCCATGCAATCCTTAGCTATGGTGTTACGACACACTAACTCCAACCTAGGTTGAGCAACACTCACAAAACGCTTGAAGCCCTCATGCTCAATAAAGCTAAAAGGAAGCTCATCGATAATTATCATTTCTGCATTAGCTTCTCTACACTTAACTTTATCAAATTTCCAAGGAAGTAACTTGCTTTCCCCCTCCCCTTCTTTGAAACTCTCAAGTGTACTTTGATTTTTCATCTTTTCATTATACGGATATATAGGACACCTGGGTATATGTTTGGAAAGAGTACTAGTGCTACAAGTAGAAGTATATGGCACATTGCAGTACTTACAGTTTGAAGGCAACAGCTTTTTACCACTTCCATCCATGGTTCTATTAAAATGTTCCCAAACGTCTGATACAAAAGCTTTATTCTTATCAGTACATCCACCCACTTCAGAAGATTCAACTTCAATGTCTTGGGTTGAAGCTTTTCGCTTCCTTGACATTTCAACCTAAATTAACAAGTATAGAAATTGTTCAGAACCAGAAGGCAGAACAATAGCAGTAACAAGTATGTAAGTTGAAGAAATCTTACACTGCAGTTCTTGTTACCATCCATGGCTGAAATCATAAGATCGTTTGGATTTTGGAAGTTGCAAGCCCTACAAAACAACGAATTTAAGAGTAATGTTAGAAATTAAGAAACTTTAATTGTAAATCACCCAAAAACAACGAATTGAAGAATAATGTTAGAAATTAAGAAACTTTAATTGTAAATCACCAAAATAAACAGAATAAACAAGATTGAATTACCGGGAAAAGTGAGATCGATAGGGTTCCGACTTGTACCTAGCTAGAAAAGAGAGTGACGAAATCGATTCACTTCAACGAATTGAATAGGGTTCTGAGTTCTGACTTGAGAGACGTAGAGCACTATCAGGGACGCTTGAGAGATGGAAGAAGGTGGAGGCGGGTGAAGAGGGAGGCGATGGGGAGAGGAAGAATGGAGACGACGAGGTAGAGCTTCAGCGGCTGATCTAAATAGACTAAATGAATTGAAACTTGAACTTGAATAATAAAAATAGGGTTTCCCTAAAATGAACGGTGGATAATTAACATAGGTAAAATATCAATGGTCCAAGTTACCTGGTTCGGTTTAGGGGTTCGATTCATCGGTTCGGTTTAAACAGTTCGGTTTAGCTCGGTTTAGCTCGGTTTGGTTCCACTTCAGTGGTGAGACCGTGAGCTGAACCGAACCACACGGTTTATTGATTTTCAAAAACCGTAGCTGAACCACTGGTGTGTAAAAACCGAACCAAACCATACGGTTCGGTTCGGTTCAGTCTCGAACCGCGGTTTGAGACAAACCACTGACACCCCTACTGTATTTCAATTTAGTATAAGTTACGAATTATGGTCAAATTTCAATTTAGTACTCCCCTCCGTCCCGTTTTAAGGTTTTTAGTTTGAATTTGCACGTTTATTAAGGAACGAATGGGAACTTGGGTCAACAATAGTAGTATGAGGAGGATATATTTGTCTATTCATAAAGCAGGGTTAATGACATACCACCCTTCCAATCGAGCCTTGCATGTCTTTTTTCGCCAAATCGGACCCCGGGGTGATTCATTTTCGCCAGTTAGGGCCTTTTTGACGGAATTCGTTAAAAAGTCAGTTAAAAAGCATGTGCCGTGCACGTGACTAACGGAATTGGGTTGTTTGAAGTTGATATTTCATTTAAGGGGCTTAATGAAAATTCCAAACTTAACAGGGCTGAAATCAAAACAATTATCAAAATTTTTATTTGAGCAAAAAACAATTATCAAAATATTAAATAAAACCATACAATATAATTTTATTATCATTACTTTCATCAATTTTATTTTCCTTTTTATTACTTCTTAATTACTCTCTTCTTCCCAAAATAATTTTTATTTGGCAATTAATTTTTTTTTTTTTTGGATCGTTTGATAGACCGGTACGTATAAGCATTACTCCATCCGTCCCATCCGAATTAGGAGTTTCTCTCCCGACATGGGGAATAAAGAATAATAGTATTATATTATGAAAAGTGATAATGAAATTGAATTAAAAGATTTAACATTTATGATTAAGCACTAATCATTTACTTAAAAACTATCCAAATATAAAATTTGAGTACAGTCGAATTTGTTAATGAAATTCAAAATGGAGAAGATATTTTATTTATTAAATTTCTCTCTTTTCTCCACCTTCCAAGCACAAGCTTCATCCCACCACCACTACCACCACCCACCACCCACCATTGACACCACTGACCAGCCACCATCAACACGCCTCTGCCACCATCTCACTATCATTGTCAACACAATCTCAAAACCACCGGCCACCATTCAAATCTTGATCTGGGTAGACTCAAAAATCAAAACCCAGATCTAACTAATCATATTCGAAAATCAAAAACACCATATAAACTTGGAACTCAAATTATTGTAGCAAAATTGCACCAGAAAAATTCACAAAATCCAAGCAAAATCTGGACCAAATCGAAATAAACGACCTGGAATTCGAGAATGAGAAGCAGACTGGGAAGAATCTAACTGAACCAACAAGAATTTCTAAAGAAATCTTAGCAATTGAAGGTCTTGCAACAGCTCCATTTTCGGTACCAAAATCGAAACCCTAGCCTACAACCGCTGCCGCACAATCACATCCACCAGAAACGTCACCGCCACCACCACCGTCTTCGTCGGCGGCGTCGAAATCACCCGTCACCATGGCTTACGTAGTCGCCGTCAACGCCAGCATCGTTTCAAATTTCGGCGGTCTTCGTCTTGATCCCTTGAAGATCCATAACCGTCGGTCTTCATCATCCGCGGCGATTGCAACCTCTGGCGAGCAAGATGGACCGAAGAGGATAGAACAAAGGGAGAGATAGATCCGTAGGTGGGAGGCGGATGCGTGTAAGGGAGGAGAATTAACGGGATAAAGAATGGAGGGGGCGGAAAGGGTAGGGCGGCGCTGGGTTTTATGGGAGAAAGAGAAAAGTGGTAGATATAACTTTTTAATCCTTTAAGTTTCAAAAATTTTCACTTAACCTCTTAATAGCTAATATCAATTCAAAGTCACCCAATCCGTTAGTCACGTGCACGGAACATGCCTTTTAATTGACTTTTTAACGAATTCCGTCAAAAAGACCCTAACTGGCGAAAATGAATCGCCCTAGGGTCCGATCTGCGAAAAAAGACATGCAAGGCTCGATTGGAGGGGTGGTATGGTACTTCAGGGTCTAAATTGTCATTAACCCCATAAAGCAAGTGGGTTAAAAGTAGATAGGTGTGTGAGTTTTTTTTGTAATATATGAACTTTATGAGGACAAGATTGTCCAAAACAATGTTCATACTTTGACATTTAAGGGATAAAGCAACTAAGAACCTTAAACGGGGACATACCAAAAAGGAAAGTAAGAACATTAAACTGAGACGGAGGGAGTACAAATTACAAATATGGTTGAAATTCTTCGAAAATGTACCAATTTGAAGTCTGATTTACAAATTTTAACGATTTATGGCTATAGTGATATTTTTTATCAAAACGGGATTTTCAACATAATTCGATGGAATATTTAGTTAAATTACATATGTCTTGCTCGTAATGGTACATTATGTTTAAATTGTCCACTTTACCCTTCCATCTAATAAACGCTTTTTGACGGAATTAAACTTATAATTCATTAATAATGATGCCACCATAAACTATGAAAAAAAATCAAGTGAGATTTTTTTAATATATTTATATTTTATTTAATTTATCTATTTACTTTATCAATAAAATGAATTCTTTGGTGTGGTATCAGATTTACTTTAAAACTGTGCCATACCGTACATGCACACCTCTAAACATAAATACATCTTCCCCAACCCCCATCCACCATGTGTTTCCCTACCCCGTCTTTAACCAGCTGATGGTCAGTCCTCCCTCCCGAACCCTTGATTCTGGACCTCCATTGTGGCGTTGGACATCCCTTTATCTCTCAACCATCACGTTTGGTTCACCCTGTACCAGAGATCTGCCACGACGACACTCATTCGTCAAAGTCTTCCCAGTACGCCCTCCTGTAAAGTCACCATGCCACCGCCCATCCTCCGTCCCGTCCATCACTCTTCCCTTTTCATGTCACCCCCTTTTACTCCTAGACTTTTTACCTCTAGACTGACAGTTTTGATGCCCATATCTAGGTGTTTTTCGCTTCTTCTTTTATCTTTTTTAATTTTGATCTCTTATCTTGGAATATTATTGCAATTTGGTGTTAAATATGATTAATTCATTGTTATAATCATTTAGATAGATACTTGTTGACGTGGAAAATTTGAGATTAATGTTTGATTTTGTTTATGACAGTGAGCGTTGGTGGCAATTCGGTGGTGGTGACCGTGGCAAAATGGCGGTGTGGCGATGGTTGCAGTTTATAGTGGTGACATTATGTGTCAATGAATTATATATCAATCTATATAATATATAAAAGCAAAAACATTTCCAGGCCTCACAGCGCGCCACGTCATAAAGCCACGTGGCGCCATTCGATTGGTCAGCACATTTTTGGGAGGTAAGGAATAAATAATACTTCAGTAAGAAAAAAATTAATTGTTTTGGAAATTGTTATTCATATAAATACTAATTACCAAAAATACCAATTACCAAATCAAATTTGTTCCATGCTTTCAGGAAGAAAAAAATCAAATCTTTTTCAACAAGTTTAATCTATTTAGAGTGCATATTACCTTTAAAAATTCTATTTTTATTATCATTTTTCATCTAGGTTTGAAAATTTGGGATGTGATAAGATAATATTAAAGATTGTTTCCATAATTCAATTCTACACATCAATATCCATTTTGAAATTTTAATAAATCTAGGAATTTATTTTTGAAATTTTATTGATGATCTCAACGGTTTTGATAATCTTATAGATTTCGTTTTTGAAAATTTGGGATAATCTTAAAGATTTTTTTTCCATATTTCAATTTCAAGCTACATTTTTTTTTATATATTAACAATCCATGTGAAGTGATATCATCCGCAAAAGTATGTTATTCCCTCTTCTATGGTCATCGAAATTAAACCATTGCCTTAACACAAAGCTCTTCATGGACTCGAGCTGTTTCTTCTTCTTCCTAAACTGCAGAAACATTTATTGTCAAAGCATGCAAGTTGCTTGTGAAAAGACCCACAAATTGTGTAAGAAAGTTATTTCTTCTCTTCTTAGACTTTTCTCCTGATTCTAGTTTTGGTTTTGGTTATGAAACCCTTTTTAGTTTTCTATTTAATGAAAAAAGTGATTTAATTTTAATTATTTTGTTTTTATTGTAGCAATGATTGTTAGTTTTTGGTTGATATTAAGATTTTGCATTGATGTTAGTCTCAGTTAGGTATTGATATGAATTTTTAGTGTGAGTTTAGTAATTTTTATTTGTTTTGATATGTTAGTCTTAGTTTTTGGTTGATATTAAGATTTTGCGTTGACGCTACTCAATTTCTATTGAACTCACCAACAATCTTATACTCACTTGATTCCATATTTAAAACTTACTTATCAGTTTCATACTTTAACGTGTTTTATATTTTTTATAATCTATATATGATTTAAGAATATTAACCTCCTGTCATCGCGTTGTTATTTTTCTCACGAACAGCTTTGTTTTACTCTTTTTTTTTTTCAGAATGCTGAAGAAGTCGTCGGAAATCAAGGTGGATACAAGAACAAAGTAAAAGAAGGAAACTTGCTATGATGAGGTTACAATTTTGTTATTTATTTTTGCTAATGTGCCATGTCTCGCTAAGAAATCATCTTCAATCCCCACCTATTCCTTTATTGTTAGGCAATATTTTTTGTCAATGAAAAATCCATCATTTTTTTTTTGTTGTTGTTGTTGAAAGCAAAAATCCTTCAGTTGTAATTGGATTTTTTTAAGTAGGGCGTAACCACTAATTAGCTCATGTCAATCATACTTACAAACCATTACATACAATTTTAAAATTTATAATCAATTAAATACCGTTTGCAAAATATAATCAATATTTCGTTCATCTTTTTAGAGTCAAAAATCATCAAAATCTTATTCAATTAAACTTGGCTAATTTTTATTTAATAAACGTGTTCTTACCTCTCTCATTGAAGAGAAAAAAGTTTTCAAAATGATGATTCAATGGAGAAGTCTTTGTATCTTAAAATATTTTGTGTTATTGGAGTTCTAATTCAAATGTCAACTTTAGAAAAAAAAAAAAAAAAAAGACTTATAACCATGTAAATGTGGTACTTAATGAGTGTCAAATTTCATTTTAAGGGACATATGAAAATGTCAACTTTTTATACACTTTGGTGGCGAAGATTCATATATAATCTTGTAATCTCCTTTCCAAACATTTAGTTTTGCACGTATAAAGAGACCGGTGAAAAAATTCAAAAAAACAACATTTAAGGAGAAAGTTATGCTAAAAAAAGACACTAATTTTGGGACAAATATTTTTTGAAATTGGACACTCATTTTAAGACAGAGGAGTACAACTTATCATTTACAATTTTATTGTAGGTATGCAATCTTACCAACTATTTTGGCCAGCATTCATGGCCAGATTCAAACCATTGTGTGATAATACTCATACAGTACCGAAGGTGAGTTATTATTATTTACCAATTGTTGTTCTATTAATAGTTTGATGTATTATAATATGTAATTAATATGTTTTTCGTTGTCAATATTTGGTTGATCATTAGGAGTAATGTAACTCTAATCGCTCACACAGTCTAAAAGTATTGTATCTTGCAACGGCAACAATGGTCAGGCACTTGTGAGTTGTGACCGGAGGCGTAAACGAGAGACGTACGATTGACAGTGAGCCCATGACGGGACACTATGATTCATGAATGTTTTCCTTTCTATTACTGCATTGGTACTTTATTTCTTTTTGAGTTTTGAAATCATAACGGCATTAACCTTACTTTATGTATTTTCATCAAATTAATTGTTTAGACTCTTAACAAGATTGTGTTTATTCTCATTTCAGGCATGACACGGGCAGTGGTGATTAGGGAAGTGTATATTCAATGAAAATGAAACAATATTAATTGTAAATTACCCCTAATGTATCAAAATGAATGATGGATTATTTTTGTTTTTTTGATTAATCACAAGTTTAGTAATTTATTTTGGGGCAAAGGTCATGGTGAAAATTAGGAATCCATTCAGAAGCTCAACCACAAATTTGGAATGATTTCAAAAATCCAGCAAATCAAATTGTAACGGACGAGGGTTAACAGTTTTGGATCAAAAGTATATTGTTTCCAATACAAAATGGAGATCGAAAAAGAAAAAAAGTTGAAAAAGTCAACCCCACTGAAATGATACTTCAGTAGTCACCGTCATCATCCTTATGACCATTTTTAAAATTCCCCTACTTTGACCATCCAATTTAATACACCCTCTGTTTCAAAAAATAGTCTCATTTTGATTTTTTATGGTTCACAAAAATAAATTTTGATTAAATATTGGTGTCAATTTAATGATTATAATGAAATTTTTAAAATTGTTATTGATAAATCACTTAATGATTTATCAATTAGAAATTTTAAAATTTCACTAGAATGATTAGATACCCACCAATAGTTGGTCAAAGTTCATTTTTATTAACCATAAAAAAAACAAAATGAGACTATCTATTTGAGACAGATAGAGTATTTTAATCATGTAAACCATTACCTGCATGTGTTAGCACAAGATAATAGTTCATTAATAATAGAAAGAAAAATATACATTGATTTTAAATCAACGTGATTTTTTTCTCTAATATATTCTCATTTTAAAACTATCAAATAGTATTTTGGTGGTGCACTAATTAATATGTTATAGAATTATGCGTGAATAAAATATTATATATTTTTATTTTTATTTAATTTTTCTACGAATATGATTCAAAAATAATAATTTTTGGCTAAGTTTTGATTAACAAAAAATATTATTTTCATTATCTTTGACTAATTCAATTAAAATCGTTCAGCACCAAATTTAATTGTAGTGATGGCTTAATTAATTCGTGATTAAATTTTAAAAATGTTGAAATTCGACACGTATGCTCATTTTAAAATTTCCTAAGAATAAGTTATTGATTAAAGTTTGTTTTTCTTTTTCATTTTAGACAAAATTTTGTAATATTAATAGATGAGGAGGTGATCTCTTGTGATAATACCTAGATCCGTCTCATATAAAAGATGGGTCGACCCATGACCCGTGTACAAGATTCTCCGCGAAGCGTAGGATCCCAACCTATGCTCCACTCAAAATCTACCACGTGGCAGCGACCCATTGGCCAGGCCGTCTCGATAATTTTAGGGGCCATGTGCTAAATGTGTATATTGGGCCCTTAATATTTATAAAATAATCTTTCAGTGTCTCAAAATAATCTCCCTTTCGAGACGTAAGGAGTAGTGTATGCTACCTCCGTCCCACCCAAATTAAGATTTTTGGTCAAACTAATTATACTTTGACCATGAAGAAAAATAATTATCTTAAGAAAAATCTAAAAATAGTTATTGAATTTATTAGTATCAGTTATACAATAACATTTTTTAAATTTTTTTTAGCATCATTATTTTTTTTTTCAAATTATTAGTCAAAGTATAATTAAATTGACCATGAATTCTAATTCGAGTGGGACGGATGGAGTATATAATAAGTACTATACAACGATTAAATTTGCACAATGCTCATACACCTAAATTTTGTTTCCAACTCAATCACTAACCGCCTAATTCAGGTAAAATGGCCTAATCATCCAATACCATAAACAATATGAATACTGAAGAAAACGGTACATTAGATCAATTTAGGGTTCCATACAAAACGACAGTGTAGCTAAGTGAATGAACAAAAAGACAAATTAAAAAAAAAAAAAAAAAAAAGAATTCAAAAGTATTGGGCCAACACACAAAGGAGGAGTGGTAAATTATGGGGCCCCTAAAAATATTTGGGCCCTGGGCTATGGGTCTGGATGCACTAGCCCATACCCCCAAAAAATCCAGAAAATAAATTTGTTTTTTTTTCCCGTTTTTTTTTAGTTTTTATATTATTATTTTTACTGTTTTTTTCGTTTGCCAAAAGTTATACTTTTTTTTTATCCTTGTAATATTAATAGATGAGGAGGTGGTCTCTTGTGAGAACACCTAGATCCGTCTCATATAAAAGATGGATCGACCCATTGAACTTTTAGGCACTTTCATGTTGTACTTTTTTTTGTCCATTATGGCCATACGTGTAAATATCCCCCCAGTCTTTGTTATAATCCTTTTAAAAATATCTATTAAATTTGCTTTAAAACTAGCACCATTGTTTTGTTTTTAGGTATTATATTTTTGATGCATTTACAGATAAAAAATATGGTGAGAATCTAAGAGAAATGACTCAAACAGAGCATGACAATGGCAATAATCAAAGCCAACCAAGTTCTTACAATAGAATAGATAATGTCACTTCCATAAATTGACTTGCATATGATAGAGCGAGCATACACTATTTAATGGATAATTATATCCTCCACACACTACTATTTTTTACCCAAAATTGTCTTGGTTCCTTAATAAGCGTGTGAAGTCAACTAAGAACCTTAAACCAGGACGGAGAGAGTACTACATTAGAAGAGGTAATATTTTTTTCAGGCATTATTATAACAACAGGTTGCATTGAGTATAATGTGGCTAAGATGAAGAATGTATTTATGCATACATATGATGAGAATATAACACACAGTGGAAGGGGCATATGCATGTTTTTTTTTTCACAAAAAGGGCAATATCTCTTTGATTTTATATTACAAGAAAGATGAAATATTAGAGGAAAGGAAACAGGAAAAAATAGGTTCAAGTTTTTTTAAACAACTTTGAAAGCCCTATGTTTTTTATTAACGGAGAAGATTGCAAAAGTAAAGAGGTTGTATAAAAAAAGCTCAACTTGCAGCAAGATTAAGTTTGGTTCTGATGTATGTGGTCTTGTAAAGAAAACATAGCTCATAATTTGGGATGAGGCTCCAAAGACCCACAAGCACTACTTCGAGGTGCTTGACAAGAGCTAGAGGGACATTATGCATAATTATGGTCGATGCTCTGATAAACCATTCGGTGTATTAGTTATTTTGTTTGAAGGAGATTTCAGGCAAATATTGTCTGTTGTGTCTAAAGGAAGCCGACATGATATTGTACATGCTACCATTAGTTCATTCGATTTGACAAAATTCTCTCTCAAATTCCACCGTAGGCAGTTCCCATTGGTCATTTGCTTCACTATGAATATAAATAAGAGTCATGGACAGTCGCTTTCTCATGTAAGGCATTACCTTCCTTAACCTGTATTCAGTCACAGGCAGTTGTATGCGGCAATCTCGAGAATTACAAGTAAAAAGGGGCTTATAGTTCTGATTTGTGAAAAGGATGGTCAAATGAGCGATATGACCACTAATGTGGTCTATAAAGAAGTTTTTCACAAATTATAAAGTAATCCTAAATTTATAAATATCCATACTTGCAATATTTCATTTAGGGTGTTGTGAATTGGTTGAGTACTCCAACTTAGTGTATCTTTCAGTCTAAGATTTTTGCTTCACGTAGTCTTTGGTTGTTCATGTAATATAATTTTTGTAGGTTAATATTAACTGTTTAAAAAAATCACACGGTGATTGGTTTCATGTTCTATTTTGAATGGTGGATAAAAAATGGCTTGGGGGGGGGGGGCAGTCTTACAGAAAAGAGGAAAGTGGTGGTGGGTTGAATTTGTAACCACTCTTGCTAATATATACTTCCTCCGTCCCACCCGAATTAGGATTTTTTGGTTGGGCACGGGGATTAAGAAAAAAGTGTTAGTGGAGTAGGTGTTGTGAGTATAAAAATTAAAGTAGGAGAGAGAAAGTGGGGTAGAGAATAATGAGTAGAAAGTTGTTGTGAGTGTGGATGTGGGTCCCATTAAATAAAATACTTCCATTTTTGGGTTGTCCTAATTCAAATGGGACATCCAAAATGGAAATTTGTCATAATTCGAGTGGGATGGAGGGAGTATATATATGGTTCTTCCCTCATACGAGTCACAACGATCGTAGTCAATGCCATTGCATTAGCCGAAAATTTTCTTTTGTCTATGTTATTGACATTGATATGGTTATCAAAGAGGCCATATTTTTTTTAATCATGCAGACCTCATGCTAATTCAATGTATGCGAATTATTCTATGACATGGTGATGGGAGAAGCAGATTGTGAATGTGAAGAGGAGCATATCGGTAAGTGTGTTGACAAACTTTCCCTTTTAACAATGGTATGCGTATATAGGTTGCAAGTATGAATATGTACCTTATATGAATGTATCTTGAAGTATGCTTATTATGTAAACTTCATTCAACTGTAGCAATAGTAACAAATAGTGAGTGATTATCTCTTTCATTGGAGTTTATGTGTACATATGTTGATCTCTTTTAACAATTGTATCTGATTCCCTGTTTTGTTATTTTTCCTTACCGAAATCAGCCTCCCCATTTTTTTTGAAGTCAGTTCTAGAGGTTACCTTTCTGTGTCTAACCCTAAGGCAGCCGAAACCAATTCGCATACTTTGGTGGTTACGCCAATTCGTACGCTCATTATTTCGTTGCTTGGATACGGACATTGCAAGTGGGCAGAATTCCTTCTCAGTTAAAGTATGGTTGTGCAAAGAGGCATCTCTGATACTGGTGAGTGAGGCATATTTTGAATTATTCACGTTATCTCATGAATGTTGGCTTTGTTGCGCACACATGCAGGTGATTAGTTGTTATTGGTGTGGATCTTGCTGTGTTGGGGTGCAACCCAAAGTCCCACATCGGCAATTGAGCAAACAATTGCAAGGTATATAAGAGGACTCACCCACTTCATTAGTATGAGGCCTTTTGGGGGATGCCTAAAAACAAATCCGTATGGGCTGGGAAGTGGTCTCAAAGCCATGGTTCGGATGGGCCCGACCGGGTGGACCGTGTGTGTGCTTTATAGGGTGGGGTTCCCCTTGTGCGACATTGTGAATGGAGTCTTGCAATCGAGGGCGATGGTGTTCCACAGGCGGTTGGTACAAGCTTTCGCTGATATGGCCAGAGCAAACACCGCGGGCCATAGCGGTGTGGTCCTTGGTTTGAGGGGAGGATTGTTGGGGTGCAACCCAAAGTCCCACATCGGAAATTATAAAAGCACCCACAACACTTCATTAGTATGAGGCCTTTTGGGGGATGCTCAAAAACAAATCCGTACGGGCTGGGCCCAAAGAGGACAATATCATACTAATCTGGAGAGTGGTGGTGGTGGTCGCGGTCCTTACATGCTGTTGTGGGCATCTCCGTACGGGTGGTGCTGGCGGTCCTTACATGCTGTTGTGGGCATCGGACATACAATTGCAATCCCATCTGCAATCTACATAGGCAGATGTGCATAAAGGTAATGCATATGCACTCAAACATATTATTAGAACTTAAAAGTGATACGCTTTTTTTAAATGTGTTTTTGGCGTTTGTTCAGTTAAATCATCAGATTTTGATTGGGTTTTGTTGCTTAATTGATATCTTCCTTGGAAAATTGAAGTAGTTTTCAAAACTTTACTAATCTCGGGCTATTAATTGTACATATCTCATGTCAATTTTTGTGACTTCCACAAGCTCGTATCTTTTTATTTGTGTGTGTGTGTTTTTTTTTTTTTTTTTTTTTTTTTTTTTTGTGAGTCTAAAAAAGAGAGGTAGCCTCAAAAAGTAATGTCACATGAACAGAATCAGAGCATCTGATTATTTTGTTTCAAAAAAAATGTTTTATAAAATGTATGTCGATTTCTTAAATTTCACATTCATCTTTTATTAGATTTTTAAGCAAGCAGCTTGCGATCATTCACATACATAAAGGTACACGAACGCGTTGCAATGGGCTAATATTTGGGTGTGGCCATGACTTGATATAACTATATTGGTGGTAGTCACTACAATTTGTCTGGTTTTGTATTTGTAGATAATGCGTTGTAAACTATTACATGTTTTCTTTTTATAAGCAATACGAGGATGCACTGTCTAATCAACTGAACACCAGTGTGAATTTCGACCCGCTTCCATTTATTAAATTTACAACATAACAGAGATCATTGCTCATTACTTTGAGATTCAAGGAGGACTTAATCTGACTTACAAAGAAAAAAGTGCAGATGAGTTGTATGCCTCATGGATGATTTCTGAGAATCAGTTAAGTTGAGGGTAGGAAGGAGTCAAAGGTTCTAGAAACGGAAGTTGTTGAAGAGTGACTACTGTTGTGGGTGAAATTTCAAGTTGTACCCATCTTCACTTACCTTCAAGATTGCAACGTCTTAAGCAGCAGGTATATTTAACATTATTAATTATATCCTATTTTAGTAATAATTTTTGCAGGTGTTAATAACAAAAAAGCACGTGTGGATAAGCATTAAAACAACCATCAACGGCATCATTGACCACGTCTCCTCTTCTTGAAGATAGAATGCGAGATTATAGGACAGTTGGTTATGGATATAGTTTCAAGATGGTGACATCTTGACCAAGATGCAGACATCTTCACCTCTGGCAGAATTATCAATAAATTAATCATAATTATCCTAACTAATTTTATTTATCTACAGCTAAGTAAAACGTGCTACAAGGCCTACTCTCAACAGAAAAGAAGACCAAGTCAAAGATTCATCAAGATAGAGCCCGAGTTTTTAGGATAGTTTGTTACTCTTTTAGATAGGGTTCTTATTTGTATTTAAACCGAGCTTGGAGGCACACCATCACACACACTCACACAACACTTTGTACTCCTCCACAGTTCAAAAACATTAATACTACTATTTGGGAAGGAAGGTGCTCTTAATCACCTCCCGAGGTTTTGTGCCGGCGAGATTATTCTCTCAAGGGCTTTCCTCGTTAAATCCTTGTGCAATCTTGAATTCTGCAATTCTATAGATTTAATTCCATTCGTCCCTCCTTAATTTTGATTATCAATCCAAATTGGATTTCATTGTTTTTTGCCAAAACAATTTGGCGCCCACCGAGGGGCACTTGGTTTTTTAATCTATTGAATTGCTACCGATTCAAGATGTCTACTCAATCCATGATTTCCGGCACCAACAAGTCAACCACTTCAATCAGTGGTGTATCCCGCCGTCTGGGGGCATCAGTCCTAGAACATCAACGGGTGGTTCTAGCGTATTGCCACCTCCTCCACCTGTGGGAACTGGAAAGAAGAAGTCGTCTTCGACTCATGATGTCGACATCAAGAACATGCTCATCCAGATGAAGAACCAGCTTGATAGACAACAAGATAGCACCATTCTGATCGCTGACGCCTTAGTGAAGATGCAGAAGGAGCAGAAGATGTTAACTGAAAGGATGGATGATGTCTCCCCGATTCGCCCCAAAGTTCTCAATTTCGATCTTGGGGGCAGTTCACAGGTCTTCAATGAATTCATCCCTATGGCTTCAGCAACTTATGCAGGGATCGTGACATCTCCAATGATGTCGACATCTCCAATGATGACGACACCTTTTGCTTCTAGTATCTTTGAGTTACCCATAGAAAGAAACGCCTCTGTTCCGTCTCCTACCCTTAAAATCTCCGGAACATCTCAAGGAGGACCCATCTTCACTGGCAGCAAGATTGTTACATCTTCAGTTGATAATACCAATCCGTTCGGTAACTTTAATTTTGCAAATATTTTTGATAATACTACTCGTACTATTAATCCTTTTGCAGGTAATTACATAGCGAGTCAGCTTCAAGAACTAAAGGATTTGGTCATGAATGTACCCGGTGTCATTCCACCTATCCAGCAGGTCTCCCCAACATGTACAATCAATCACGCTTCGTACCGTCTATTGCACAAGTAGACATCCCCAAAGGCTTCAACATTCCGACCATGAAGTTGTACGATGGAAGCACTGATCCTGAGGAACACGTCGCCCATTATCAGGAGAAGATGGAGATTGTCCGAGTACCTCTTCTAATCAGAGAAGCTTGCTTGTGCAAAGGGTTCGGCTCAACATTGCTAGGACCAGCTTTGAAATGGTTGATTCGTCAACCACCAGGATCTATTGGGTCATTTGCTCAGCTTGTCAACATGTTCAACAACCAATTCTCTTGTAGCAGACAATTTGAGAAGCTTACCAGCGATATTTACCACATTATCCAACAACCTACCGAGGCCTTGAAAGACTACGTCAACAGGTTCAATAAAGAAGTCTTGGAAATTCCCAACCTTGATATGGCTACGGCAACGGAAGCCTTTAGAATGGGTCTAAAGAAAGATTCCCCGTTCTATGAAGAATTGGTGATGAACCCTTGCAAGAGAATGGAAAATGTACGCAACAGGGCATCAAGATTTATCAGACTTGAAGAAGACAAGGTGCAGCAACAAAGGCTTCTAGAAGAGCGTCGGTATGAGGATTCCCAGATTTTGGAACGCTATCCATCTTAAGACATACATCATATGTCAGTATCATTTCAAGTTGTCGACATCTTAAGGTAATAAGTTAGGTATGAACTTACCTCAATAGTTGAATAAACTTTACTTTATTTTCATTCATTTTAATAAAGTTATTTATGCAAGTTTACTTTCATTAATAAAAGTGACATCAGTTAAGATGTCACGTACTTCTAACATGTCGTTTTGCAAGATATTAACATTTTGAATAAAGATTTTGATGACCTAAGAAGACAACAGCTTGAGACTGGCCATCTCATCTTAAGTTTAAGGTACTCAATCCCTTCTAAGGTTTAAAGAAATTTCTTTCTTTCTTCCGAGTTAAGGTTTATACACCTTCGCCTGGAGCGCACGATGTCAATGTGGTTAAGGTGGGGAATGGGCACGTATGTTTATATGTACGCACCCCCCGTTTCCACTTAATCAAGTATTTGACCTTAAGAATTTTTCAATTGGTTTTGGCATTGACATGTCATCTTAAGACACCCGGTTTTTGGCATTAACATGTCAACTAAGTGATAAAGATTTCTACATCTTACACAAGAAATTAACATCCTGAAACGAAGAAACGATAAAGAGAACAATATATATTTTCAAAGATTGAGGTGCAGGTCATCTTAAGGAGAAAGATACTTGTGGATATCTTGATGATTGACGACACCTAACGGTTGTTTCTTCCTGAAAATTTTCTGAAACTTTTTGAAGAAGAAAAAACATTCAGATCTTTAGAGGATGGAAACACTTCTACCAAGCAGTTGTCCAGTCAATAACCATTTATAGTTTTGAGTTTTAAAAAACTTACCCTTTTCGTATTCCGTAAATGGTAAGTTTGGGGGCAATTGTTGTGGGTGAAATTTCAAGTTGTACCCATCTTCACTTACCTTCAAGATTGCAACGTCTTAAGCAGCAGGTATATTTAACATTATTAATTATATCCTATTTTAGTAATAATGTTTGCAGGTGTTAATAACAAAAAAGCACGTGTGGATAAGCATTAAAACAACCATCAACGGCATCATTGACCACGTCTCCTCTTCTTGAAGATAGAATGCGAGATTATAGGACAGTTGGTTATGGATATAGTTTCAAAATGGTGACATCTTGACCAAGATGCAGACATCTTCACCTCTGGCAGAATTATCAATAAATTAATCATAATTATCCTAACTAATTTTATTTATCTACAGCTAAGTAAAACGTGCTACAAGGCCTACTCTCAACAGAAAAGAAGACCAAGTCAAAGATTCATCAAGATAGAGCCCGAGTTTTTAGGATAGTTTGTTACTCTTTTAGATAGGGTTCTTATTTGTATTTAAAACGAGCTTGGAGGCACACCATCACACACACTCACACAACACTTTGTACTCCTCCACAGTTCAAAAACATTAATACTACCGTTTGGGAAGGAAGGTGCTCTTAATCACCTCCCGAGGTTTTGTGCCGGCGAGATTATTCTCTCAAGGGCTTTCCTCGTTACATCCTTGTGCAATCTTGAATTCTGCAATTCTATAGCTTTAATTCCATTCGTCCCTCCTTAATTTTGATTATCAATCCAAATTGGATTTCATTGTTTTTTGCCAAAACAACGATTTCAAGTGGCTGAAGCGGATGGATTTTTGTGTGATTGGTTTCAAGTGGCTGAAGTGGATGGCATTTGTATGATTGACTACGTGTAGTTGTGTCTCCTGCTACTAATGGTGCATCTACTATTGTTGAATATTATTTGAGATTGGATTAGTATGGTATACTCCCTCCGTCCTAGCAGAAGTGTCACCAATTTTTGGGACACGTGGATTAAGAAAAGGTAGTAAGTGTGTGTAGAAAATGAAGAGAGAGAATGAGTGGGGTAAATAGTAGTGTTGGTTGAATAAAATGAGTGGTGGAAAATGAAAATAGAAAATGAGTGGGGTTAAATGGTGGGGTTGGTTGAATATAAATATATTAAAACATTTTCATTTTGGGTAGTGACACTTGTGCTGGGACGGACCAAAAGGGAAATAAGTGACACTTCTGCTGGGACGGAGAGAGTATTTGCAGATCACTTAATTGGATTTCGTACCACTAACTCAATATGAAAATGTCTTGCATTAGTTTTTCTTAATTAATTAGCCTTATTATTCCCGTCGAATTTCGACGGGTTACTCACTAGTTTAGTTAAAAAGTTATAGCGTTCATTTGATGGAGTGGTAAAATAGATGATAAATAATGTACCACTACGTGCAAGTTTAGGCCACATTTTATAAAGGGCCTTGGACTCTAGGGCTCCTGAGCCCAGATTCAAACCCAAATAAGGAAAATTCAGATAAAAATTCCTCATACACCCCTCACTAGCAAAATGATGTAAGAAGACTAAAATACCCTCATATCTCTTCCCAACTTTATTTTTTTTGGGTCAAATTTTAGTCAGCTCTTATAACTTACACATAATTATCATATAAGAGTTAAAAAAAAAAATTACTTTTTGACTTTTTTACAAAAAAAAAATAATTTTTTTTGTCAAACTTGGTCAAACAGCAGTCAAACTCTTATAACTAACATATAAGAGTAAAAAAAAAAATCACTTTTTCCATTTTTTTACAAAAAAAAATATTTTTTTGGTCAAACTCTTATAACTTACACTTAATTATCATATAAGAGTTGCCAAAAATTACTTTTTTCATTTTTTTACAAAAAAATAATAAAATTTTTTGGTCAAATTTGGTCAAACAAAAGTCATTTTTTGGTCAAACAAAAGTCAAACTCTTATAACTAACACAAAATAGTAAAAAAAAAAAAAAAAAAAAACACTTTTTCCATTTTTTTTACAAAAAAAAAATTATTTCTTTTTGTCAAACTTTGTCAAACAGCAGCCAAACTCTTATAACTTACACATAATTATCATATAAGAGTTACCAAAAATTACTTTTTTCATTTTTTTACAAAAAATTAATAATTTTTTTTTTGTCAAACTTGGTTAAACAACAGTCATTTTTTGGTCAAACAACAGTCAAACTCTTATAACTAACAAAAAAGAGTTAAAAATCACTTTTCCATTTAAAAAAAACATAACAAATTTTTTTGGTCAAACAACAGTCAAACTCTTATTACTTGCACATAATTATCATATAGGAGTTGCAAAAAATATTTTTTTTCATTTTTTTACATAAAATAATATTTTTTTTGGTCAAATTTGGTCAAACAGCAGTCAAACTCATATAACTAACACATAAGAGTTACAAAAATTACTTTTTTCATTTTTTTTACAAAAAAATAATAATTTGTTTTGGTCAAATTTGGTCAAACAGCAGTCAAACTCTTATAACTAACACATAAGAGTAAAACAAATAACTTTTTCCATTTTTTTTACAAAAAAATAATAAAAAATTTTGGTCAAACTTGGTCAAATAGCAGTCAAACTCTTATTACTTGCACATAATTATCATATAAGAGTTACAAAAATTACTTTTTTTATTTTTTTACAAAAAAAAATAATAGTTTTTTTTTTGTCAAATTTAGTCAAACTTGGTCAAACAACAATCAAACTCTTATAACTAACACATTTAACATATAAGTGTCAAAGTCTTATGAACAAGTTCATAAGACTAAAGTCTTATTTGAAGTTGTTCATAAGACTAAAGTCTTATTGAACCTGTTCATAAAACTTTGCTCTTATGAATAAAAATGCTAACTAGGTCTATAGTATAGCAATTAAAAACGCACAAATCTCAGCTCATATTTATTACTTAGAATATGCAATTAACAAATGCTACATCCAAAAAACACACAAACTCATTACAATATCATATTCCCACAATCACTCTTCAAAATTCAGCACACTTAGAAAAAAAAACCAAACTAATTAGATACACACATGATTGCTAACTATAAGCATAAATCTCTTCAAATTTCACCTTTGCTAATTTCATCCCAAAACACTAGTAAAACTGCAATCTGTAACTCCCACCGAAAATGAATAAAATTGAAAAGGGAGAAAAGGAAAATACTATAAAGTAACTCTTCAAAATTACCACACAATGAAATAAACTAAACTGGAGATGAAGGCTGAAGAAGATACTGATGTCGGCCGGAGATGAAGATGGTCAGACGAAGGCCAAAGTGGGGAAGACGACCGGACTGTACACGGCGTCGGGGGAAGGCCGATGCGAAGTGACGGTCGGAGACTGAGAAGTGAACTGGAGCGTAGAGAGAGAATCGCCGGCGGCGATCGGAGGAGGAAGAGAGAAGGTGCGAGGGTTTGGAGAGAGAGAGAGAGAGAGAGAGAGAGAGAGAAAGTGTGTGTGTGTGTGTGTGTTTGTGTGTGAGAGAGTGTGTGTGTGTGTGTGGTGTGTGAAAAGTGTGAGACGAGGGAGGGGAGGGTTTTTAGGATTTATATTTGACCGGTCATCAGGGGTGTGTGGGGAATTTTAATCTCGCCCCAACTCTTTATGTGGCATTTGATCTAGGCAAGGTTTTATTTGTAATAAAATCTGGCATTAGGGGCCCTAGGGGAAAAATCCATTTTATAATCTTCTTTATTTTATTCATACTTAACTGGTTTTTTTAATGAATTCTGTTAAAAAAAATCCCATTTGGATTAAATTTTGGCACTTCAAAACATGTTTTGTGAAATTTTAAAAGTCAGACCTATTTTTAGCCAACTTCAAAAAGTTTAGCCCCTATTTTATAATTACGCTTCAAACGTTTACGGGTAGATTCTTTATTCCCTATTTCTTGTACGATTTCCTATCGCTAAATATCTCCTACATTTTTTTTAAGCAACAAAATATCTCCTACATTATTGAAAGTTGTTCTGTTTATTTACTCCATCCGTTTCATAGTTATTGCTATTAAAAATGAGTGTACGGATATTGAAAAGTAAGTATTGTGAGTGAGTAAGAGAGAAAAAATAAGTTAATAGATAATAGTTGTGAGTGGATAATTAAGAAAAAATTGAATATTTTGTGTAAGTATGAATAAGTATTGAGACTGTCAAAATAAAAATAAAAATAAATAGTGATAAGTTTGGGAAGGAGGGAGTAACTTCTATTAAATTCCAACTCAATCATCGGCAAACAATCAAAAACCTTGCTAGCCCTGAACCTACCCGGGGGAGAGAAGCATTTCAATGGCGGAGGAAGATAAGATGGATCTTGAGGTGAAATTACTCAATCACCCCAATATAACACTCAAGGGTGGTCTCAGAACCATGCCCTTCATCATTGGTATGCATTACATTCACAATTTCCACCCATTTCAGAAAGAAAAAAAATGAGTTCTTGATTTTGGGTTTTGATTTTTTTTTTTTTTTTAATTGAAGTGAATGAAGCATTTGAGAGGATAGCAAGTTCTGGGTTACAAGCAAATATGATATTTTACTTGATGCAAGATTATCACATGAAAGCTGCTGCTGGGTCCAGCATAATCTCAATCTGGTCTTCTCTTTCTTCATTTTTGGCCCTTTTTGGAGCTTTTCTATCTGATTCTTACTTGGGTCGGTTCCGGGTCATTGCTATTGGATCTTTCTCTAGCTTTCTTGTAAGTACTCACTCCTCTTACATTGATTTCAATTTCTAGTCTCATTTACTCTTTATGTTTTCTCTCTTGATTTGGGGTTCTGGGTGTTCATGATTGCTAGATTTTCTCATTTCTTTAGTAGTTACTCCCTCCGTCCCAAAAGGAGTGCGAATTTTTTCAAAATTGAAAAATTTTGAACATTCATTTTGAGATGGAGTATTATTTAAGCTAACTTTGATTTGTTAGTGTCTATTATTATCAGGGCTCACCTCTTTTCACTTCA
Organism: Campanula takesimana; assembly: GCA_026119855.1. Lineage (NCBI taxonomy): Eukaryota > Viridiplantae > Streptophyta > Magnoliopsida > Asterales > Campanulaceae > Campanula > Campanula takesimana. Next base: position 1,198,016 of record JAOWBW010000173.1, on the reverse strand, counting down.
GCTTTTTCAATAGAACATCGGATAGCTATTACGTCATGACGACCATCCTATACTGTATTGAAGATAATTTATCTTAATGGGTGCTTCCGCGAATTAGTCAATTTCAATCTATTTTCTTAGTTTGCTTTTTGGCCAATTGTTACTCTTCTAGCACGAGTAGCGATTATAACTATCTTAAAGATCATACCCCCCCCCATCCCATTATAAATGTCGCATGTGACTTGTCAACGTCTCTAAGGATTGTGCTTTACTTGCTTGTGCTATAATTGCACTAAAACTATTTCCTTATTTAGAAACGCGACAATTATTTTCGGACTAACCAAAAGGGAAAGTGCGACATTTGTTATTGGATGGAGGGAGTATCTAATTGCAAGTGCGACTTAGTGCATAAGAACTAGCTTATTGCCAAGGTAAATTGATACTCTCACTTGTTGATAGTTAACACTTATGGACACTTTTTCCGAATCGGATGTCACGCCAAGATGGCCAATGGTTCTACAAATTAGTGACTAAGACCTACTCCCTCCGTCCCAAAATGAATGTCCGAATTTGCTCTGATCTAGGGAAAATTCGGACATTCATTTTGGGTGGAGGGGGTACATTTTGTGGCATATCATAAAGAATTCATATTAATTTTGGTTATGTAATCATACGTTTCTGGCAGTTAATCACTATCTTCTGCTTCAGGGAATGAGTCTTCTATGGTTAACTGCAATGATCCCACAATTGAAACCATTGGCTTGTGATGAGTTAGACAACAATATTTGCAACTCCCCAACACCAATCCAACTTGCTATATTGTTTTCTTCGTTCGGTCTCATCTCAATTGGATCTGGTTGCATTGGACCTTGTGCAATAGCTTTTGGCGCGGACCAACTTAGCAATGAAAACAATCCAATAGCGAGACGGTTTTGAATAGCTATTTCAGTTGGTATTATGTTTCAGTTGCAGTCGCTTCATTACTTGCCTTAACCATTATTGTGTACATTCAAGATCATTTAGGTTGGCGAGTTGGATTTGCGGTCCCCGCTCTTCTCATGGCTTTCTCTGGTTCATTCTTCTTATTGGCCTCTCGTCTTTATATTAAGGCCAAAGCTAATAACAGCTTGTTGATTGGATTGTTTCAAGTTCTTGTTGTTGCATTCAAAAATAGAAACGTCAATCTTCTTCCAAGTGATAATGATAATCGTTACTATCAAAGCAGTGAATCAACAATTCTTGCACCAACAGACAACCTAAGGTACGCTTCCCAAGCTGCCTTTTAATGAAAGTTTCAAGATTTTTAAGTTGGGTTCATAATAGTCATTTGGGTTTGGATTAATATTTAAAGTTCCTTAGTGTGATTCATATGAATGCATGTACTCTATATAAAGTGGCTTGTGGAGATGATCTGTACGCATACTTCATATTAAGGGAAAGTTGCGCTTCGGTTACTTGTGTTTAGCTCACTTGCAATTTGGTTCCCGAAAGTGAAAAAGTTGCAACCCGATTCCTAGAATTTACATTTTGTTGCAAATTGATGTAAAAAGTTGCAACCCGATTCCTTACATTGGTAACACGTGATTCCAAAAAAAAAAAAAACAAACACCAACACTAGTTTGTTTTTACATCAATTTGCAACAAAATGTATACGTCAAGAATCCGGTTGCAACTTTATCAATCTCAGGAACCAAATTGCAATTAGCCCTCATATTAATGGTCACTAACGTGCAGGTGTTTGAACAAAGCTTGCATTATTAGGGATCCAGAGAGAGATCTAAACCTGAATGGCTCAGCTTCAAATCCATGGAATCTCTGCACTGTGGAACAAGTTGAAACGCTAAAAGCTCTTCTTAGAGTTTTACCTCTGTGGTCTACAAGCTTTATAGTCCTCACCCCTCCAACTCTCAACTTTGCTACCCTTGAAGCAGAGATTATGGACAGATACATCACTTCAAATTTTGAAATTCCCGCTGGATCCTTCTCCTTATTCCTAGTCATTTCAGCAACACTATGGCTCATTTCCTACGATCGCATAGTGGTCCCACTTCTTGCATCATATGCAGGGACCCCACATGGGATAAGCCCAAAAATTCGAATGGGAATGGGCTTATTAGCCTCAACTTTAGCTGTTGCAATTTCAGGGATTGTAGAAAGTGTAAGGCGGGAAAGGGCAATCAAACAAGGGCTGGTTGACATGTCAGCAATGTGGTTAGTTCCTCAATACGCTTTATTTGGAATAGCTGAGGCTTTAGTATCGGTGGGCCAGATTGAGTTTTTTACACGGTATTTCCTAAAACTATGTCAAGTATTGCGGTTTCTATATGGGCACTTGGAAATGGTATTTCTAGCTTCATCGGGGGCCTTTTGGTAAATGTAGTTGATGATATTACGAGTAAAGAAGGAAATACAAGCTGGTTATCGAGCGACCTCAACAAGGGTCACGTAGATTATTTCTGCTGGTTAATATTGTTCTTGAATTTGCTCAATTTTGTTTACTACCTTATATGTTGTCGGGGTTATGGGCATTCCGAGGCGGTTAAGGTGTCTAGTCCTGCAGAAGAGGAATGATCTGATGGAATGTAATCTATAGATTCCAACTTTCTGGAGATGCAAATACAAGGTACTGTTTCGAGTCCACAACATATATTTGTACTTCCTTATTCATGTTCATAGTAGTGAATCAACATTTTTTTTGTGTGTGTTTCCGATTAGTAACCTGAAGAATTATTCTTTTTTATGTCACTAAGTTAACATATGCGAAAAAATAAGTTTATAAAATCATGCTTCTTGGGCTATCTATATTTTACAAACAATTTCAATTTCAAGATTATGTTACTTCCTGTTAATTAGCCTATTGGCATTTGTTATTACTGTTTCTTTTTTCACGCAAAAAAATAGTCAGAACCATCATTTGGTATCATAGTTTTTCATATCATTGCCCTACAATTTTTTGGTGAGGTAAACCTACCCTTGACGATACTAAGTACAGTATCTTGTATGCTTCTGGGCTGAGTTTATTTCTATTTGACCCTGCGTACTATCCCATTTTTACACTTTGACCTCTTTACTTCGTGATCGACCATCGTTACATGCCTACTATCCAAAAAGAAACCAAAATAACCAAAATCGTTAATAAATGACCTATTTACCCTCGGTTTCCCATTTTTGTTTTTCCAAAAATCAAAAAATGTTTTTTTATTTTCATTTTTACAAACAGTGTTATAAACTTTGAAATTCTCTAAAAATTGCACCTTCTATGGCAATTGACGGGGTGGCAAGTGAGTGCGATGGAGGTGAACGGCGGGGAGACCGGCGTTTCTGTAGTGAACCGGAGAGGAGGGTTACGGCCGGAATCTGCAGTGATGATCGGATCGGAGGAAGTAGAGGAGGCGCCTGAATTCGTGATGCTGCACAAATCAAGAACACGGCTGCCGGAACTGGAGAATAACGGGCCTAAAATTGGGGAGATGACTGCAAAATAGCTGCCGGCGTGGCTTGCCGGACTTGGATGAACCGACGATGGAGAGTACACGCAGCTACGACGCCGGATTGCAGAGAGACGGGTGTTGACCGGCGTTGACAGAGAATAGACTAGCTTTGGTAGGATTGTGAAACTTCCATATCAATGAATGAGAATGGGGTGGGTCGACTCTGGTGCGCTTTCTTGGAGTGACCGCTTCAATGGAGAAGAAGAATTGGGGTGGGAGTTTCAATGGAGAAGAAGAATGGGGTGGGTCAAGTCTGATTAGGGTTCTGCAAACCATGTGTGATTATTTCAATTTGTGCATAATTGAATTGTGAACATTGCATTGTTAAACTAAGTAACCAATGAGTAATGGTGGATGGAGATGACGATATACGGAGGGAAGGAGCCGGATACATGAACAGTTTCGGCCGGCGACGATAGGATACGCCCTTTCCTAAAAAGTATTTTTTTTTGTTTTGAAAGAGTTCAAAATAATAAAGTTTTTTTTTTAAAGCAAAAATGTTTAACAATCAATTTGTGATTTTTGGAAAAACAAAAAGGGGAAACTGAGGGTAAATATGTCATTTATTAACGATTTTGGTTCCCTTTTGGATAGTAGGCATGCAACGATGGTCGATCCCGTAGTACAGAGGTCAAAGTGTAAAAATGAAATAGTACGCAGGGTCATATGGCAATAAACTCTTCTGGGCATATGGCAATAAACTCTTCTGGGCTTGTGGACATACTTGGGGGATTAAGGTATCTAGTCACGCAGAAGAGGGAAAATCTGATACTCACTCCATCCTAAAATGATCTTCCCACTTTTTTTTATAGTCACTACGAATGAACTTTGAGCTATTATTATAAGTTGATTTATTTATAGTAATGAAAATCCAAAACTTGTAATGAATACACCATCAGTAATACTAATACTATCAATAACAAGTTTTAAATTTTTATTAGGATAACTAAATCAACCCAAAGTCATTGCTCAAAGTTCATTCGTAGTAATAACAAAAATAAAGTGGGAAAATCATTTTAGGACGGAGGGAGTATATAGCATCAAAATATTTTTCCCTTCTGCATAAGGAGTAAGGACCATATCCCTGCTACAAGCTTGAATAATACATCAAGATGAAGAAACTCAGTACAGCCTTTGTTAATGCTGCTAGAAACCCAACACATATACCATTTGACCTCTTCAATTAGAACATTTGCCAAGAAGCTTGCTACAGACTCCCCAACTCTACTGCTAGCTATACTAGACATGCTTTAGGAGTTTTTTTGCCCGACTATAAATAGAGCCTCAGCAAAGCCACATAGGCATTGTCGTGGTATTAGCCACTTTGCGGATATGCTTGTGGATCATCTAAATGTCCTTCCTTTATTGCAGTATCTCGCCTGACATTCCCAAGCCCCATTTGTTTTCAAGGGGTGAATCGAATGTCCGACCATCCCAATTGAAACTACACACTTTGAGTTGGGAACAATAATCAAGAAAAAGTGTAATTGGAGTGAGTGAGTTGGGCACAATAATCAACTTTGTTTACTTCTACCACCGTCCTAAAATAAATAAGTAAATAAATAAATAAATAATAATAATAATAATAAATTGCTCTTGATCCAGAGCGAATTTGATTTTTTTTTCTTGGGGATGGAGGGAGTACCTAATATGTTGTTGGGCTTAACGGCCGTTCGAACGGGATTAGGGTGTTTAATCGTGCAAAAGACGAAGAATCTGATGGATAATGTAATCCTATTATACTCCTTCCGTCCCAGCTCTGGGACTTATTTCCATTTTAATCTGTCTCAGCTCGCTTGAGACCTCCTCAATATAGCCAACTTTTAATAATTTTATATTAAATCTACCTCACCACTCATTATCTCTCTTCATTTTACACCACTCAATTTATTCAATCAACACTACTATTTACTCCACTCGTTCTCTCTCTCTTCATTTTCTACCACATATTTTTCTTATTTTATTCTTTTTCCTTAGTTATTGTGTCTACCTCTTAGATCTCAAGTGAGGTGGGACGGTGGGAGTAAAATCTAGCTTCCTACTTCCTAGAGATGGAAATGCAGGTACTGTTTCAAGTCCACTACAAGATATAGTTGCTCCTTTATTCTTGTTCTCACTAATTAATCCACGTTTCTAGTGTTTTTTTTCCCCTCCATTTATACCTGAAGAAATCTTCATATTCTTGTATGATTATACTGTATTAACTTTTACGATGGAAACAATAAGCTCATAAAGTATTGTGCTTATTCAGCAGTCACCATTTTCATGAAATATTTTAGGCCAACTTACATTTAGCTCCTCAAAGTATCCATCAAATCTCACTTTACACCCCAGTTTGAAAAGTGATTCATTTTGATACTTTAATTTTGAAATCGTCTCTTTACCCCCCTAGCACTTTCCAATTACTCGCTGGTCAAGTACATGTAAGGGGCAAAAGTGAGACGATTTCAAAATTAAGGTACCAAACGGACTACTTTTTCAATCTGAGGTGCAAAATGAGATTTGATGGATACTTTGAGGGGGTTTAATGTAATTTGGCCAATATTTTGAAACTCAAAAGCCAAAATACGTTTATCCCCCCAAAGTATCCAGGCAATCCCACTTTGCACCTCAAACCGAATTTTGTCCCAGAGTAACACTTTAATTTACCTTTCATCCCACTTTGACCCCTAGCACCTAATGGAGTTAGAAATCTAACAAGAAATGGTCATGTGCATGTCATGTGAGAGGTATTTTGGTCATTTCAATGTATTTGTGATATGTTTATCCTCTTATTCAATACCACTTTTCACATTGATACTTATTAATTTTTTTATATTTATTATTTTATTATAACATAATTTGTTTTTTTTTTAAAAAAGTAAGAAAAACAGTGAGAAGCAAAAAAAAAAAAAAAAAAAAAAAAAAAAAAAACTCACTTAATAAAGTCTCCCCTCTTTTCCCCTCTCCCACTTTCTCTCTCTCTCTCTTCTCTGCAAGCTCTTCATCCCTTTCTCCACCGATTCCCCCTCCATAGTCACCGCCCACTTTCTATCTCTTTCTCTCTATATAAGCTCTTCATCCCCTTCTCCACCGATTCCCCCTCCATAGCCACCGACGGGCGACGACCACACCACCCCTGCTTCCTCAGTTTCCAAATCACGACCCCCTCTCCAAGTCTCTTAAACCCGTCCCCTCCCATCCCTCAACCCCAATAATCCTCTCCTTTTTGCCCTCTGGTCTAAAATCCAAGGTTTGCGGGGTTTTTTTTTAATGGAAACTCAAATTTGGGTGTGTTTTTTCTGCAACTCGATTGAAATTGGTGTTGATTTTGGTTTTAGGTTTGTTTAAGATCTGGGTTTGATACTTTGTTAGTGGTGGATTTTTAAATTATTTTTTTGAAAGGAGGCGAGAAATGGTAATGGCGGATTTGGGTGGTGATGGCGGCTACTGACTAGTGGATTGGGTAGAGAGAGTGATTGTCGCCTTCAATAATGAATTGTGATGGAAATCATGGTATCCATATGAGCAAGAAAGATGAAAGCCATTGATGAACAATGAGAGAGAAAGCAATGAAGGACAAATTCTGTATATTCTGTATTTGTGTAAATGAAAATTACAATTGTGTTTTTACAGAGACTCACACTTGTCTTTATATACACTGAAAGGAGAAAGCTCATTGGTTGAGCTTTCTAACTGACTGACTGACTAACTACCCATCTAACAAACTTACTCTACAGTTACACAATATACCCTAAACTTTTACAATATTACAGTTACTACCCTTATAGTTTGATGGTTGATCTTTTTCATCCATAATATCCCCCCTCAAGCTGGATGGACTAAAGATATTAAGAACATTCAGCTTGGACAGTAAATGATGTAAAGTTGTAGAAGCAAGAGCTTTGGTGAATAAGTCAGCCAATTGATGCTGAGTAGGAACATACTCCCTCCGTCCCGCCGGAAACTTCAAAAAAAAAATTATGGCACAAGAATTAAGGGAAAAAGTGAAAAAGGTGATGTGTTGTGAGTGTTGATAGTTGAGTGGGAGAGAGAAAGTGGGGTAGAGAATAGTTAGTGGGTTAGTGGATGTGAGTATGAGAAGTGGGACCCACTAATTAAAAAGTATTAAAAACTTTCCATTTATGGAATGTGCAATTTCTATGGGACGCCCATTTTGGTAAGTTTTTCAATTTTCGGTGGGGCGGAGGGAGTAGTTAGTAGAAATGACACCTGAGGATAATTTGTCTCTAACAATGTGACAATCTATTTCCATATGTTTTGATCTTTCATGAAGAACAGGATTTGAGGCAAGTTGTAGAGCAGATTTATTGTCACATAGCAGAGTAACTGGAGTAAGAGAAGGTAGACCAAAATCTTTGAGAAGAGCAATTATCCAAATGATCTCACAGGTAGCATTAGCCAGGCTTCTATATTCTGCTTCACAGGATGATCTGGACACCATACCTTGTTTCTTAGCTTTCCAAGATATTAAAGAACCACCCAATAAAATGCAAAAACCAGACAGAGATTTTCTTGTGTCAGGGCAAGAGGCCCAATCTGCATCACAATATGCAGTTAAAGAGAGGACTTTGAGAGGAATAAAGAAGACCTTGACCAACTGTGTCTTTGAGATATCTGACCACTTTTAAAGCAGCATCCCAATGAGGTTGTCTAGGTTTTGCAAAAAATTGAGTGAGAATATGAACAGCATAGCTCAGATCAGGTCTGGTAATTGTGAGATATACCAATCTACCAACTAACCTTCTGTATTGATTAGGATTAGCTAGTAAAGTGCCTTTGTCAGCACTTAATTTGTGATGTTGAGCAATAGGGATTTGAGAGGATTTAGCTGTCATGAATCCCACATAAGATATAATGTCCAGAGAATATTTTCTTTGATGTAAACAAATACCAGTTGTTGACCTAGCAATCTCAAAACCAAGAAAGAATTTGAGAGGACCAAGATCTTTTATATTGAATTTGGAATGAAGATAGTCTTTAACTGCAGTGATTTGAGTAGGACTAGAGCCAGCAATGAGGATGTCATCCACATAAACTAGGAGAGCAAGAAAGTGGTCATTACTAGACAAAGTGAAGAGAGTATGATCCTGTTGAGAAGCCAAGAAGCCATAAGAAAGCAAAGGCTGAGGCAAGTTTACTGTACCATTGCCTAGGGGCCTGTTTAAGGCCATAGAGAGACTTTGTCAATTTACAAACAATCTTTTGGGAAGAATTCTGTAAAGCAGAAGGAAGAACATAGCCAGGAGGTAGTTGCATGTATACTTCTTCATGTAGATCACCATGAAGAAAGGCATTGGCCACATCCATTTGAGATAAATGCCAACCTTTAATGGCAGTTATAGCAAGAAACACTCTAACAGTTGTCATCTTGGCCACAGGAGCAAAGGTTTCAAAGTAGTCTTCCCCTTCTGTTTGTGTAAAGCCTTTAGCAACAAGCCTAGCTTTATACTTATCTAGAGAGCCATCAGGTTTGTATTTCAACCTGAAAATCCATTTGCAACCTACAAGTTTCTTATTAGCAGGTAAGGGTTGTAAATCCCATGTATGATTTTGTTCCAAAGCATATAATTCAGAGGCCATAGCTTGACACCAGTTTGGATCTTTCAAGGCTTGAGAATATGTATGGTTCAGATAGTGTAGAAATGTTGCAGATGTAAGAGAAATAAGATGGTGTGACTTTGGAATAAGAGAGAATGGATTCATTACCTGTGAAACATGTAGAGGCTTGAAAGTTGACAGGGAGATATGTATAATCCTTGAACTTGCTGGGGATGACCCTAGCTCTGACAGGTCTAGCAGTTTGAGAAGGATTAGAAGGTGAAGGAATGGAATCAGATAAGGAAGGATTAGGAGATGAAGATGGAGAAAAATGAGACTCATATGAAGAAGGAGTAGGAGTAGGAGAAGAGATAGGACTTGAGTCAACAGTAATGATGGGATCACTAGGAACATCAGGATAGGAAGAATGAGTAGGAGTGAACATGGGAATAAAAGATTCAGATGATCTGTAAGGTAATTGTTCAAATGGAAAATGGTGCTCATGAAAATAGACATTTCTAGAATAGAATATTTTGTGGGAGATAAGATCATAGACTTTGTAAGCTTTCTTGCCATATGGATAACCAAGAAATATGCATTTAGTAGCCCTAGGAGAAATTTGTCTCTATGAGAGGGAAGGGTAGAGACATAACAGAGACAACCAAACACTTTGAGATGATTGTAAGAAGGAGGAGTATGAAGAAGTGTTTCATAAGGTGTTTTGAATTGCAGAACAGAATTAGGAGTTCTATTTATTAGATATGTGGCAGTGAGAAGACATTCTCCCCAGAATTTTATTGGTAAGTGAGCTTGGAATCTCAAAGATCTAGCCACATTCAACAAATGTCTATGCTTTCTTTCCACTCTCCCATTTTGTTGGGGAGTGTCAACACAGGAAGATTGATGTTCAATACCAAGAGAATCAAGAAGATTAGAAATATTGGTATTGAAAAATTCTGATCCATTATCTGATCTGACTTTCTGAACTGTGGCATTGAATTGAGTGTGTATCATTTTGAGAAAATTGTTGAAATAATGATACACTTGAGATTTGGAAGAGAGTAAATAGGTCCAAGTAGTCCTAGAGAAGTCATCTACAATGGTCAAGAAGGAATGAAAACCATTGTAGGTTAAATGTTTGTAGGGACCCCACACATCACAATGCAAAAGAGAAAAAGGAACTGAAGCATGGCTCATACTAATAGGAAAAGGGATTTGCATTGCTTGGCCAAGTGACAAGTTTCACAAACAAGATCATGATAAACAAATTTATTACAGAGAAAGGAAATTGCTTCAAAGTAGAGCAAGGTACATGTCCTAGTCTACTATGCCAAATTTGCATTGAATCATTAACAGAAGTACTATTACAAGCAATAGAATGTGGTACAGTAGTTGGTAGAACAAGTTTATACAATCCTTTGTCAATCTTTCCAATCCCCTTCAATTTCTTGCAAGTTAAGTCTTGAAATAGGCCGTATGTACCAAAGAAGGTAAGGGAATATTGACTGTCTGAAGTGAGCCTATGAACAGAAAGTAAATTGATAGAGAATGAAGGAACATACAACACATTATGAAGAGTGATATCTTTAGTGACTAACACACTACCTTTGTGAGTGATAGGAGTAATATGACCATTAGGAAGAAGTAATTTGGAAGAGAAAGCAACAGGATTATGAAGGAATTCAAACTTGGAAACTATATGATCAGTAGCTCTAGAGTCAATAACCCATTCAGAAGATAGATTGGCCAGTGAATTAACTTGCATGGAAGAAAACACACTAGGAATTGTACAAGAGATACCTGCCATATGAGAACTGGTAGAAGCATGATTGGTGGAAGAAGAATTATCAGCAACAGTAATGATGGATGTGTTTTTACCCATCCAAATCATATACTTCTATGACTTATTAGATGCTCAACTGTTGGTCCCAAAGACACAACAAGGGTATGAGAAAGGAGGCTAGAGGGAGGGAGGTGAATAGCCTACTTAAAATTTCAACCCTTTTTTAAAATTCAACCAAGTGCTTACAATCTTGAGTTTTGCGGTCAAGTAATAAACCGCGCGGTCAAAAGCTCACTCACGGTCAGGATTTTTCCGTCGAGTGAGATGCGGTCAGAGATTTGCGGTCAGATGGTTGAGATTGAAAGTTGATGTCTTAGAAGTTTTGGCAAAAGATAAGTTAGTCAGATTTTAGCTAAGGCAATGTGGAGAACAAACAAATACAATTCACAACAGTTCTTAAATCTGAAAGATCAAGCACTAAACGACAAACAAGATTAATATGAACAATAAAGAACAAGATGAATAATACTTGAAAGTAAATTTGCAGAAAGTAAAATGACACAAGTATTTGGAAAGGTTCGATCTGTTAAAAGATCTACGTCCTTTACCAAGATGGTCAGTCTTGGATTTTGAATGGAGGTATATATTGATTCTTGTGAGTACAGATTACAGAGATGAAGCTTTGAATCAACACCTACTTTCTATGAAGAATAAATCCTAGACTTAGACCAGTGTATCCCTTTTGATTCAATCTATGTGATTGATCAATTGGAGTGAGTGTGTGTAAGAATCAGAAGCTCTTTAAAATCTAAGTGATTGTAGAGCCTAATGAATCTTAAGTGTTTACAAGGCTTGAGATGACTTGTTTGTTGTTGGAGATCTTTGAAGGTTTGAAGGTGAGTTCTTTGAAGATTCAAAGGATTCTGGAAATCTTGAGTATGATCTTCAACCACCAAGTATTTCAACAGCAATTTTATCTCTTTAAATCTCAGCTATGTTCAATGAAGAACTTAAGGGCTATTTATAGCCTTGAATGAGAAAATAGCTGTTGGGATTACTTGGGCTCCAAGTTGAAGGACAATGAGCTGTTGAATTTGTTGGTGTTGGTGCCCTAGGCACGTTTGTTAAACGTTGTATGAGTTATCATTTATTCATAATGATAAAGAGATAATAAGATTATTATTATGGCTCGTGTTTGCTTATAATAATTTCCGTCCCTAGAGCTTGTTAAGCACTAGTATAAAGGCTAAATGATCATGGGATGATCATGTTAGATTTATGGGTACTTGTTTGGAACAAGGTACTGGACATGACCCGCGGTATGAGATTTATGTCATGGTCGACGTCATATATAAATCTCATATTAGTTATGTCATTTGCATCCTTAGACATGAAGTTATTATAGTCTTCCACTTGATGAAGATTATGTTTGACATATTCAAACGCTGCCTTAAACACGGTAGTTATAAAGGGTATGATTGGCATAATCGGATTCACGTAGGGAAGAATAATAAGCTAAATGGATTTGTCCCTCTTCGGAGAGATGTCAAGCTTGGGCCCCTCGTAGGAATGATGTTGATGAAATGTTTGGCCAAACTCAAATGGATTGATTAGATCAATGTCATTTGGATTATCAACATATTCGGAATCGAGAAAGTATTGAACAAAAACAAGTTGACTTGTTGACCATGACTTGTGTTCAATGACATCGAGGACAAAGGGATTATGACATATTCTAAAGGAATGCGAACTTGTATCTAGTTATACTATTTGGGTAGGTATGACGGTTTGCTAGAACCTAATCATATCTTATGGTTTCATGTTTGAGCCCATTGCCAACTTAGTATAATCCTAGAGGGTCACACACAATAGAACGAATCTTAAATAAAAGGGCTATAATGGAATTTAGGGTTGAAGGATCTCAAAGGAATTTTGGAAAAGTGTTGGGCCTCCTGGTCAACCAAGCGGGCGCTTGGGTTGAACCAGGCGGGCGCCTGAATAAGCCGAAAAGGCCTTGACCTTCTGCCCAAACAAGCGGGCGCCTGGGTAGGACCAGGCGGGCGCCCGGTATGCCGGTTTGAAATTTCCTAATTCGATTAGAAATGGTTTTTGGCACAAGATTCCTATTTGGAATATGTCTTAATTGTGTATAAAAACCCAAATTCGGCCAGACCATATGGTAGTGTGCTTTTGTGAGTCTCAAAGAGTTTGAGGGAGATTTTATTTTGTTCTAAGATATCATTGATTGAGGAACAAAATAATTCACAAATATATTCCATATAGTTCTTTATTAAATTGTGAAAGCGTGTTTTACAATTATTGGTCTAGCAACCAAGATCAAAGAAACTCCTTTGATATTCGCTCGAAGTGTGGATACCGCTAGAGGGTGAAAATCATCATCTTCAAGGTTCGTGTTCAAGCTTTGTGATCGTGATCAAGTCTTCAAGTTTCTCCACCAAAGACCAAGAGAAAAATTTGATAGCCATCAAGGGTTAGTTCATCCTTTATTCATCTTGTTGTATTTGATTTAATCATATGAACGGATCCATGGCTTTGGGTTTCTTAAAATTTTAATTGCTATATTCCGCTGCGCATGTTACTTGGAAACCCAACAGTGGTATCAGAGCCCCGTTCATGTTGATTAATTCAATACTTGGATCATGTTATGTGTATGTAAATTGTTTATGTGCCTTGCATGATATGAATATTGGAATAAATGATGTTTATGTGTTTTGTGATTTTATGTGGTTTATTGTTTTGCAACTTTAATCGCACAATTCAATCGCAATAAAAATTATGGTGGATTATGAATTATATCGATTATTGATTTTTTATTAGATCAAAGTTTTAATAATCGGGGGCAAAATAATTTTGAGACAAAATTTTTGAACTTTAAAATTCTACACCATTCTGACCATTCAGGCGGGCGCTTGGTCATAACCAGGCGGCGCTCGCTCGGCAGAATATGTTCTGATTTTGGATAAAATCTGAATATAGAATTTTTGATAAATTCAACAAAACCAGTAACAGAACCATCCAGACTTGCTGATCTGGAATGGGTTTTGGGTAGTTGGTTTGTGTGTGGATTTTGGGGTTTGAATTTCCTATTTGTTTTAGTCTTGTGATTCCTAGATTGGTTCAAGTTTTGGATGGCTAATCTGCGTTCATCGAGATTGTGTTTCCCAAAATTGATCGCAATCAAAGTTTCAAAGATAAAACGAAGTTAGAATTATGAAGAGTTCATAATTGCTAAAATTGAGAAACAAAGTTCTTGATTCAATGATTGGAGATCCATGTGGAATTGTGAATGCAATTGGCCTACGTTCATCGAGACCATCTATTGCTTAGTTTCGGCCACATGGACTACTTTCTTGGTTTCTTGCTTTAGTGCGGGATTGTGGTTGCCTAATGGCTTAGTTCGACCGCACTTCTTGTTGTCTTGATTTGGAGATAATAACCAAAGTTGAAATAGTCTCATCCTCATAATTATAGAGAAACTAATGACACATAAATATCATGCTTAAATTAATGGAGATTAATTTAGTGGCTAATCTTGATGTGTAACATGTTTATATTATATGCTCATAAATGTGTTATATGATATATGTGATGAACCTTCAAAGAAAGTTTTAAGTCCTTCATTGCCATGCCATGATTAAAACACTTGCTTATACATGGATGATCTTGATGTGGGTTCGCCTCCGCGAAGTGCATTAATTTTATTCATATATGAGCAAGATGAGGTTCATTAGTTTAATGTGGGCTTGCCTCCGCAAGGTACATCAAATTGAATGGTTCCTATACGTTTAAATGGTTGGACTTAATTAGGCGTCAAAACAGTTTTAGGCCTAGGCAAAAGATGAGATTAAACATGCTTTCGAAATTGGATCCCTAAGAATCATATGAGATATGATTGACAAGAAATTGTCTACCTAATTAATTTGATTTTGAGCGGTCCGCCTCCGTGGACTCAAAATTAAATTAAAGTTGGATCTTAGCCCAATATCAAAAGAGTCTCATGAAAGGATCTAAGAGTCATATGAGATGTGATTGACAGGTTGTCTACCTAATTAATTTAGTTTTGAGCGGTCCGCCTCCGTGGACTCAAAATTAAATTAAACTTGGATCTTACCCCATTTAAATTATATTATACATTGGATGTGTAAGAAGGTTATATAATTTAGTGGGAATATTTTTGGAAAATACATTATTTATCTCTTTAATGAGATTGGTACTTGTAAAATTTTGGAAATTTTGCATAAGTAGTAGATAACAACTAAAATCATTGCGATTAATCCTTGTTAAGGATACAGCTTCAAAAGAATGGTACAAACTTCATGGATTGGATCCTGAGCCTAAGAATCGTTCTAAGGCAAGAAGATGTGTTGTACATTCTTGATGGGCCTATTCCTGAAGAACCCAATGCCAGAGATAGACAATCACAAGAATCATGAGTAGGAATGTGAGTTGTCTTATACTCGCGATTATGTGCTCAAAACTCCAACAAAGTTTGGAACTTGTGGAAGTCTATTAGATAGGCGTGGATTTGAGTTACATGTTTCAAAGAGAAATCTAGGCAAGAGAGGTATAAAACCATTATTGCATTCACTTTTTGCAAAAGGAGTAAAGGGCAATAAGTGGAACCTCACATGCTTAAGATAAAGGCTACGTAGAGCATCTTGAGAAACTTGGTTATCCAATTGGATTGGAGCAAGCCACGGATCTCATTCTTGATTCATTGTTCAAATGTTATAATCACTTAGTGATGAACTATAACATGCTTGGAATGAATAAGAATCTCTCCGAGTTGCATGATATGCTGAAAACTGCGGAGATAAAGATAACGGAGAAAGGTTCTCGAATTCTCATGGTTCATAATGGAAAGGAGGTCAAGTGCCAAAGGAAAGGTAAGACAAGAGTTGTCAAACCTAAAGGAAATAATTGTGGTTAAAATTATAACTCTAAATTGATGCAATTTGGTAATGTGGCAATTGGATTGACCATTTAGAATTGTAGTCAAAATTCTGGATGATCTAAAAGAGAATGGTAGTAGGACTACCACTTGGGAATTTTATGTTATAAATTATTCTTTCTAAATTTAATTATTGGGTATTAGATACCAGAATAATTAGTAAGATGAAAGACTACTTATAGTAAAGTTTTATCTACAAACGGTAATGATGCAATGGTTGCAACATTGTTCGTAGAACACTTGTAAAGTGACTTTACTGATGAAGTGGAATATCTTATTTTGTTATAAGATAATGAAGGATATTTATTTCTTATTTAGAATAAGAAAGGTGCTTTATTTATTATGATTTACTTCATTGTGTTATCATATAAATAAATTTATATCCTAAATCTTGAAGAACAAAGTAATAAAGGCTATAACATAAATAATTAAAATTCTTTATGCATTATTGTTTTGATCAAATAAATAAAAGATGCATATCTAAAATTCCATGGGACGGAGTTTTAAGTCCTATGATTTGGAATAACATGATTTATGCAAATCTTATTTACTTGGACCAAGACATCTTTTACTATGATTGGTAAAAGGCTAATATCTTAATTGACCTAATACATTCCGATGTGTATGGTGCATTAAGAAGCAATGCTAAAAGAGAATTTTGATCATACTTGGTAAAATTATTCAAAGATTATGATTGGATCATGATGATGAATAATTAAACCAAGAATTTGACAGTCATCATTGAAGTTGTGAAATGGTTTCACAAATTAACTTCACTGAGAACATCATTCTAAATGATGTGTCTGCATGGAAGTATAAGAACCTTATTGGATATGGTTGATTGGATGACAAAGTCAAAGTGATCTTCCATTATTCATTTTGGGGTTATGTATTTAAAACCGCTATGATTATACTAATCTGAATTCCATCAAAAGAGGTTAAATAATGAAAGAAAACTCGGTTTGTCCTTCGTAAAGATTTAAGATGATGAGACCTTTTGGAAATGAGCTGTCTGGGACACACTCACATTTAAATCTAATAAATATACTTTCATGGGATATCCTAAGGAAACTTGAGGATAATAATTTTACTCATAAGAAACAAATGGTTTGTTTATTATTATGATACTTTTCTTGATAAATGGTTTATCTCTAAAAGAATCAGTGGGAGTAAATGTATCTCGAATGGTTCGAGACCTAGAAAATATATTTCAACCTAAGATGGAAGTTGAACAAGTTTTCACAAGAAGTCGTGAAAAGTCCGTTCAAGATATACAAATACTTGCAATACATGATAGGATACAATCTATTAGTAGAAATATTGGATGTTTCGAAATAAAAAGTATTGAGGTAAAGTTCATTTAGAATGAAATATTTACCACCTATCAAAGATGCAATATCAACTCCACATTCAGATTGATGGCTTGTAGTCATTATATCTAAAAGGAATCTATGTATAATAATCAAGTTTGGAACTTGATCATTCTAACCTAAGGCGTAAAAACCAAAGGAGAGGAATGAGTTTTCTTGGAGAAATTTACATGGGTAGCAGAAATTTACTAGAATTCTCATAGTCACATGTTCATATTTGGAATATGAAATTTGATAAAATAATATCAAACCAAGCGTTCTTCAACAGGAACTCACTTAAGGATGTATTGGATACAACCTAAAGGATTTGACAGTCAAAGAAAATTCTAATAAATTTTGTAAGTTGCAGAAATCTATTGGATGGATTAAAGCAAACTTGTGGGAGTTGGAATCTCTGTTTTGATAAGTCGAAGATTTTGACCTGATCAAGAACGAAGATGAACCTTGTATATACAAGAAGATTAGTGGGAGCATAGTGCTATTCCTTATTTAATATATGTGGATGACATATTGCTAATTGGAAACGACATTTCTACACGTTAGTCTGTAAAGACTTTGTTAAGAAAGTGTTTCGCAATAAAGAATATGGATGAAGCTACATATGTTCTTGGCATTAAGATCTATAGAGATAGATCAAGGGGGCTAATTGTTTAAGCCAAAGTACACACATTGACAAAGTCATTAGAAGATTTTGCATGAAAATTCTAAGAGAGGACAATTGCCAATGTTACATGGAGTTTCTCTAAGCAAGACTCAATGTCCTAAAGACAAGAGATGAGCATGAGAAAAATGAATGAGATGCCATTTGCTTCGGCATTTGGATCCATGATGCCATGATAAGTACTAAGCCGGATAAATCTAATGCTTGGAGCATGACGAGTAGATATTAATCCGATAACCGGTGAGAGTCACTGGATGGCTGTGAAACAATTCTTAAAGTACTTTAGAAGAACTAAAAGAATTGTTATGATCTATGGAGGGACGGAAGATGATCTCGATGTATATGAGTGCACGGATGCATGCTTCCAAACTGACAAAGATGATAAAAGATCGCAATTGAGTTTTATAATTAATAGTGAAGCTGTAAGTTGGAATGGTTCCAAGAAGAGTCACAAAATTCTACATACTAAATCTAAGTATATAAGCCGCATTGCATGCTGCAAAGGAAGTGGTTTGGATTAAGAAGTTCATTGTGAACTTAAGATGGTTCCTAGCATTGCTAATCCAATAGACCATATTAGTGATAATAGTGGTACTATTGATCAAGCAAAGGAACCAAGAGCACATCCTAAATCCAAACACATACTTAGGCGTTTTCTTATCGTTCGAGAAATCGTTGATAAGGGAGACGTACATATATGCAAAGTACCTCATAATGATAACGTTACGGACACGCTAAACAATGGGACTTTCACAAAGCTAACATGATGGTCATGATAGGTCCATGGGTATTGGATACCTAGGGAATTGGGCCTAGGGCAAGTGGGAGATTGTTGGTGTTGGTGCCCTAGGCACGTTTGTTAAACGTTGTATGAGTTATCATTTATTCATAATGATAAAGAGATAATAAGATTATTATTATGGCTCGTGTTTGCTTATAATAATCTCCGTCCTTAGAGCTTGTTAAGCACTAGTATAAAGGCTAAATGATCATGAATGATCATGTTAGATTTATGGGTACTTGTTTGGAACAAGGTATGGACATGACCCGCGGTATGAGATTTATGTCATGGTCGACGTCATATATAAATCTCATATTAGTTATGTCATTTGAATCCTTAGACATGAAGTTATTATAGTCTTCCACTTGATGAAGATTATGTTTGACATATTCAAACGCTGCTGCTTAACACGGTAGTTATAAAGGGTATGATTGGCATAATCGGATTCACGTAGGGAAGAATAATAAGCTAAATAGATTTGTCCCTCTTCGGAGAGATGTCAAGCTTGGGCCCCTCGTAGAATGATGTTGATGAAATGTTTGGCCAAACTCAAATGGATTGATTAGATCAATGTCATTTGGATTATCAACATATTCGGAATCGAGAAAGTATTGAAAAAAACAAGTTGACTTGTTGACCATGACTTGTGTTCAATGACATCGAGGACAAAGGGATTATGACATATTCTAAAGGAATGCGAACTTGTATCTAGTTATACTATTTGGGTAGGTATGACGGTTTGCTAGAACCTAATCATATCTTATGGTTTCATGTTTGAGCCCATTGCCAACTTAGTATAATCCTAGAGGGTCACACACAATAGAACGAATCTTAAATAAAAGGGCTATAATGGAATTTAGGGTTGAAGGATCTCAAAGGAATTTTGGAAAAGTTTTGGGCCTCCTGGTTAACCAAGCGGGCGCTTGGTTGAACCAGGCGGGCGCCTGAATAAGCCGAAAAGGCCTTGACCTTCTGCCCAAACAAGCGGGCGCCTGGGTAGGACCAGGCGGGCGCCCGGTATGCCGTTTGAAATTTCCTAATTCGATTAGGAATGGTTTTTGGCACAAGATTCCTATTTGGAATAGGTCTTAATTTGTGTAAAACCCAAATTCGGCCAGACCATATGGTAGTGTGCTTTTGTGAGTCTCAAGAGTTTGAGAGAGATTTTATTTTGTTCTAAGATATCATTGATTGAGGAACAAAATAATTCACAAATATATTCCATATAGTTCTTTATTAAATTGTGAAAGCGTGTTTTACAATTATTGGTCTAGCAACCAAGATCAAAGAAGCTCCTTTGATATTCGCTCGAAGTGTGGATACCGCTAGAGGGTGAAAATCATCATCTTCAAGGTTCGTGTTCAAGCTTTGTGATCGTGATCAAGTCTTCAAGTTTCTCCACCAAAGATCAAGAGAAAATTTGATAGCCATCAAGGGTTAGTTCATCCTTTATTCATCTTGTTGTATTTGATTTAATCATATGAACGGATCCATGGCTTTGGGTTTCTTAAAATTTTAATTGCTATATTCCGCTGCGCATGTTACTTGGAAACCCAACAGAATTCTGATTGGAGCTCATTCTGAGTTTGTCCCTTTTTGCAGATAAGAGATGGTCCCACTTAGATGAATTCAAATTTGAATTACTTGGAATCCAAGTTCTGAAACGTTCTAAACTAACCATAGTTTGACCATGGTTAAGTTTGAACAAACTTGGGTTACTTGGACATCTTCATTTCTTGCGGTCGAGGCCTCACGGTCGAGAGCTTTCCGGTCGAGTAGTCTTCCACGGTCAGGTGACCTACCACGGTCAAGGACTTGACCACTAAAATTCCAGACTTAGAAAAATTTAAGCATATCAATCTAAAGCCTATACTATCAAGAATGGACTATTCTAAAAATGAAGTTTAACACTTCTTTATAATATATCCTAAAGTCCACAAAAGATAAAATTAGGTTATATGATCAATCAAATCTAGGTAATAAGAGTGTTTTATAATAAGCATACCCAACAATCTCCCCCTATTTGATTGAGACCATTACCTACTATAACAAAGGTTAATTCATTGTACTTGGTAAAAACATGTTTTCAAGAATAAACATTTTATTAAATATCATGCCCCAAGTCAATGCACACTCTAAGCCAATGTCATAGATTTCTATCAGCCTAAAAAGATAAAATAAATTATACTCCTAGCAAGATAGAAATAAAAGGTTTGAGTGCATTTTAAGGAAATAGCAATAAGCAATCAAATGCATCAAACAAACATCAAGAGGTACTCCAAAAGGATATTCATTCAAGCATAGGGAGTGCAAACCAAAAGAGGTGATTAAAGTTTTACAAACCATAAAACAAACAGAAAATAAAAATTGTTTTGGGACAAACATTAACAAATGTTTCAAAGACCACACACGGTCATATCAAATGGTACGGTTAATCAAAGTATGGATCTCCTTCAAAGTGGCAAAATTTCTTTGAGATGCCAACTCCAGGAATGATGATGGGGTCCTTGAGGTCATTGACTTCGAGAAAGTCTGAGTTGTTCACGGTTGGAAATTCAAAGCTATCTTCACCTTCATCTTCATCTGTAGAAATCCTGTTTCCATGCCCGGTCGCTTGATTTTGAGAGGAGGAGCCTTGAGATCCAGCAATGTTGTCCCCGGTCAATTGAAGAGTTGAAATTTTGCTTATCACTTCCTGCACATTGGTGTTAGAAATTTCATAAACTCTATCAATCTTGGAAGTTTGGCCTTCTAGCCTCTGAGTATGAACTTGCATAGCTTGGATTTCTTTGATGTTTTGACGGGACTTAGTGAGTGATCCCTTTCTGGATTTCTCCCCTTAGATGAAGCAGGGAGTGCAGAGGCTTTGATTTTTAAGGTTTTGAAGGAACGGTCGGAGAGGACACGGTAGACTTGGAAACAAAAGACCTTGAAGGTTAGTGCGGTTGACTTGGTTTTAGATGGAGCGGAGGAAGGAATGATTGGAAGAGGGCTTAATGGTTGAAGGTTCTTTGATGAACAACTCCAGTCAATGGTTTGGTTTGGGAAGGAGCGGTCGATTCACTTGCAATACCTTTTCCTTTAACTCTTCTGGATTCTTGTTCTTCACCTCAGCTTCATTTTCATCCTCATCTTGAACAGAGGTGGATTTACCAGATCATCAATACCAAGAGCTTCCGTAGCAGCTTGTGTAACTCGGAGGGACATACTTTTCTTTAGGATCAGGAGCATGATATTCTTGATATTGAGCGTCACCAAAACGATTTCTGAAGGTGATCTCATGGTCTTAATGTCAAAGACCCTGGATAGAGAGATGGTTACCTTGGCATGCTTGTCTTTAGCATACTCCTTCCCGATTTCAGAGTATACTTGAAGAGAAAAGAAAGCATCCTGGTATTTCTTATATTTGGTCGGGCCTTTTCACGTAGCTGCTTGTTATAATCATTGACTTGATCCACTAACAGTTTGTACAAAATCATGGCCAATTCATTTTTCTGCCCAAGTAGATGGCTGCAGATAGGTGCCACTAGGTGGTGTTGAAGTTACCGTGGTTGCCACTCTTGCAAAGCAGACCGTGGCCAACCAGTTGCCCAATATAGTACATGATTTCAGAAAGGTCTTCCGTAGGAATGCACACGTCTGTTGATCCAATCAATCTTTCAGCGAGTCATTGTATTCTTTGGTGGTCAATGATTCAGGAGCTTCAAAATCAATGTCCAGCCAAGTACTGAAGCAATATCAGTATAGTCAATCTCAAGTTCTGGCCATAGACTTCAGCGGCAATCCAGTTGAGAGGCTTGTTCTGTTCATCCCTTCCTTTGATCTCCTTGGCGGTTGAGTAGAATTCTCAACTGCGGCAGGGAGATGGAATGGTTGAGGCATAGTGAAGAAGTTGAGAATGCCAAGATTGGTCATACGTGATAATATGCCTTTCAATGCATCATTCATTAAGTCATTATAGTCCATTACACAGCCAGGAATAAATGATTTTCATCTTCGGTATAAGGTTTGATCAACCTTCTTACCTTTCAAGTCTTTATCTAACTTGTTGCCAGCAGCCATAGGAGTGTCATATGCCTTTGCATTTCAAGTCCAAGTTTCTTTCAAAGTTGGGGTCCTTTGTGTACTTTGCTTGATTGAGGAAGATGCCTTCAGCACATTGTTTAATTTGAAGCCCAAGGAAGAATGTTAATTCTCCCATCATGCTCATCTCAATTTGCTTTTCATTAGCTTCTCAAATCGCTTACACACAATTCATTAGTAGAACCAAAAATAATATCATCTACATATATTTGAACTAATAAAGTATGATCATGATATTTAGCAATGAATAGAGTTGTGTCGATCTTACCACGCTTGAAACCTTTCTCTAAGAGAAATTTAGATAGAGTATCATGCCATGCACGTGGAGCTTGTTTGAGTCCATATAAAGCTTTACGGAGTTTGTAGACATGATTTGGAAATTTGGGGTCTTCAAAACCGGGCGGTTGAGCAACAAAGACTGTTTCTTGAAGTTCACCGTTGAGGAATGCCACTCTCACATCCATTTGAATAACTTGAATCTTTTGAAAGATGCATAAGCTAAAAATATCTTATAGCTTCAAGTCTTGCAACGGGGGCAAAAGTTTCATCATAATCAATGCCTTCTTCTTGTCTATATCCTTGTGCAACAACCTAGCTTTGTTCCTTATGATGCTTCCATTCTCATCATCTTGTTTCGGAAACACCACTTTGTACCAATCACTCCTTGATTTTGTGGCCTTGGAACTAAGGTCCAAACTTTGCATCTTTCAAATTGGTTGAGCTCTCTTGCATAGCAACAACCCAACTTGAGTCTTGGAGTGCTTCATCAACTTTCTTGGTTCAACTTGAGATATAAATGCGGTAAGTGCATCATAGTTGATCTTCTTGTTTCGAACACCAGAATGTAAGTCACCAATGATATTAGAATGGGTGATCTCTGACCTCACGAACTTCTTGAGCTATGTCTGGTTGAGTTGATGGTGGTTGTAAATATTCTAGTGGTACATCATTTGTGCCTTCCCAATCATAAGGAATTTGAGGGATAGGTCTTCCACATTGATGGGTGTTTCAAACTTCAACTCCATTTGAGGTAGCAGCAGATGTGGTAGCTTCTGGTGCTTCATGAGAGTAGATGGAGGTGCAGTTGAGGTAGATGGATTTCTTTGAGTTGATTGATTTTGTGGTTGATTTGTACCTGTCTCATTAAGCTCAACAAAATCATCAGCAACATTTGGATCCATATGTGGCTCAAGGAGAGAATGTTCATCAAAAATAATGGACAGATTCAACTATCTTAAGAGTGGTTTATTAAATACACGAAAAGCTTTTGAGTGTTTAGCATACCCAATAAATATACCTCATCGGCCTTAGGAGCAAATTTACCTCGATGTTCTTTACCGTTGTAGAGTATGAAGTATTTGCATCCAAATATCTTGAAGTATGCTATGTTGGGGGTTCTTCCTCTCCAAAGTTCATAAGGAGTTTTGTTGTAGGTCTTGTTGATGAGGGATCTATTTTGAGTGAAGCATGTTGTGTTGACGGCTTCAGCCCAAAAGTATTGTGGTAGCTTTGCTTCAGCAATCATAGTCTTTCCAGCCTCTATCAACGTTCTGTTCTTCCTTTCCACAACACCATTTTGTTAAGGAACTCCAGCAGCAGAGAAGTTGTGGTTAATACCATGTCATCACAGTACTGAGCTACATCGTTGTTCTGAATTCTGTACCGTTGTCGGATCGAACACTAACGATGTCATCTTCCTTTTGTGTTTGGAGCTGTCTAAAGGAGTGCGGTCAAAATGTCATAGCAATCATCCTTTGAGATCATCATTTCAACCCACGTATATCTTGAATAATCGTCTACCACAACTAAGGTATATCTATTTCCACCAATACTTGCGGTAGTAACAGGTCCAAACAAATCCATATGTAGCAGCTGCAAACATCTTGAAGTTGAAGGTGTCGTCTTGCTGGAGAAAAGACGCCTTTGGTTGTTTGCCTAGTTGACATGCTGTGCACTTCTCATCGTGATGATCAGCTACTTTGGGTAGACCACAAACTAGATTTTCTCTACCGATCTTGGATAGATACTTGAAGTTTAAGTGACTTATCTTTTGTGCCACAGCCAATATTTTCGCTAACATTCTTTGCTACAAAACAGAGATTAGAAGAAATGCAAGATGAAGTAAAATCAACAATATAAACATTTTTCTTACGATCCCTTTAAGCAAGGTGACGCCGGATGTGCCATCTTTGATGAGACAGAAATTTGAATTGAAGTGGCATTGCAATCCTTTGTCACAGAACTGAGATATTGAGATTAAATTGTGTTGTAGACCAATAGCTAGAGAGACTTCTTGGATGGTGATTTTTCCTTTTCGGATGACTCCATATCCTACAGTCTTTCCTTTGTTATTATCTCCGAAGGTTACTGATGGCCTTTTCTTCACGGACATCTTCCAATAAATTGATATCTCCGGTCATGTGCCTTGAGCAGCCACTATCGAGATACCATAAACTTGATCTATCCTTGGAGAATCCAGCCATTAAGCAGAGAACCTATAAATAAAACATTAAGAACAAGGTCCCTTTTATTCTTTTGGGTCCAAAGGGTTAGCAACTTTTGACAACCCACACCTGCTTCACAGAAGGAGGGTTACTCTTTCTGGGATTTGGTGTGAATCTCAAAAGACATTCAGCAGCCTTGTGACCATAACCATCACACACAGAACAATGGTGGAAGCCACCCAACTGAGGGTTAACAAACTTCGTTGAGGTCTTGAGCACAACATTGTTACTGGTATGGATGAGGTCTCCTTAACAAAGTTCGTCCTCTTGAACTTTGCTGCCTTGCCGCCACTTGCGGTTGATGGCCTCCATGCGGTCGCCATCTTCCTTAGTGCGGTCGATTGACCTCGCGGCAAGTTCACGCGGTAGGGAGCACCATCTACCTTGCTAGAGGAAGCCTCTGCAGTAGGTTCATCCATGACATACCTTTCAACTTTGCCTTGCCAGTTTGTTTCTTAGGGTAGACATAGTTGAACTCTAGTTTCTTCTTTGGTTCTTGTCCTACACCTTGAAACATGATGTTTAGCCTTGACCTTTCCAAAGTTTGCTTGGTAAATTTCTCATCTCTTTCACAACAAGATGCACATTTAAAGTTGTCACTAGTTGGAATCCCAAGCCTTCCTATCAACACTAGACTTTTGGGATTCTAATATTTGTTCCATAGTGACACGAGAATTGGTCCACTCATTAGTGATCCTTCTCAGGTCGTTTATCTCAGCAACTAATTCTTCGTTTTTACCTTAAATATGGCATTTTGTTCTTCTAAGAAACGGTTTCGTTCAGTAAGAGGAGTCATGCTCTTGATCTGCTCCTTAAGGAGGGTGAGTTCAGATCTTAGTAGACATTTCTCCGTCTTAAGCTGGGAAATGTCATCAGTTGAAAGTGCTAAGCTTCCTTCATACCAGAAAATTTACTAATTACCTGTCAGCTTTTGCAAACATCTTTTCTTGTTCATCGGGGGAAATGTCAAACTTCACTTGAGGAGTGGTAAACAGAACTTCCTTCACTTTGGGGTTTAGTAGATCCTTCTTTGCTGCACTCACATCACATCTTGAAAATAGAAGATCACCATTCCTTTGAACTGGGGTTAGGAATCCTTTCTGCAAGTTCATCAGCCGTATAGCTTATCCGTTTAGGTTTTTGCATTTGGTGAGCGACGATTTTCATTATCATCCTCATCATCGGAATGAACGACCAAACAGATGTGACCTTCTTCAGAATCCTCATCGCCTTCATCAGAATCTGACTCTATCCAGGTAGCTAACTCTTTTGTGGTAGAGTCCTCTTCAGCAACCATCCCCTTTTGCTTTGAGTATCTTGGAGTGAAGTTGCTTTTCTTCTTCATATACTCATACTTGGGAATGGGCATTCTGAAGCGAAATGACCGGGTTTCCTGCAGTTAAAACAAAGAGATCCTCTTTCTTCTTTGAGAAGTTGGAGTACTCTTTCTTACTTGTTGAGCTGCTCCTTGAGAACTTGCTGGAGCTTTGCTAGATGATCTGGGCCTTGCTGATTTTCTGAACTTTTGAAATCTTTTCACGAACATAGCAAAGTCATCATCGTCCATATCTAATAGATCAGATGTGGAGATTTTTGGATCTTCTTCCTCGATCACTTCTTCCTTTTGAGCGACCAACGATAAACTCTTAGTTTTTCCTTCCATTTATTCAATGTTATGGAGCTTGATATCAAAAACCTTGAGGTTGGCATAGAGGCTTCTGAGAGACATATCATCTAGTAGCTTGGTATCTTCAAGAGTGTTTCCTTTGTGAAGATATTGAGAACCAAGAGCGGCAAGAAAATTAACATTGATTTCTTTCTTGGTAAGCTTCTTTCCAAGTGCGGTGTAAGTACTCACGATCTCACAATAACGATCATAAGTGGCTCTAAGTGATTCACCGGGGATCTAGCAAAGTTGTTGAATCTTCTTTGAATTGCAAACTTTTTGCTTTCTTTGCAAGCTTGATCTCCTTCGATGTAATCTTCAATGCATCCCAAAGTTCTTTTTCAGTAGAACATTCAATGATCTGTCGACGCTGTGATGTACTCAAGGTACTTAAAAGTATGCTTTTTGCTTTCACGTCTATTTCAACTAGTCTTTTCTCTTCATCGGTCCATTCAGCTTTTGGTTTCTTGATTGATGGTATGTCTGCATTGGTTTCTGGATTCGGATTAGCTTTATTGGGAAGTATGGTCCAATGGTAAGGACAATCACCAAGTTGCTCGTCCATGGAGTAGAACTGAGTTAGAATGCTGTGCTTCCATACGTCAAAGTTATCATCGTCGAACGCTGGAACGTGAGGGAAGTTAACAGAGGTTTTATAAAGGTGTTTGCTCTGATACCACTTGTTGGTCCCAAGACACAACAAGGGTATGAGAAAGGAGGTAGAGGGGGGGGGGTGAATAGCCTACTTAAAATTTCAAACCATTTTTCAAAATTCAACCAAGTGCTTACAATCTTGAGTTTTGCGTCAAGTAATAAACCGCGCGGTCAAGGTGTAATATGCACAGCGGAAGTTTTCGATAGAAATAAGGTAAGGTTGTTTTTAACAAAAATCTCTCAAGTAGAAGCTCACTCACGGTCAGGATTTTTCCGTCGAGTGAGATGCGGTCAGAGATTTGCGGTCAGATGTTGAGATTGAAAGTTGATGTCTTAGAAGTTTGGCAAAAGATAAGTTAGTCAGATTTTAGCTAAGGCAATGTGGAGAACAAACAAACACAATTCACAACAGTTCTTAAATCTGAAAGATCAAGCACTAAACGACAAACAAGATTAATATGAACAATAAAGAAACAAGATGAACAATACTTGAAAGTAAATTTGCAGAAAGTAAAATAACACAAGTATTTGAAAAGGTTCGATCTGTTAAAAGATCTACGTCCTTTACCAAGATGGTCAGTCTTGGATTTTGAATGGAGGTATATATTGATTCTTGTGAGTACAGATTACAGAGATGAAGCTTTGAATCAAACACCTACTTTCTATGAAGAATAAATCCTAGACTTAGACCAGTGTATCCCTTTTGATTCAATCTATGTGATTGATCAATTGGGGTGAGTGTGTGTGTAAGAATCAGAAGCTCTTTAAAATTTAAGTGATTGTAGAGCGTAATGAATCTTAAGTGTTTACAAGGCTTGAGATGACTTGTTTGTTGCTGGAGATCTTTGAAGGTTTGAAGGTGAGTTCTTTGAAGATTCAAAGGATTCTGGAAATCTTGAGTATGATCTTTAATCCCAAGTATTTCAACAGCAATTTCTCTCTTTTAAATCTCAGCTATGTTCAATGAAGAACTTAAGGGCTATTTATAGCCTTGAATGAGAAAATAGCTGTTGGGATTACTTGGGCTCCTAGTTGAAGGACAATGAGCTGTTGAATTCTGATTGGAGCTCATTCTGAGTTTGTCCCTTTTGCAGATAAGAGGTGGTCCCACTTAGATGAATTCTAATTTGAATTACTTGGGATCCAAGTTCTGCAACGTTCTAAACTAACCATAGTTTGACCATGGTTAAGTTTGAACAAACTTGGGTTACTTGGACATCTTCATTTCTTGCGGTCGAGGCCTCACGGTCGAGTGGTCTTCCACGGTCAGGTGACCTACCACGGTCAAGGAGAGTTCTCACGGTCAAGGAATTGACCACTAAAATTCCAGACTTAGAAAAAATTTAAGCCTATCAATAAAAGCTATTACTATCAAGAATGAACTATTCTAAAAATGAAGTTTAACACTTCTTTACAATATATCCTAAAGTCCACAAAAGATAAAATTAGGTTATGGGATCAATCAAAATCTAGGTAATAGGAGTGTTTTATAATAAGCATACCCAACATCAACCTTGAGTGTTTTGATTGTTTTTAGAGTGTTTATGAGTATAGGGAAGGAGCGAAAGAATGCACGGATTCATGTACGTTAAAGCGCGAAAAAAGAGGATAAAGAACGGATCATAAAATAAATATAAAGAGATCTTACCACTGAGAAATCAAGTCCATTGGATAGTACGTGAAAATAGCTTTCCAACAATAGTTTACACATCCAAATCGGAGTTCGTATGAAGAAGTTATGGCCTACGAAAGTTTGCGCGTAAAAGGTACATGTCATCAAAGCAATGGTACAACACCAGATCTTAACCCACGAATTCCCAGCAAATCTGACTTTTGAGTGCCCACTCCATGTGC
Organism: Campanula takesimana; assembly: GCA_026119855.1. Lineage (NCBI taxonomy): Eukaryota > Viridiplantae > Streptophyta > Magnoliopsida > Asterales > Campanulaceae > Campanula > Campanula takesimana. The sequence goes on along the minus strand of JAOWBW010000173.1, from coordinate 1,168,677 downwards.
CCACACAGCCCAGGGACCTCAGGGGAATTTTCCAGGGACCTTTGAGGAATTATCCAAATTATGATAGGCTTTTAGTAATTTCCAAATTTCCAGGGACTTTTCTGGAATTTTTGGAGGACCTTTGGGGGATTTTCGAAGGGTTTTTCTGGAAACTCAAAAATATCAGGGGCTCCTGGGGAATTTTGGTTATCAGCATTTATTTCACCTTTTTCAACAAGGAATCCTAGGGTTTTTCCTATTTTTACACATCTTTAGCCCTAGTATAAATATAACACTCCATCCAATTTATTTGATTCATATTTTATACATACTTTTAGTCAAGATTCAAGATTGTAACAAGGATTCATCAATTTAATCAGGTTTTGATGTTCTTTAATTTATTTCTTGTTCTTGATTTTATTATTATTAGTAGTTAAATAATTAGATTCATGAATTGGTAGTAACAATACTTGATCTCTATGCTATAGATTTAATTCTTCCATTCTTTCTTATTCTTGTTTATCAAAATATTCTTCATGCTAAATTCTTTAGTTTCACAATATATATTAAGATATAAATTGGTTTTAGAATTATTGGGTATCAATTGTTGCGGTAACTCGGGCATTAATACGTTGACCACTATTTTGATAATTACACTTGATTGAGGCCGTAATAGAAATCATAATAGTGTAGGTTCATATGTTCTTAAATTTTAACGCGTTCTTCGCTTGTTATACTGCCGTAATAGAAGGTATTTCATAAAAAGAGCTATAGAATTGCAATCCGGCGACCGAACCGTCTCAATTCTTACTTTTGTGAACGAACCCAAGAATGAGATTGATTTTGTCAGTAGAAGCATAGCATATAGTGAAAGTATTTGTGAATCTAATTTGTGAATCTATTCGTTAATCTTGATTTTATTTGTTTTATTAGTTTAATTTAGTTATTGCTTTAGTAGTTATAAATAAATAAAAAACCAAAACCCCATATTTTATTTTTCTGTTTTAAATTGCATTCTTGTTTTCCAATCTAGTCTCTGTGGATTCGATCCTTGCTTGTGCATACTACTACACCAGTAACTAATACACTTGCTAGGTAATTTAATTAGAGGGAGATTTTCTCCATCAAGTAATTTGATTCAGCATTCCAAGAAGATGTTTGTAGTGATCTGTGGTCATAGTGATAGTGCTCTCCTTTGACTCAGTGATGTTGTCCTCAGTGATAATAGTAGCATTGGCTTGAGAAGTGAGCTTGTTTCTCATCTTTGGCATCTTAGCAGGATCAGGAGTTACTCCATGTAACTTATGCCACTCAGGGAATCCATGTATGAAGAAGCAATTAGCCTTAAGATGTCCTGAACCTCCACAGTGATCACAGACTAGATTGGTTTTATCATGATACTTTTTAACAGGATTTGAGGTATTGATTCTGGAGTTTGAGGTGAATCCAGTGGGTTTGGAATTCATATTGTGAAATTTTGAGGTATTTTTGACAAATAGAGCAGTTGAACTGCCAGTCAATGGAGTGATCTGACTAGTCTGAGAGCATCCTCTCAACTTTTCATCTTGTACCAACAAAGATAGAGTGGAAACTGATATTTGGAAGGGGATTTTGAGTAAGGATATTGCTTCTGAGTCTAGAGTAGGTATCATTTAGACCAATTAGAAACTGAGTTACCTTTTGCAAATGGTCATATTCCTCCATTTTCACAGTAGCCCACAAGAACATCCACATATACATTTAGGCAAATTGTTTCACCTCCTCAAATTGATCCCATAATGATCTAAATTTTGTAAAATAGGTCGAGATAGTCATAGATCCTTGCTGTAATTCCATCATTTCCTTTTTAATTTGATACACTTGAGGTGCATTGCCTTGATTAAACCTGCATTCCAAATCAGACCAGATCTCCTGTGCAGTTTTCAAATACACTAAACTAGATGAAATTTCCTGAGATACATCATTCAATAACCATGAGGTAACCATATCATTACACCGCTGCCAGTGTGAGACATATTTGGATGTTGCATTAGGTTCTTGTGTTGGCAGTCACCAGACCTAATTTTGATTTAGATGATAGAGCTATTGTCATAGCTCTCTTCCATTGACTGTAATTGTGATTTGTAAGGATTTGCGTAACTAGACTCATTCCAGGATGATCATTTGGATGCAAGTACAGAGGATGTGAAGGAAGAAAGTACTAGGTTTACCTCTGTGAGATCATATTCATCTGTCAATGGAGTATGTTGACTTTGATCTCCAATGTCCGGCGCCATTTCTGATCAAAAAAATTGCCGACGAGGTAGTAATTTGATGAGTTGAAGTGAAATTGATCGATGAATTTGAGAGAAATCGATCTAGGAAATCAGAGATTGAGTGCGGAAGTTTGGTAAAGCTCTGATACCATGATAGAAAATCATGGTATCTATATGAGCAAGAAAGATGGAAGCCATTGATGAACAATGAGAGAGAAAGCAATGAAAGAGAAATTCTGTATATTCTGTATTTGTGTAAATGAAAATTACAATGTGTTTTTACAGAGACTCACACTTGTCTTTTATATACACTGAAAGGAGAAAGCTCATTGGTTGAGCTTTCTAACTGACTAACTGACTAACTGCCCATCTAACAAACTTACTCTACAGTTACACAATATACCCTAGACTTTTACAATATTACAGTTACCCATGTTAAGTAACCAACTCCTCTAAAACCTTAAGGTGATAGAGAGGGCACTCACAATGTATATCAAGCTTTAGTATTAACACTCCCCCTCACGTGCATACGTGGATATAATGGGGGGTGCAGTGATATATTGGGCCAATACGTACCCATTTATAATATTTTTAGGAGAAATGCAAGCGGAAAGATTTGAACCCTTGACCTTGCCAAACCAAGAGCTCTGATACCATGATAGAAATCATGGTATCCATATGAGCAAGAAAGATGGAAGCCATTGATGAACAATGAGAGAGAAAGCAATGAAAGAGAAATTCTGTATATTCTGTATTTGTGTAAATGAAAATTACAATTGTGTTTTTACAGAGACTCACACTTGTCTTTATATACACTGAAGGAGAAAGCTCATTGGTTGAGCTTTCTAACTGACTAACTGCCCATCTAACAAACTTACTCTACAGTTACACAATATACCCTAGACTTTTACAATATTACAGTTACTACCCTTATAGTTTGATGGTTGATCTTTTTCATAATAAATTGACAGCGGTGATGGCTGAAATCAGGTAGTTGCGACTGGAATTGGGTGGTAGCGGCCGGACTCGGGTGGTGGTGGCTGTCGGAAATGAGTGGTAGTGGTTGCCGGATATTGGGAGAAATGGTGGTGGTGGTGGTGGTGGTTATTGACTAGTGGGGTTGGGTGGAGAAAGCAATTGCCACCATAAAGCAAATTGACACTTTTGTCCTTCTCTTTTTTATAAAAATGATCAAACCCCCCATGTGGCATGCACATGGCTATTTCTTGTTAGATTTCTAACTCCATTAGGTTCTAGGTGGGTCAAAGTGGGATGAAAGGCAAATTAAAGTGTTACTCTGGGATAAAATTCGGTTTGGGGTGCAAAGTGGGATAGCCTGGATACTTGGGGGATTAACGTATTTTGGCCAAACTCAAATATACTGTTCTAACTTAGTATTTATCAGCCTATTGACATTTCTTATTTTATTTTTTAAATTTGGAAATTATTTTGAGGCGGCCTTGCTTGTGGAACCACAACACTTAATCAGACGAGCATATACTCACTCCGTCCCACCCAAAATAAGATTTTAGTAAACTTAACCTTACTTTGATCAAGTCTTTTGAAGAAAAATATAATAATCTAAATAAAAATTAAAAATTGTTATTGTATCACAATTAATAATACTCTCAATAACAACTTTTCAATTAATATTAAGATAATTATTTCTTATTTAAATTACATGATCAATGTATAAAAAAAAAAAAAACTACCAAAATCTTATTTCAAGAGGAACCTAAGAAGTAGGTTGAAGAGTGATGTTTTTGGTCATTTTGAAACAATTTAATGAAATAGGCTTGTAATGTTTGCAATTATCAAATGGTCGAAGAAAAGACACATTTCATTTTGGAGCAGTAATGTATACGGTACAGTAAAAGAATGTTACTAACTATCAATCTGGTGTTTCTAAACTTTGCCGCATTTTACATACACTTGTACAAAATTCAAATTAAACAACCCGGCGCAACAAAACGTGATGCTCCTGAGTTCTTCATGTGCCCCAAATCAACTTTTGCATGTCACTTACACAAGACGAACCACGGCCTAAGAGCTTATTTGATGGACAAAACAAAGAAATGGTCTTCAGCTCGTATAACAGCAACCACTCTCTCTACCATTTAAAACACAAGGGAGTCCTGCAGCCAAGAAATCTATTAACACCTTGGCACAACATCCTTCCTACTTGCGGATCATTTCGCTCTATCACCATACGCATATATGTATGTGTGTGTATATATGTACATATGTGTGTATTTACATATACTCCCTCCGTCAATAATAAATGACCCATTTCATTTTAGGAACAGGAACTAAAGAAAAGTGTTTTAAAAGCATGAGTTGTGAGTATGAAGAAGAGAGAAAGTGGGGTAGAGAATAGTAAATGAAAAGTTGTTGCGAGTATAACAAGTGGGTCCCATGAATAAATAGATAATATAAGTTTTCCATTTTAGGAAAAATTGATTTTCCAATGGGACACCCAAAATAGCAAAATGGGTCATTTGTTATGGGACAGAGGGAGTATGTGTGTGTGTACTGACCTACAAACCAGGGGGCTTGAGCAGTGGAACCGTATCAAATATTCCTTCTACATCAACAGGAAGGTTGAGGGCACGGTTAATGATTTCTGGTGTATAAGTCTGGCCTTTCCAAGTGTTGAACCACGGTCCTCCCCCTACTTCTACTGCTGCCATGTTGCTCGTCACATCCAATATAAGCTACACAAAGATACAGATGGTAGATGCTCAGTATCAAGGACGGACATGAACTAGCTATTTTTACCATCACCTCAATAAGTGATTTATATTAATAACAATTCTTAGAATTTTACTAGGATGATCAGATTGACATTAATGATTGGTCATCAAAAACCAAATGGGAGTATCTTTTCGGGACGGAGAGAGTAGCAGAAATCTGGCTGATTTTTAAAAGATAGAGCCAGAGACAAATAAACTCAACACTTATAGAAGAATATTATAGATGGTTGGGGGAGTACACACCTTCCCTTTACTGCCATCATATCTTTGTTCCCACAATTTCAATGTTAATCACCCCAGCAAGTATCTCTGCAAGCTGGGGCAAGGCCAGCTTCAGAGGTAGGAGCTCGCAATGTTGTACCCGGATCCGTGGTTGTTGCCTCCAATTCTACCTGCTCATTTTAAAAAAATAATCTTAGAGGTAACAGTACCTTAAGTTTCTGATCGGAAAAAAAAAATAAAAAAAATATGCCCATTAAAAAAGCCACTTACTGAGACAAACCCTGAGCAGTTATCGACACTATTAATACTATCACAAAAAGGTTTCCTCTTTTTTCTCTTCCTGGGACATCTAATTTACCTTGTATTTTCCATTTTCTGCAGCAATGTGCCAGGAACCCCATGGAGCAACTTCCCAACTAACAACTCCATTCCATGGAACGAATTCATAGAAAACCCCTCCAAAATGAACTCCAATCTGAAAAAATAATAATATGTGTCAATTCCACGAAGGATAAACAGAAAAGTGTCGAGACCACTTGCTTAGTCGACTAGAGCACCTTCCACTCTACCAAACCAAAAAATGATTTCAATGCATGGTTGATAAAGAAAGGTTCGCTAAAGCAACGACTATCTTATCATATAACTGGAATTCCAATATGCATGAACCTCAGCCATCTAGGTACAAATTTACAGATGATTTTATATTAGCGACTGAGAAGATATTGAAGTTTTTGAATAAGACTTCCAGACTGAATCAAAAATATAATTTGATAGTGTGCCCAATCTTCAAAAAGTCTTACACCATGATCAATCAGAGATATTTTTATAAGAGATTTACTAATTAAAGACGATAAACTAGCACCTCAAATGTAGTGTGAATGAAGTTATTGGACAACAGTGAAGTACCAGTGCAGCATTTTCAAAACTTTCACTCAGTCCAGGTAATTGTCTCAATCCGCCACCTGCGGTTAGAGCAACTTCTCCACTTGCACCGTCAAAGACATTACATTGAACCTGAATTGAGACATGAGATTGTTATATGAAATTTGGTCGGTAGTTGATGCCTGAATGGCCACCTCAATACCTAACCTAAAAAGATGCTCCATCCGTCCCAAAAAAATAGTCATAATTGATTTTTAAAGGTCAATAATAATGAACTTTGACCATACATTACTGTCAATTCAATTATCCCAATGAAATTCTAAAAGTTCTTATTGATAAATCACTTAATGATTTACCAAAAACAATTTTTAAAATTTCACTAGGATGATTACACTATCTTTTTGGGACAGAGGTAGTATTAAGAAACTCTGTATGTGGCGTGGAAGGGAGAATTTGCAGTGTGATTAATAACTCCATAAAGCAAGAAAAAGCTGCAACTAATACCATTTTAACAAATATAAACAATAATATTAGGGCTCATCTGTCACCTCCATCACGGACAAATAAAAAAGTAAGTACTTTTGACAAGTTGTTGGCAATGTACAAGCGCACATTTAGAAAGAAGAATCAAAGTATCATCTTCGTAACCGCTAATCATTGCTTCTCTTTGCTCACATATTTAACAAAATGTAACAACATCGGAACAAGCTAAATACTACTACAAGAAAACATCAAAGGAAACTAGGATAGACATTTACCCAAAACCACTTCCTTGGGAAAGCTCCACCCCAATTTTTTTCGCAGTAAGAAGGGGCATTTTGGAACTCAAACCTTTCATCTTCCCATTCTATCCAACCTGGAATAAATAAGCAGAACGTAAGCACTTAACTACAAGAAAGCCTAAATATTCGTATAGAGAGCAGATCTTACTTTACATCCAGGAATAATTATCAGAGAAGAATAAAAAGGAAGACAAACAACAGAAAACATCTTACTCCAGCCCAAAAATGAGTGCAAGTTATGTACACTTGTGTACAAAACTAACAATCACTTGGTCCCCCATGAGTGTCAGGTTTTGTACCTGATTTTATAAGATTACGTAGAAATAGTAACACTCATTCTGACAAAGGATTAGTAATGTCCTCGTGGAGATTGCAATCATTCTAATGACCTCATATGATAAACATCATACGCAAGAAAAAAATTACACCTGAATTAATTTCAACAAGGATCACAGAGTAAAGGCAACGCGACATGGAAAGCCTGAGTAAAGTCACTAGACTGAGCTGCAAACAATATATGGGAATGGGAACAGTTAATATGCAACATGAAACTCTCAAGTCTCAATATGCATAGGCAGAAGCATACCACTAATTAGCTAGGTACTCGAGATAAAGAAAGATAAACCACAATTGTGTTCCCAGTCGTTTCCACTATCAATCCTATTTTGCTTGATTTTGTGGTTACATGCCAACCAGTGGCTTATTGACTAAATAACTCGCAGTCGATACAAGGGTATGGACTAGGAAACCAATGATGAAAACCATAGAGACACTTTGTTTTGATTGTCTAATATCATCTTGATTGCGGGTGCAATTGTGTACTTCTTGAAGTTCAAGATATGGCATTCGAGTTTTGTATGATATGAGAAAGTTTATTTGTATAGACACGAAAAATAATCCTTAACAGATCTTCACAATGATTTGAATAAGCGTAACAATTTTTCATAAACATCTGGCAGCATACAATTACCAACCTTGATAATTTAAGGAAATCAACTTTACCTGTTGAGAGACCGCCAGCCATGCATATTTGCCAATGAGGTTCAAATACAGGGAAAGCAGCAAGCCAGCCAGCTGTGGACTTCTGTTTAGAACTGACGTTACCCCATCCATATACAGGGCGAGTACTGTACTCCCAACGGCATGTCTTTACAGTTTCCGCATAATTTGTCCTGATATTATCACCACAGTCATGTACAAAATTAAGCTGTAACTGGTCACACAAGAACTAGCACAGACTGCACAGACTGAAATTATATTTTTCATGATTACATTACACTATGACAATGCAAGTTGTTTAGATAAGTATCTATCAAACTATAAGTAATTAAATCAGCATCAAAAAGGGGACCAAAGCCATATGGAAATAACTCAGGGATGCTGCAACACTTGGCATGTTTTAGTTCTAGTTGTTTCAAGGTAAACAATCTCAGAGAGTGTGATGAATGGAATTTATCAGACTATGGAGAAAGAAGCCAAACCCTCAGGGACAGTGGACACTACTTACACAGTTGACTTATTAGTCATTTTACCCAAAGTGAGCCTTGAACTTCGAAATTCAGAACCGTATGTCACTTCTGATTCACTAACGAGGCATGTTTAATCTTCTTTCTCTGCACTTGGTACCGTTGAGCCACCTCTTTCGAGTACCAACCACCACCAGCATAGTCACTTTACAGCCACCACTTTCTACCATCCCACGATCTATGTGCACATACATGATATATGTGTCTGTCACTCCGTTTATGTGTGTTGAAAGAGAGAGACTCCCTCCTCAGATTTTTATAAAGCTTCTAATTAGGGGGCTTTAAGGTTTGGGGAAATTATTTATTAGAAATTTTGAACCACCCCTCTCCCCCCCCCCCCCACCCCCCTTCAAATTATAAAAAAAAAAAAAAAAAAAAAAAACTTCACATTTTCTTTAGTACTAAAAGTCAACACACTTCAGAAACCTTTCTTTTTTTTTTTTTTTAAAGTTAGCATTTGTGTATAATCAAAGTTAAAGGGGCAAGATGTAATTCAAATTTAACAAACTATAAAATCAAAACTCACACATGACCCTTCCTCGTTGCCCATTTGCTGCTGAATCCATTTTTAGACCATGAGGTCATTCATTCTTTCTATCAAGTGATTAGCCTCTCTATTGCCGTTGCCTCTCCATTCACACGAGATCTATTCATCAACCCTCTCTTACTTATTAAATTTATATGCAGTCTCTTTTCGTTACTCACCCCTTCCCAAAGTAAACATCCTAATTTGTTTATTGGGATGTCCCTAAATAAACATCCTATTTAACACTTATTTTATCATGGTTTAACTTTATCAGTTTACGCCATGCGCATATGATAATTATCCATTCACTTTCCATAAATAATGTCTCAGAAAATATGTTAAGCCTTCAATCAAAAGAAAAGAGAAAAAGTAAAGAAAATAAAGGAATTGGCATGTAGCTTTTTCTACAAGATTTGGGAAAATGATTCACCTTCCATCATCACGAATAAACCCTTGATGCCAAAGTGGGGTAACTTGGTATCCTTCCAAGACTCTCTTATCAAATTCCTGCACACAAGATCAATGAGATATGTCATGTCGGCAACAGAAAAAAAAAAATCCATTTTCATGTCCATGTAGAGTAAATAAGTCCAGCTCCAAGCCATCAAAATAAACTGAAGATACATTAACAAAATTGAATAAAAATAATTAAATGTTATACTTCCCTTAAGATTAGAACACTAGTTGGTCTGCAAAGCAAATGGTCAGATGAGTTCTTTTCTTTGACAAATCCTAGAATCTAAAGGAGACAGCTTGTTCAACATCTTAGAGCAGTTCCTATGAGGTAAATAATTTTGAAATTTATATGCAAGTGTGAAATGTCCATAGGGGTCTACCAGCCTATTGGGTCAACTTTGCTTCTTCTCTTTATTATTTATATTCTTTTAACACAAACTAGAAAACCGGTAGTGATGCTAGCAATAATATTCCAACACTTTCTCCCAGGAACACCAGACGTGAACACATTGCAACCCAAAAGTTCAAAATTCTCTACTACACCAGCTTTTTATTGACCTTTCTCTACTAAAGCATCAGAAAAACAGGCTGATCTAGGGGCCCTTACACTGGTTAAGGAGTCTCCCATGCATGTTGCTCTTTAATCAAAGTCGGCACCTATAACTTCCTTTGGCATACGGTAGATTTAAGCTTTTGGTTGCATGGACACAGGAGAACCTCCGCCACCCCCCCCCCCCCCCTTCCCCAAGCGACATATGCGAAGTAACAAAGTTGAGTCAAGCTCTTTGCAATGCCCACGAGTACCAGGCAAGATTAGTTTACAGTAGGTACAGTAGGTATAGGAGAAGTAACCCACTCCCCCCACCCCCCCCCCCCCCAAACAAACACACAGAGACCAGTCTACCCAAAGCCCAGACGGTAGTAGTTATTGAGGGCAACGGGTAATGATTAACAAGAAAAATTTAGAGTCCCATTAGGAGAGGAAGTTGTCTTCAGAGCATCAATGTCATGAGGTACTAACTCTCACTCTAAGCTTTCCAAGGATATAAGTTACAAAACAAGTAAATGATAGCTTTAATTAACTAAACAAATTGAGGGAAACAGCTTTACTCCATCAGCAATTGACAAAATCAGTGAGTTTCAGCTTTGAGATTGAAAAGAATAACAACCTGGGGAGGAACTTCCTTATTTGGAGGCTGCATTTCCTTTTGGGCAATGAATGTATTTCCCAGAACCAGCTCATGCCTACCTGCATAGAGACGGCCAATTATAAGATAGAGAAACATGCTATAAGCTTAAATCTGAGGTTAAGAGTATATTTTGGAAAACAAGACTAACTGCTTCATCCGTAAGGACCATAACTACAGAAGGAAGGAATGTTCTACGGGGCTTCACTAAATCAAACACGAACATTGAACTTATGACCTTAGATCCTCCTCTACCACACTGTTAAACTTCTGAAGAAGTAGAAACTTGAAATGTACCAGCAACTATGGTTCAACTATGGAAATGAGCATATCCCGAGTTAAGAGATTCAGAATTCAGATTTCCCCATAGTGGCTCTATACTGGCTGAAGCGCATCATGATCTAATGAACATGTTTATTTAGATAAAGCACTGTAAAACAGATTAATTGGTAAACCTACTCGCCCAAAAGTTTGGAGATTCCTCCGTGTATTGGCAAATATACTTGTCATCAGCACCGAGAATTTGAGCGCCTGCTCCAGTAAATCGAGGTCCATGCTGTAGTTCCTCCAATCTGCTCAATTTCTTTGGGAAGGCTGGATTCTCAATAGAATACATAAAGCAGAAGCTCTGCCGCCTTTCAGGTATTGCAACCTTGAAGTACCATCCTTCAAAAAAACTTCCTCGTGGTTCGATCAAAGTGGTACCTGTTTCAAGAAACAAGAGACTAAGAGTATGAAACTATTACCCAATACTAAGGTAACAAGCAAAAGAAAAATGTATGCGGTCAACCCAATTGATGCTCTATTGGGGGAAAAGGAAAAAAGGTGTGCGTGCTGTTGGTAAATGTAGAATATGAAGTTGCTATTTATGCTCGTGCTTTCACAGAAAGTATTGCTTTTGCAAATGCCCAATTTGCTTGGCAGCTAACTTTCCAAACTAAAAGAATATCAACTACCAAGATCCTATGACTTGAGAGGTGTAAATGTAACTAGCATCAGTGCCATCACAGTAAAGCTTATTCCTCTTCTTCCTTGCATTTATCCGCTACATCAAGGAAAACATATACTTTTCAGTCCTTATTAAGTGTCCTTTATAATGAATTTCCATAGTTCACATTTGCCAACTATCATGTCCCAACACACAGTTTTAATGATATAATGTGGACAATAAGGTATGGTCTATGCTAATAGCGCTCTAATATGCAATCATTTTTATTTTTTTGGTTGGATCTAATTTTCAATCATGTTTTTTTATGGTTGGATCTACTCTTCAATTATTTCACTCTGCTGTACAAGGCAGGAAGCATCGGTTACAAGTTAAAGAAAGCTTTACTTGGACTTCCTCGGTTGAAAATTGGGTGCTAGCAAATAGAATGATAGCAAAGTTGCTTAAAAGCCCAATACCTTAATTTTCATGTAAAACCACCAAATGACACCCACTTTGGGGAAGGAATAACATTCAACACCCCAGTATTGTCAGGATTGGAGCCAAACTGGATACTAGGCGGGAACAAGAGAACAAGATTGCGGAAACAACATTCTGGAGTCTATGTGGCCGCATAGTGTGGTCGCATAGGGAGACTGGAAATGGTACGGTCACGGGGTGCGAGCGACGGTTGTGCAGATTTTGGAGAACAGGCCTATGCGGTCACATGGTGAGGCCGCACAGCCCCGGCAAAATTTGTTTTTTGGTATGTTCAGGAATCCTTTTGGTCTGGGGTTTAGGCTTATTCTTAGGAGCCTTTGTATTGTTATAGTACAAGATCCTGGCATGGCAGTGCCCCCATACGTAGTCAATCACATTGAAGAACTGGGCTATCAATCTCTCGTGCTTCTTTTGATTTTGCTTTACTTGTCGTGCTTGTTGCATTGTCGTTGCGTTTGTCGTTTTGCATAAGTTATCTTGCGATCTTCTTGTTTAGATGTTGGAATCCCCAACAAGTATCTCAATTTCATCCCAACTCTCCAGCCATTATACTAGTCTAGAGTAGTACTGACCTCCTTTTTCCTCTTCAAAAATTCAAGTAATTCACCCTTCACATTAAAAAAAGTTGCAAGATTGACTTTTTAAAGACCAATTTAGCCATTTTAGGAATGCAGTTTCATATGAACTTAGTTATTGTTTCATCCTAGAAGTTTGTGATGATTATAGCTCACAACAATTTAAATTACGAAAATTCAGTCCTAAAAGTAATCAATTTGACTTGAAAAGTCAAAATTGTAAGTGCTAATCCAGTAATCTTAAGCTCAATTAAATTGCCACCAACCAAACATGCATGTTTAATCCAAATTAAGATACTACAGTAAGCAATTAATGTCGACTACAAAACGAAATTAAAAACGGAATTAATGAAAGAAAAGATGGAATCACCCGCTGTGAGGAGTTCGAAGTTGACGATTGGAGGGCGTGGGAACATAAACCGGACTTACAGACTCCTCCTTAACCACCGGTTCTCCATCTCCAAAACTCGAAGACGACGTAACCGATTCCGCCGAGTCAACGGCAAATAGACGCCGCTGATTTCCCGAGGATTTCAACTTGAGAAGACTCGTCTGAGCTCCGAACGATCGATTTACCGGGAATTGAATGAGTTTAGCATTAGCAATAGAATGAACAGGCGTTGAATTGAGGAAGAGTGAACGACGGCCGAGGTTCGGAGATTGAAAATGGCAAGAGTTTCTGGAAAGTGTATGAAAATTTGCTTCCATTGTACTGTAATTTTCGAGGCCGATTTGTGTTTGTATGTGTCTGTGTGTGTGCTCGCGCGGCGGTGAGACTCACCGGAGTGAGGGTGGATCCGGCGGAAGTTGGAAGAGGTGGCGGAGGGAGAAGTGAATCGTACGAGTACGAACACAAGAAATGCAGTTTTTTGTGCTATGACATGTCAGGCCGTAAACCGAGTGTTTTTTTGTTTTTTTATTATTTTTTTAATAGAATAAACCGAGTGTTTTTCTAAAGAAAATCTGCAGCGGTGTTTATATACCAACCGACATTATTAAAAGGTCCTTTTTGAATATTTAGACCTAAAGTGATACACCGTCCTCCCAAACAAATTCTGATTTTTTTTTTTTCGTCAGATCAGACCTTGGTGTTGGTGTGAAAAATGTTCGTCAGTTAGGGCCTTTTTGACGATTTTTGTTAAAAAAGTCAGTTAAGTAGCAAGTACCATGCACGTGACGAACAAAATTGGATAGTTTGAAATTGATATTTTTGTTAAGGGGCTTAATGAAAATTTCAAATTTAGTAGGGTTGAAAATCAAAACAATTATCATTTCAAATAAAATAATTACCAATATTTATGCACCGATTAAAAATGGTAGGAAAAAAAAGTAATTTTTATATATTTTTCCATTCTCAGATTAGGGTTCGGAATGTCATATTGAGGGCGACGTTGTAGGGGAGGGTGTTGTTGGTGTCGGAGAGTTGGAATTGGGTGAGCGTAGCGTCGGTTACTTTACCGGAAGAGGAGGGTACGGGGGACAAGCAGTGGCGTGAGAGGGGGCCGAAGACGATCCGGCGGGATAGGGGGCCGAAGAAGACGATTGGGTTATATCTTTTCCATTCTCATATCTACAATTAGAGCTTTGTTTTTTTAACCACTTAAAATTTAAACTCTTTCACTAAACCCCTTATTAATTAATATTTATGACAAATTCATCAAATCCGTACATCACGTGCTAATCACATGCTACAGAACTGATTTTTTTTAACGAAAATCGTCAAAAAGACCCTAACTGGCGAGTATTTCTCACATCAAGGTCTGATCTTTCGAGGAAATAAAGTATCAGAATTTGTTTGGGAGGGTGATATATCAATTTAGCGTCTAAATTGTCATTAACCTTTTAATAGTGTGGTCATTTTCCTCTAATAGTAATAAAGTACTGCATGGTCATTCTCCTTATTATCCTTAAAGTTGTACCCTTCATTTTTTTTTTCTTTTTAATCATAGTTGTGTTGTGCCCTTCATCTAGAAAAATATAAATTACATTACTTGATTGCATTTTCACCAAAACTCATACTCCCCGTCTCATAATTATCGCAACTTATTTTCATATTGGTTGTCCCATACTTATTGTTACTTACTCAAAATATTCACTTTTCTCTCTCTTATTCACTCACAACAACTATTCACTAACTTATTTTTCTCTTCTACTCACAATACTTACTGTTTAAACATATTTCTTAATTTCCATGCACTTCCATTTGGTAGCAATAAGTATAGGATGGAAGGAGTAAATATTTTTTAAAATAAACAAATTCATGACAATAATGTTTTTTACATATAGATCTCATATACGTCAAATAAATCTCAATTTGTGATTAATACGTAAGAAAATATATCTCAATCTAAAATACTTTGTATAATTATAACAGAGAAATAAAACCTTCACCGCCAGGGTTGTGTTTCCTTCGTTTATGTGTAGTATGTTTATGTTCTCAGCTCAATGTGCACTGTTTGATTTTTCTGGTCAACTTTACTGAACTTTTACCTTAATTTTATGAAAATCTATACTCCCTCCGTCCCACCCGAATTAGGATTTTTAGGTTGGGCACGTGGATTAAAGAAAAAGTGTTTGTGAAGTAGGTGTTGTGTAACAGATGAGATCTAATCACAAATGCGAAAATGGGAATTGAAACCAAATTCAATTAACCGAGCAACAATAACAACAATAACAGAATAATCAACTAGTGAAGATTAAACTATGGAAATTAAGCTAGAATACTAATAGGGGAAATGATAATTTAGGGTCCAAAGTTTGGGGGGTGTGCCAATAGGGGTCTGATGTATCAATTTTGTCAATTTAGGGTCCAAAGTTGCAAAAGTTGTGTAGGTTAGGATTTTTTAACGATTCTATTAACGGAATCCAGTTAAGTCACAAGTGTTTTGACATGGACTTAACTGGAGTTTGTTTTTATTATTTGCATGAGCATATTGTCATTTCAGATGTAGAAAATTAATAAAAAAAATGAAATATTAAATTTTACTTTCTTATATTAAATTAACTAATAATAAAGACGTCATTTACCGAAAATATTTTTTCAAGAAATACAATAAAAAAAAATCATTAGAACCACTATAAAACAAAAATTATAATTTTAAAAAAAGAAAAAGTGTAAAAAAACTATATTCCAAAAAAAAAAACCACTTTATTTTTTTAGAAAGAAGAAAGTGGGGATTTGGACAATTCTTTTTTTCTGTGGTGGTGGTTAATATTGTTTCATTATTAATATTAGTATTCTAATTATTTTATTTATAAAATTATTTTTTATTTTTATTATTAATTTTCCTTATTTATAACTTCAATATTTGTGGTTTAAAAAAAACCACTTTAATTTTTTATTTGCTTATTATTTTATTTATTATTATTTTTGAATTAATTAAAATTATTAGAAAATTTAATAATAAAAGTGAAAGAAAATTTAGGGTCCATTGTATAAGGGGTGTGTGAAATGACAGCCCAGGCGAACATCAAAAACTAACTCCAGTTAAGTTTTTCTGTTACTTAACTGGATTTTCTTTGCAACTTAGTCCAAAAACCCTTAATTGACTAACGTTGTTAACTTTGGACCCTAAATTGAAAAAATTGATACATCAGACCCCTATTGGCACACACCCCCCAAACTTTGAACCCTAAATTGTCATTTCCCCATACTAATATTGAGCTATAGCTAAACTATGAAGAAGAAGAACTACCACTAAGCTATAGCTATGAACAAACTAATAATATGAAAATAGCAAAATCATCCACACTCAATCACACCTCTTGTGCCTCTTTTATAGGGGATTCCATGTGCAAGTTGTTGGGATTCCATGTGCAAGTTGTTGGGGAATAACCGCCTCACGAGTTCGTCACGTGGTCGCGTGCTCTTAACAAACTCACGAGCTCTTCACATGCTTCCAACAACCTCACGATCCTTCCATGTGATCTCTTAACAAATTTACCACTAAGCCCTTCTGTTTCGACCTCACCCCAAACTCGACCACAATAGACCCAACTTGACCGCATCTCTCTCTTCGACATGACCGCTCATCCTTCTTCTACTTGACCGCATTTTCCAACCTACCACACTTAGCCAACCTGCCACACTTTGCCAACCTGCCACAACCTGCCACACTTTGCCAACCTGCCACACTTTCTAACCTGCCACACTTTTCAACCTCCCACACATTTCCAACTTGCCACACTTTGCTAGCTTGCCACACTTTGGCAACTTGCCACCCTTTACAACTTGACCTCATACCATTACTTGACCACAATATTCCTCCTCCGTTACAATCCCTTCCCTTTAAATTTACCTTGTCCTCAAGTTAAGAAATCGACCGCACCTCTATCTCTATCTTGACCGCACCTTCATCTCTATCTTGACCGAACCTCCATCTTGACCGCACCCCCATGTTGACCGCAAATATCTCCCTATTGACCGCAAGCCTTCCTTTTGTTTTGACCGCACTAATGGTCATTTTGTTTCCCTCGATAAGAATCAGCAACTGGAAGAAAACGATACCGAGCCTTCCCAAGTAGCATCCTTGTGATGGAGTGCGATCACTAACTTGCAGCTTCATAACATTATCAAGATACAGATAACTCTTGTAAGCAACAAGGTCAACATAGTAAACTGATAGAATTATTTCCAGCTTTTCATCAGATAATATATAGTGTTTGCCCCATAAAGCCTTGTAGTTTTTCACATCATTTAAGATTTTCAAGCTGGATAAATCCTCATTTAAAAGCAAATCAACTGGGCATCACTCACGTCATCACAATAGACCACCATCTTCTTTGGCCTCACTATGTTAAAGCGAAGATAAGAGTTAAATTTCCTATTCACCCTACTCTTGGCGAAAGCAAACAATGCCCATTGAAGTATTGGCACACTCTTGCCCAACAAATTTGTACGCTTGGTCGTTGTTCTCTCTCCTTCATAATCCTGAATCCAGTACCAAGGTTGGTTAATGGACTTATGCACCTTCCCATTGCTTTTACCACTCAAATTTGATGCCTTAATAACTGCACTGTAATCAACCACCTCGCTCTTCCACAGCTCCTTCCCGGTAATGAAATCCTGCTCTTTTGAAGTCACCTGCTGCACCTCTAAAATTTGAGTTGATCTACCACAAACAACAATAACATCACCAACCCGAACACAAGCCTAAATAACAGCACCTAACACAAAATTTTCATCAGGGTTAATGGTAACCATTGGTTCATCTCTAATTAGTTTCTTAAAAGTTGCAGCAAGCCAATCATCACTGCCTAAGAGCAAATTGAATTCCATCTTCTTTTTTGTAATCTGTAGTCTAAAATCTTCTCCAACTAATATTTCAACCTCATGATCTTCAGAGGTAAACATTAAGCTTTTCTCAAACCCAGAAAAAACCACCACACTATAAGGAGTCTGCAGTTCGATATACAATGCGTTCACATGTAAGAGAATTATTTCACTGGCACCTCCATATGTAGCCAGTACCTCACAAGCAATGTTACTGATTTCCAAAGCTGAAACACCAAAGGTATCACCACCCTCAGGATCAAACAACCTTATTGTTACGTCGTTCTTGTCTGATGTAAGCTTTAAGCTCTGCTGGAAACTTTCAAAATCTGCCACACCATAGTCTATCTCATTTTGAGACATAAATTTCTTCATTTTGACCTTCCTTCTTCCTAGAAACAAGTCTCGTGACTGATCATAACGAGAAATCTTTTTAAACCATAAGACTTCACCTCTCAAAGATATTTCATCAAACAAATATTGCACAACAAGTAACCATTTCAACTTCACCCATTTACCCATCCAATAGCTCCACGAATTGAACTCCAAAGAGGACTTCGATTTAATTAATCGACAAGCATCCTCAATCCCTTCATTTTGCATAAACAAATAATGGAAACCAAGACTCCCCTTCCCATCAAACTCTTCAACCATATAATCAAATTTCTTAAAATTCTCCTTGAAGACATCACCTTCAATAGTCCAGTGATTCGACTGAGCTTGAAGTGGAAGTGGAAGTGGGGTGGAGGTGGAGGTGGAGTTGGTGGTGTTGAGAGACTTAGTTGTCCCACCACAACTCCAATACTTGCAATTTTGGTGTAAATACCTCCTGGATCCCATAAATCATACCATAAACTAGGATCATTATGAAAGTTAGAATTGATACCATCATTTTCGTCCTGGACATTAACAATCTCAATAAGTTTGAACTTCTCACTTTGAGTCGACAATTCACTAAAGCAAATACTCTCCTTCTTATCAAACTCATCAACGACAACATGATCTGAATTATTAGTTTCCTTGCTCTCTTCCAATTCATGTGATTCACCAGAACTAACACTTAATTCCATATGACTCGAGCTCAATTGGACATTTCCCGACCAATCTTCAATCATTTTCTCAGATTCAATTTGAACATTAGGAGAGAGAGTATGATTCTGGACATTCGGGTTGGTATATGATGGGTATGGATTTTCAATTTGGTTAGGGGTTGGAAAATTGGATTGTGTATATTGAGTGGAGAATTAGGGATTTGGGTAGTAGCATTCATAAGAGATATAGATGG
Source organism: Campanula takesimana (assembly GCA_026119855.1). Classification (NCBI taxonomy): domain Eukaryota; kingdom Viridiplantae; phylum Streptophyta; class Magnoliopsida; order Asterales; family Campanulaceae; genus Campanula; species Campanula takesimana. The sequence continues at coordinate 1,149,551 of JAOWBW010000173.1, read as the reverse complement.
ATTTTGAGTATATGTATAAAACAAACTGGGTTTAAATGGTGAAGAAATATGATTATAAGGAGAGAAATTAGAGTACCTAACTTCCAATTCGTTGTTTGGATCATAAACTCTTACGATCCTGGTGCTATTGTCACGACTTGAATCCATATTCACCAACATAGAATTGACCGACGTTTTCATCTCTGCAAGTCGACCCTCCATTTTCTCCCATCCTTTGTCGATTATCTCCAACTCATTCAACCTAGCTCTATCCACCATTTTTGCAGAAGCAAATCCGTTGAGGACCTCAATCTGAGTATTGTAACAACTTGACCCCTCTAGAATGACTCTCATATCCCCCATAGGAGTACCTCCATCATGGCTTGTATCTCTCATCGGCCTCTGCTCATTGTCCAGCTGAGAGCAGATCTTTTCCAAAACAGATCTCATACTCCTCATTTCAGATTTGAGTTCTAAGATGCCATTCCTCATTTCTGCCATGTTACCTTTGATTGCATCGGGCTTCCTTTCTACTCCAGTCTTCACACTCATTTATTCCCTTTGTTTATCATTTCCTTCCAATCGCCTGTGCAATTCTGTCCACCATGTTTCCGCCATGATTATCAGAGTATGCAGAAGCAGTCGGGGATCGACTGCTCTGATACCAATTTATAACAGATGAGATCTAATCACAAATGCGAAAATGGGAATTGAAACCAAACTCGATTAACCGAGCAACAATAACAACAATAACAGAATAATCAGCTAGGTATTTAAGATTAAACTATGGAAACTAAGCTAGAATATTAATATTGAGCTATAGCTAAACTATGAAGAAGAAGAACTACCACTAAGCTATAGCTAAGAACAAACTAAGAATATGAAAATAGTCAAATCATCCACACTCAATCACGCCTCTTGTGCCTCTTTTATAGGGGATTCCATGTGCAAGTTGTTAGGGAATAACTGCCTCACGAGTTCGTCACGTGGTCACGTGCTCTTAACAAACTCACGAGCTCTTCACATGCTTCCAACAATCTCATGAGCCTTCCACGTGATCTCTTAACGAATTTACCACTAATCCCTTCTGTTTCGACCTCAACCCAAACTGGACATCAATAGACCCAATTTGACCGCATCTATATTCGACATGTCCGCACATCCTTCTTCTACTTGACCGCATTTTCCAACCTGCCACACTTGCCAACCTGCCATACTTTGCCAACCTGCCACACTTGCCAACCTGCCACACTTTTACAACCTGCCACACTTTTCAACCTACCATTGCCAACCTGCCACACTTTCCAACTTGCCACACTTTGCTAACTTGCCACACTTTCCAACTTGCCACACATTTCCAACTTGCCACACTTTACAACTTGACCTCATACCATTACTTGACCACAATATTCCTCCTCCGTTACATGTTGTGAGTATGAAAAGTAAAGTAGGAGAGAGAAAGTGGGGTAGAGAATAATGAGTGAAAAGTTGTTGTGAGTGTGAATGTCGGTCTCATTAAATAAAACATTTCCATTTTTGGGTTGTCCTAATTCGTATGGGACACCCAAAATGGAAATTTGTCCTAATTCGAGTGGGATGGAGGGGGTATATCTTTATGCAATTTTGAAAGATGTTATTGATACTATTCCTAACAATAAAACAATAACAACTTTTTAATTTGTATAATAATAGCTAGATTTCACAAAATAATAGTCAAAATTCAAATGAATTGACCACATGAACAGTAAAAGGGCACATTGAACTGGGACGGAGATAGTATATAACTTTATGGTTCTTTGATTTCTTGGAATTTCGTTTTCTTCTTGAAAGGGAAAGGCATGTATCGCCTTTATTTCAAAACAAGTTTCTCCTTTTATTTGAAAATTTATCTTTTTGTAAAATTAATTATTTTATTAGAATATTTTTTGTTGTGAAAATGAGTTGTCCTCCATAATGTGATAAGTTCATTAGAGATAAAATAAGGATATTAAAGAAAAAAAATTGTTGGGTATGCTTATTTCTTAACCCTCCTACTTATGTTAGAATTGATTGATACCATCACCAATGAGTATTTTTATGGACTTCAGGACCCTATGTAAGAAGTTTTATAACTTTAATTTTTAGCTTAGTCCATTTTATACGATAGGCTTAGAATATAGGACTCGGAGCGAAAAGGGATGAAGATCTAAGCAAGTCTGTGGTCTCTGCGCAGGACTACTCTGCGCAGTACACCACTGCGCAGGTCTCTCCTGCGCAGCATTCTATCTTGCTCAGTTTTCGATGCATTCAGATCACCTAACTTGGAAAACGCTTTGAAGATGTACGCTTATTAAAGTGCTGAGGTGTGCAGAAACGACGAAGCAAGCACTCTCAGCAGATCCAACGGTGGAGATGCGCTCAAGAGAAATATTTCAAACAAAGACAGCTGTTAACCTTCTAGAACAAGCTTTTGAAATTGGTCTTCATGCTCTGTCTCCAACGGCTCTGTATCACCTGCGCACCAATCATATTATGCCAGGTCATCAACCTTGATCAGAGCCTCAACAGCTATAAAGGACATCTGCTCACCAATCATATTGTGCCAGCTCATCGTCTTTGCTCAGAGCTCCAACGGCTAGTTTTAAGCTCTCTGCTATAAATAGCCTGCTCATCTTCATTTCCAAGTTGCTTGAGTTTTTGCTTCCAAAGAGAAAGTTTGAAGTTTTGAAGATTGCCTGCTCATTTCCAGATTCCTCAAGAACAGCCTTCATATCTTCATACCTTACCAAGCCCAGATCCTAAAGCCTTATATCACCCAGAATTTTTCGTGCTCTTCATCTCATAGATTCTTAGAGCCCAAAATTTCTGACACACACACATCTCTTGAAGCTTTGATCATATCGATCTAACTTCTTGAGATACACCGGTTTAGTCTAAGATTTGTTCTTCATAGAATAGATTTTGATTTGAGTTTTGATTCTTTATAATCTTGTAAAAGCTCCTCACATCAATATAAATCTCTCCATTAGAAAATCCAAGACTAACCATCTTGGTAGAGGACGTAGATCTTTCCTTGATCGAACCTCTCCAAATAGCTTGTCCATCATTCTTACTGTTTATTTCCTGCTTAATCATTTCTGAATTACTGCTTTGTTTGATCTTATCAGATTGCCATTATTGCTGCTGTGTTTGTTATTGCTTATTGCCTTAGAATCCTTTTTATCCAACACTTTAAGCCAAAACTTAGCGCATGCGTTTTTATCTCTGCGCAGCCTTTTCCTGCGCAGTAGCTGCTTAAATTTCCGCTGTGCATTTCACACTCTCTCTGCGCTATACTTAGCTTATTTGAGAACTGTGCGCATAAGCCATTGATTTGCAAAAGGGTTTGAAAAGAATTTTAAAACGCTATTCACCCCCCCCCCTCTAGCATTTTTCATACCATTGTTGCCCTTTGGGACCAACAAGTGGTATCAGAGCGAACACCTTCATAAAACTTGTATCTGTTTTTAAGCTTAACAGCTTGGGTGCCGATTCAATATGGCTTCAAAATCTTGGGCAATGGCTAACTATTCACATGTTCCTGCGCCTGCTCAAACCTCAAATCAAATTCAGAAAGTTCTCCAAACTTGGTGGATCCTAATGCAAGCCTCCTGTTCTCTCTCAATAGTGACTCAAAGAAAGATGACTTGGTCTGCAATCTGCAGAATGCCAGGACATTTCGTTTCAAAATGCCCTACTCCAAAATTTGAGTACATGAGGAAAAGCAACCCTGCACACAAAGACATACTGAATGGTTGCTGAAGAAAACAACGATGCTGACTCTGAGGATGGACTGCTCTGCTTAGTGGCAAATGCTGACTAATTCAGAAACTGCTTCTGAAATGGAACCTGAGCATGCACCAAGATCAATCAAGAAAGGTCCCAACTTCACTCATATGGTGGAAATGAGACACCTTCACCAAGCAGACAGAATGGCAAGTACCTATTTGCCAGAGCAAACCTGACAAAGATGCGTCATCACTAACTCCACAGCCGCGCAAGAAATCTCTTAAAGTGACTGCTGAACTTAAATGATAATGATAACTCTGCTGTAGAAGCACAAGTCAATGTTCCAGCAAGCAGAAAAGGTCTCCTACTTTACTGTGCATTCTCAAGCGCATATTTGGTATCGACAGTAGATTCTAGACACGACTAGAGATGTCAACGCTCTTGAAGATGTGCGTGAAGGAAGAGTTCTTTCAGTAACATATGGTGACAACAACAAAAGGGCACATAATTGGATATAGACTAATCAGAATAGAGTCTCAAGCACAACCTGCTCTCCATATCACAATTCTGCGATAAAGCCTAGAATGCCTATTCACTGCAACGCACTGCAATATCAAAGATGGCACATCTGGACTAACTTTGCTCACAAGGACTCGTAAGACCAATGTTTCCATTATTGATCTTACTGCTATAAATTCTATTACTAATCTCTGTTTTATAAAAAAGAAAGTGAAAGCAGCCTAAGCAGTCTTTCTCCAGCAAGATTGCATCCTCAACTTCATAATGCTTACAACTGCTTCACATGGATCTGTTTGGACCAGTCACCACCGCGAGCATTGAAGGAATCAAATATACATTAGTTGTGGTGGATGACCATCTTCTTCAACAAAATGGCGTTGTGGAAAGAAAGAATCGTACGTTGATTGAGGCTGGATAGACTATGTTAGCAGAAGCTAAGCTTCCAAAGTATTTCTGGGGAGAAGCTGTGAACACTGCTTGCTTTACTCAGAATAGATCCCTCATCAACAAAGCCTACAACAAAACTCCATATGAACTATCGAGAGGAAGAGCGCCCAACATTGCTTTCTTCAAGATTTTTTACTGCAAATGTTATATCCTCTACAACGGCAAAGATCATAGAGGTAAATTCGATGCCAAAGCAGATGAAGGTATTTTTGTTGGGTATGCCAAACATTCTAAAGCTTTTCGTGTTTTTAATAGAACTACTCTAGTAATTGTTGAATCTGTACATGTTACTTTGATGGACATTCTCTCCTTGAGCCACATTTGGCTCCAAATGATTCTGATGATTCTGCTGAGAATGTTGAGACAGGTACACAGCCACAAACTGCACCTGCGCAGAATGATAATCAAGCTAATCACAATCAGAATCAAGCAAGTCCATCCCATGCGCCAACTCCGGATGCTGCGCCAGAAGTGACGACTCCTGATGCGCAGACACCCCGTCCTGCGCATGATGTTTCTCCGCTTCAGCAAATCACCTTTGATGATCTTGATGCTGGAGCTAATGAAGTACCCATTGAAGATCTTCGTATTCCTACCACTCAACCTAACTTACCTCCCGAGGTTCGTGAAGTTAGAGATCACCCAACTTCAAACATCATTGGTGATCTCAATGTAGGGATTCGTACTAGGAGAGCATCAAACTTTGATGATGAATATCACTCCTTTATCTCTCAAATCGAACCAAAGAAGATTGATGAAGTGCTCCAAGATTTCAAGCTGGGTTACTGCTATGCAAGAAGAGCTTAACCAATTTGAGCGCTGCAAGGTTTGGACCTTAGTACCCAGACCTCATGACCAAGGTTCATGCCTTAGCTAAACTCGTCCATATGATTTTGTGTTACTAATAAGTTTGCTTGATAAGTGTGCAAATTAGGTAAAAGGTTCATGCACCTGCGCAAAACGTGCGCAATATATCTGCGCAACCAATTACAGCGCATGAAGCAACAGTTCTGAGATTTACAGAATCTCTGCGCTATATATGCGCTGCGCATGACTATCCATGTGCAATCATCGTGGATCGCAGAACTCTTTTTATTTCCTACAAGGCTGGGAATTAGATCTTGATGCGCTACACAAAGACGCTATCGGACGCAGGATTGTTCATCTTATGGATTCCTCCGGCATCTTACCTCTCTTTACACTAGATCAGGATTGTTCAGAATTATTCAGTGCGCATTGTTCCTGCATCACTTAAGAATCTTTGCGGGTTTAATGTTGATGATGCGCCAGAAGTCTATTCTGAAGCTGAACAGAACAAGCTTGCGCAGAAACTGGTTGGGGAACCCACTCTTGTAAAGAAGTGGAGCGTTCATGATCGCAAAGAATTTGGTGAGGTGATGTATCACCTGTGCACCATTATTGGGGACTCGGTAAACTACAAAAATGGAAATAAAGGCAAGTTCATTTCCAAGCAGTGGGCTTATTGCGCTGCGGTTTATAATGGCGATGCTCTAGACCGGTCCTCTGTTCTTTTTTATGAGCTATGGGATGCGTCGAAGAGTTATAACAAGCTGTAGATACCCCGGGAAACCACAACTTGGCTAGAGCGGTGAATTATCCTAGGATGTCTAACTTGTTTTAGATTGTTTAGAGTCGCCACCTATGTTTTTAAAGGAACATAAGAAAAACCTAGAAATAGCCTAATTTATGTACAAAACCAGAGATTCGGGAGAGAAGGGTTCGGGGGTTAGGTGACGGAGTGGGAAGTACTTAAACACCCACTCCGCCCCGCTTATGCGGGTCTTGCTACTATTGGTGTTCTAATGCTAAATGTCCTTCAATTTATTAACAGTGCTAACAATTATAATGTAAAGAAAAAAAGGGGAAGAAAAGAGAATTGTTTTATTTATAAATTTATGCTAAACAATTACATTAAGAAATGTATAGGAAATTAAAGTAGAGATTAAAATGTAGGGAGATAACCTTAACCAACTTTAATGTAGTAAGGTGGTCAATTGGTCATGTCCCAATTGATGGGGATTGCATACTAGTAAGACTAGAATAAAAGAGAAGAAGAATAAAAGTACCTTTAGAAAAGAGGACCTTAGACTTTGACTTGAAGATGGTGTTGTTTGTAGAGAAATGGTTGTGCAACACTTTGTGTAGTGTTTGTTTGTAGGGAAAATGTGTTGAGAGAACTTGTGTATAGTTCTTGTAGGGAAGATGAAGTTGGTCCCAAGAGTGTAAAAGAATCCCAAAAGAAGTCCCTTTCCAAGGTAGAAGATGGTGGTTTTTATAGGTAAAAAGAGGAGGGAAAACTTGGAGGGAAATTGGTCAATCCATGTGAGATGGAGTTGACCAATCACAAATAAGATAAATAAAAATAATAAATAAATAATAAAGAGAAAATCAAATATTAATAAAAAAAATATTTTTGTTTTAATGAAAGGGCTAGAATAATGGGATTGGGAGTTAATGAGAAAAGGGGGGATGAATGTGGATGTAAAAAGAGGTTATTTTGTGAACTAGGAAAATGAGGGAAATAAGGTGCAATCCGTTACTGCCAAAGTGGGAAGCGCGCGAGTCCCGCTTTTGGGGCGAGACGCGCGCGCAGCCCGTTAACAGTTCCGGAAGCGCCCGCGGTAGGAAAGGACAGAATGACCCTAAAAAGTTAACTCTGTTATGCAGTTTAGTCCAAAACTAACGGAATCAGTTAGGAACTTAACCGAAGTAACAGAAATCAACAAAAATAAGTTAAATAAAAATACTTTGTATGCAATCGGGGTGAGAGGTCCAAGGCGGGGTGTCTACAGAGCCCCTCGGCGACGTGGATTGCTAAGCAAAACGCGTCGACGAAAGTAAAAACACCCGCCGAGGACATCAACAAAGAAAAAGAAAGAAAAGAAAGCAAAGACTCGATGAAAGCAGTAATTTGAAATTGCTAGAGATAGGGGTGCGCTCCCTGTGTGAGCGTCTTTTGTTGATAGAGGGGGGCGGCATGATCCGTTGGTAAACCTGCCGGCTGAATCCATTGAGTGAGGCCGTTAGTGAACCTTTGAGGAGGCCGTTGGTGAACCCTTGAATGAGGCCGTTAGTGAACCTTTGAGGAGGCCGTTAGTGAACCTTCGAGGAGGCCGTTAGTGAACCTTGAGGCCGTTAGTGAACCCTTTGAAATGAGGCCGTTAGTGAACCTTTGAAGAGGCCGTTAGTGAACTTTTGAAGAGGTCGTTAGTGAACCTTTGAATGAGGCCGTTAGTGAACCTTTGAAATGAGGCCGTTAGTGAACCTTCGTTGACGAATCCGTTAGTGAAATCCGTTGATGAGGCCGTTAGAGAACCTTCGAGGAGGCCGTTAGTGAACCTTGAGGCCGTTAGTAAACCCTTTGAAATGAGGCCGTTAGTGAACCTTTGAAGAGGCCGTTAGTGAACCTTTGGAGAGGCCGTTAGTGAACCTTTGAGGACGAATCCGTTAGTGAAATCCGTTGATGAGGCCGTTAGTGAACCTTTGGAGAGGCCGTTAGTGAACCTTTGAGGACGAATCCGTTAGTGAAATCCGTTGATGAGGCCGTTAGTGAACCTTTTGGGGAGGCCGTTGGTGAACCTTTGAGGACGAATACGTTAGTGAAATCCGTGATGAGGCCGTTAGTGAACCTTTGGAGAGGCCGTTAGTGAACCTTTGAGGACGAATCTGTTAGTGAAATCCGTTGATGAGGCCGTTAGTGAACCTTTGGAGAGGCCGTTAGTGAACCTTCGTTGACGAATCCGTTAGTGAAATCCGTTAATGAGGCCGTTAGTGAACCTTCGAGGCCGTTAGTGAACCTTTGTTGACGAATCTGTTAGTGAAATCCGTTGATGAGGCCGTTAGTGAACCTTCGAGGCCGTTAGTGAACCTTTGTTGACGAATCCGTTAGTGAAATCCGTTGATGAGGCCGTTAGTGAACCTTTGTTGACGAATCCGTTAGTGAAATCCGTTGATGAGGCCGTTAGTGATGAGGCCGTTAGTGAACCTTTGTTGTCGAATCCGTTAGTGAAATCCGTTGATGAGGCCGTTAGTGAACCTTCGAGGCCGTTAGTGAACCTTTGTTGACGAATCCGTTAGTGAAATCCGTTGATGAGGCCGTTAGTGAGCCTTTGAATGAGTCCGTGGGGATGCGGGCATGGTTGACTGTGGACCATTTTTTGCTGGGGATGAAGTGCCTTGAGTAGCGGATGCTGTTGACTTCGTGGTGATACCTGTTATGTGTGTGCTTGGCAGGTATATGTGTTTGTGCAAGAAGATGCATGAAGAGAGAAATTGTGCTCGTGGTGCAATGTGATTTGAGAGCAGTTTTGCATGAGAGAGAGCTTTTGTAGGAATGGAGAAAGTGATTTTGTGTGCGGTGTGATTTGAGGAAAGCCTCGGATGCATTCATACCTTCACTTACCATTACCGCTTGATTGGAGATGGATTGCCGAAGGATGTTGATACTTTTGATGAAGATGATGAACTGCCGTTGCCTTCGATGGAATGTTGTTGAGATGACATTCTGAATGATGGGTTGGTCGTTCCAAAGGCTGCCTACGTATCCTTTGAAGGGAATCAGACCAGCGTAGTTCAAGGATGATGGAGAATGCTGGAGGAGAAGCTAGGAGCAAAGCAAAGTAAAGCACATACTTTTGCACATAGAAGGAGAAAAAGAAAAACAAAAATCTTTTTTTTTTTTTTTTTTTTTTTTTTTTAGATTAGAAAGGAAAGAATATGCACACATGTGAGGAAAAGATTTTTTTTTAGTTCGTGGGTGAACCATTTTAACCATTGTGTGCTTGTGAAGCCAACCCAAGATCAAGTCATGTTCAGTCGAAGTCCGGATTGCCTCGCTTGAATTCTGTTGTCGCCGGTGTGCCCAACGAAGATTGATGTCTAGCCCCAAGAGATTTGTCGATTATGGGGCTTCAAAAGGCTTTTGATGCCGAGATGAGGGGTTGCTGATTGTAAAGCCCCTAGAATGCCTTTGATGCCAAATTTTGAGGGACTTGCATAGCTCCAAGATAAATCAGCTCTTGGCCCATTCGAGTAAATCACCCTTTGTTGTTGTAGTGAGCAAGCCCCAAGAGGAGGTCGTTGATGCCAAGCTTCGAGAGATTGCAAAGCCCCAAGTGTCGTGGGCTTGTAGATGGCGGGATGTGAAGACCTTTCATTGTAAAGCCCCAAATTATCTCGTGATTGGTTCGGCATTGAGAGCGGATGTACCGTTTGGTAGAATTCTTGATAGAGATCTCCTTCTTGCTCTTACTGGGGAGATGAATGGCCTCGTTGTGGTCGATACCCAAATGGCTGAGGGCTTATGTCAAAGGATGCAGTAATGTCTTGCGGTGCCGTCGAGGTCGCGGAGGATAAGGTCTTGGCGTGATAAAGTCTCAAATGAGTATGCTTGCTTGACTCTTCTTGAGTTGAACTAATGACGGATCTTCGGATGCAACTAGTGCAGTGGCCCAACTTTATCTAAGCTGCACCTTGTGCTTTTGATCTTGGAGAAGGGGGTGCTGAATTGCAGAAACATTGGGATTGGCCGTGGCATTTCCCGCTATAACCCTGTTTTGATTAGAGTTTAGCATATTGAATCTTTTTCCTTTTCTCTAAGACTTCCTTCAAAATCTCGCTGTGAGTTTCTAACAAAAATCATCAACTTCATTCATAACATCGGAGTCTTCATTTAAAACCAAGAGGCCTTTGATTTGAAGTGTTGAGAGACCCTTGAATCTTGATTGTTCTCATGGAGCCATAAGACTACTCCACATTGCACTTGCTCGAGTATTGTTGTCCAAAAGACTGTCGGTCGCGAAGCCCTAATACTGCCCTTTGCTTGAATTACTGTAATGCCGTAGCCCAAAAGATTATAGATTGCGAAGCCCGTTGAGACCTTCGGTGCCGAATTGAGGAAGCTTCCAATGTTGCACATGACTTGGCTGGCGATACTGCTGGGGAGTTAATTGCTCTTTGCTGAGGGAGCCTTTAAGACTTGACCGTAGCCCCTAGAGTGCCATCATTGATTACGAGAAAGGTCCACCCTTGATTGGGGAAACGAGCACGGGCACACATGACAAGAGGGCTTTTTGACATCCCTTTTGAGGGACTTTGAGGATAGTCTCACACATCTTTCTTGAGCATAGCCCCTAGGGCGTATTGATTGCCAAATGAAGCAAAAGAATCCCTTGTTCTTGAGTCACATAGCCCCTAGGGCGTCACCATTTGTTGAGCAAAGCAAGAGTGACTCGTCCTCGTGTGAGGGAATAAACATGAGAGGATATGGCAAGAGCTACTCCATTTCTCGGGAGCCTTTCGGCGTACTTTTAGAAGCACATACTTGAAGAAGCCTTGAAAACTGAGACACATGTTGTTGCTATTTGCTGCCCAAGCCAATTGACTAGCTAGGGATTATTTGTGCCACCTCGTGCCCTTTTATGATGGGCTTGTTCTCGGATGGATCTTGGTTACCACGGGCCTTCTTTTCATGAACCCAAAAATGCACACTGCTGGAGAGTGATGCCGATAACCCAAGACAACCTTTGATGGTGCTATATCTTGTCGAGCCTTTTGCAATCCCAAAGTTGACTCGGTGGGGAATTGACTTGCTGAGGAGATTCAATGTAGAACTTGTCTTCTTTAGAGGCCGGGATCTCCATTTCTCTTTCCCTTCTCTCTCTCACTCTCTCATTTTTTTTTATGACGCACCCTGTTTTTTGCCTAGACCGCCCTTTCGGGTTTTCAATCTAGCGGGCATCTCTTTTGCGTCTTCATCATTTTTTTTTGACTCAATTGATGAGGAAGTGTGCATTGACTCTAGCTGAGGAGATAAGACATGTGATTTTGCGGTGGAGACCTTTTGTCACTAATGATGAGTGACATTGACTTGACTAGGGAAGTGTCCCTAGTATTGACATGTATTTTTTTTATTGAATTGAATGACTCACGAAGGCAAGTAAGTCATTAAGAGAGAAGAGAAGGAAAGCCCCAATTTGATTGCAAGAAATTGGGAGTATGCAGAAGAATAGAAGTCCTTAGACTCGACAAGGAGCGCGAAATGATTCCAAATCTAAGAAAGTTGTTCAATCTTTTTGGTGATTAATTCATTGGCAAATGAATCGTACAAAGATGTCTTGACAAGTTCGAGATGAAGGCCAATCACCATAACGCGCTAGGGCTAAACATATCTTCTTTCTTGCATGAGACCGGACCCGCAGGTTGCCTACGTTCCTCCAGTGTAGAGGCTCAGGTCACCGTAGTTCTTGTGAATTCTCCATTCTTCGGGATGGAATTGTTGCTTCGTCGTGTAGCTTCGTCCTCCTTTGGTGGATGGAATGATGTTGATCTTGATGTGAACTTCTTTGATTGAGGGGGATTTTTTTTTTTTTTTTTTTTTTTTGTGCTCTAACTTTTGCCTAGGTTGATTTGAAGAGTTCAACCTAGCGAGCATTTTTATTTTTTTTTTATTTTTTTTTAATCCCCCCTTTGAAACATTGCTTGATTTTTCTCCATGGTTGTTGCTTCACCTTTGATGTCTTGGCTTTGTCTTCGTCGTTGATGATGTTGCCTTCGTCACAATGTTTAGCCCCTAGGCGTTCAAGTGATGGCCTTCATTCCAAAACTCGTTTAGACATCTTTTCATCATTTTGCCAAGAATTAGATTGAACAACTTGGAAGAGTGTATGAGGACAAGAACGACTTTTTATTTGATGATGAGACTTGACTCAAAATTTCACATTAATTGGACAAAGAAAACTTAATGCACACTTAAGAGGACTTTGACTCTTTTTTTTTTTTTTTTAATTCCTATTACTAGGTAGAGAAAGAGAAACAGAGATTGTTGTTGTAGTCCCCATTGACGTTGTAGTCTCCTTGTGGCATGATTTCTTGTAGAAGCCCCATTTCGAAACCAAATCATTCTTCTTTGATGAGTTCTTGCATGTTGGCACTCTCTAAAGGTTGCTCTTCACCCACAGTAAATTCGCCGTTGTCGAACAAATCTTGGATGATGTTTCGGAGAAGGAATCACCCTTCGGTAGTATGGCCACTATGCTTGTGGTAGCCGCACCATTCACCATGTGCATGATTCTTCGGTATCGTCTTCGGCTTGTACCCCTCTAAAGGCTTGACCTTTCCACTTGCCACCAAAGTTTCAAATGCTTCGGCTTGGGTTACTCCTAGGAGAGGAGTGAAAACTCGGTTGTTGGCGGTACCTTTGTAGCTTTTGAGGGACGGGCCACTTGAGCATGCTTTACCCTTAAACTTTGCCTTGTTGTTGGTGAGCTCTTGCAAACGGGCTTTGAGCTCGGAAACCTCTTCCTTGTGAATCTTCCTCTCGAGATCAAAACGGACTTGCCACAAATCGTCTTTTCGGCGGGCATCCTCGGAAAGTCTATCAATTTGTTCCCCCATGGCTCTTATTATGTTGAAGAGTCCTTCGTTGGACACGGAGAAGTACCCACCATTGTTGTTGTTGCCGTTGGAAGCCATTGGACCTATTGAAAGAACACGGTTGATCTTAGGTTGGCCCCACAAATACCTTTTGAGTAAAATAAATTTAACCCACAAACATGAAAAAGACTCAACCATATAAAGAAAATGACTCTTTTTTTGTTTTGTTTTTTTATTTACAAAAGTCGGAAGGACGGAGTCCTTTTTGGGGTTTCTAGAAAAATAGTGGAATCGTCACACTAGTATATAGACCTTCTCGTGGTCCCATATACTCATCGGATTCCACCACGCTTGTGAATACATGTGTCGGGATTAAACTAAATTAATGTAGTAAATCATACATGCGGGGACGGATTTTTTATTTGCGTCCAAGATAGCCACTTTTGGGGACGGAGTTTTATTTCGTCCATTGCAACAAATTGGCATGTATGATTTGAAGACATTAGTTTAGGGAAATCTCGGTACATGAAAACCGACTTGAGTCACGGAGTGTTAGACCCTAGACTAGAATTGTGTGGCTTGTGCTCGGCTAAAGAGAGGCTTAAAGGTCACCCCCGGCATGTAGTCTTGAACTACGCCACGGGCTGAGGTTGACCGCTTCGAAAGAGTCAAGGTCGGGTGGAGCTTGAAACTTTCTAGGAGGGGCCTCGACGGGTTTGGGGTTGGACTTGTGCGACTCGATAGTGAGCAATTGATAAGAATATGTGCATGTAGTGTGAGGTCTAACAAGTGACAAATATATATATATTTTTTTTTTCAAAAGAAATAAAAAAAAAAACAAATAAGCACATAATTACAACTTTCGAATCACCCGTGTGACCGATAAAAATAAACAGAAAGTAAAAACTGTTTTGTGCAGGCCCGGTGCCCACACACTGTCAAAACCACTCTGTTCTGTGCACTGTTCTGTTTCTGGAAAATGCCCAGAAGCGCGCGCATTAGGATGCCTACTCGGGAGGCGCGCGCGTTAGACAAAGAGGGGCAGAGGCGCCCGCATCTGGGTAACACCTGTAAATCAGCGGGTTCAAGGGATTGCCTTGACCCTAAATAAAAATGCTTTCCCCTGCAGAATTTGTTAGCACAGAAACATGGAATGGAAGGACAAGAAGGAAGACGGGCGATTCTGGTAATTGGGATCGGACGCGCGCGCTTTAGGCCAAGGAGGCCAGAGGCGCGCGCTTCCCACCCTTTTTACCAGAATGCCCAGAAAACAGTAATAAGAACACCAAAAGTTAACAACGCAAGTTTAACCCTCTAAATCGTCCCCAGCGGAGTCGCCACTGTAGATACCCCGGGAAACCACAACTTGGCTAGAGCGGTGAATTATCCTAGGATGTCTAACTTGTTTTAGATTGTTTAGAGTCGCCACCTATGTTTTTAAAGGAACATAAGAAAAACCTAGAAATATCCTAATTTATGTACAAAACCAGAGATTCGGGAGAGAAGGGTTCGGGGGTTAGGTGACGGAGTGGGAAGTACTTAAACACCCACTCCGCCCCGCTTATGCGGGTCTTGCTACTATTGGTGTTCTAATGCTAAATGTCCTTCAATTTATTAACAGTGCTAACAATTATAATGTAAAGAAAAAAAAGGGGAAGAAAAGAGAATTGTTTTATTTATAAATTTATGCTAAACAATTACATTAAGAAATGTATAGGAAATTAAAGTAGAGATTAAAATGTAGGGAGATAACCTTAACCAACTTTAATGTAGTAAAGTGGTCATTTGGTCATGTCCCAATTGATGGGGATTGCATACTAGTAAGACTAGAATAAAAGAGAAGAAGAATAAAAGTACCTTTAGAAAAGAGGACCTTAGACTTTGACTTGAAGATGGTGTTGTTTGTAGAGAAATGGTTGTGCAACACTTTGTGTAGTGTTTGTTTGTAGGGAAAATGTGTTGAGAGAACTTATGTATAGTTCTTGTAGGGAAGATGAAGTTGGTCCCAAGAGTGTAAAAGAGTCCCAAAAGAAGTCCCTTTTCAAGGTAGAAGATGGTGGTTTTTATAGGTAAAAAGATGAGGGAAAACTTGGAGGGAAATTGGTCAATCCATGTGAGATGGAGTTGACCAATCACAAATAAGATAAATAAAAATAATAAATAAATAATAAAGAGAAAATCAAATATTAATAAAAAGAAATATTTTTGTTTTAATGAAAGGGCTAGAATAATGGGATTGGGAGTTAATGAGAAAAGGGGGATGAATGTGGATGTAAAAAAGGTTATTTTGTGAACTAGGAAAATGAGGGAAATAAGGTGCAATCCGCTACTGCCAAAGTGGGAAGCGCGCGAGTCCCGCTTTTGGGGCGAGACGCGCGCGCAGCCCGTTAACAGTTCCGGAAGCGCCCGCGGCAGAAAAGGACAGAATGACAGAATGACCCTAAAAAGTTAACTCTGTTATGCAGTTTAGTCCAAAACTAACGGAATCAGTTAGGAACTTAACCGAAAATAAAAATACTTTGTATGCAATCGGGGTGAGAGGTCCAAGGCGGGATGTCTACACAAGCGCATGGACAAGAAAGTAGCCAAGTACGGAACTCACTGTAGGCTATTATCTAAGTATCTAATGAATGTCTCTGAGCTGCGCACCTTCGTGCAAAAACGTCCTGAACTCAAAGTTCCGTGCACCAAGACCTATTCCATCTCTCACCTCTACTCACTACGCAGTGAAATTGGTCGTGGTGACTATCGCAAGATCTGGAAAAAGGACACCAGCCCAAACAAGGAAGATTGGGTTGATAGTGATAATGATGATGAAGAAGCCCCTCAACCCAAGGCAAAGAAATCTGTCGCGCAGCCTTCAAAGGCCACTACGTCTGCTGAACATGAAACGGCGGCTGCGCAGGCAAAACGCAAAGGCAAAGGTATAGCCGATCCTTCGCCCGAAAAGGTGAAGGAAATTCCTAATGTCAGATCAACTGGTGGCATTAAAATAGGATCTTACTTACCACCTCCAGCCCCCAAGCCATCAAAGAAGCACAAAGATCCTCCTGCGCCTGCTCCCTCTCCTGCAAAAACCAAGAAAAAATATGCATTTACCAGACTTCCTCCTGCGGCGGCTATGGTTGAAGAAGACAGCGAGTCTCGAATGGATGAGACTGCTGATGATGCTGATGCTGCGGATGATACCGCGCAGTGGGAGCAAGATCCGAAGGCTGCTGAAGGGCCTCCTGCTCAGGGTAAAGGAGATAGTGATGATTGGATGGATGAAGTTTTTCCCGACTCTGGTACACCTGCCAAGGCCCCTGTTGCTGCACCTACTAAGGATGTTCCTCTTCGAACTCCGCACAAGAAACAAGTTGTGCGCAGCACTATGAAGGGACAGCCAAAAGCTGCGGATCCACCTTCTCCTGAACCATCAACAAGTGCCTTCCAACGCTCAATATTCCGGTTGGAAATACTCAACATGGCACCTCTGTCCTACATGATGGATTGGACTTGGAAGATGAGGGTGATGAAATTACCAAGTCTGCGCAGGCCGATGATGTTGCGCAGTGAACTGCTGTTGATCCTCCTAAAGGTGAAAAGGAAGGGGATGTGCGCACAACTGATACAAATAGAAGCAGCACGCACTCATCTACGCATAGGTCTTTTGCTGCTGATCCTATTCATCTCTCTCCCAAACTACCCTCACCTAAACACTCTACTCCCAAAGAGACTCCTCCTCCTACCTCAGAACAGGCTGCTCCTTCCGTTTTTCCTGCTTTTCCCACCGTATCTACCTCCTCTCTCTCTTCCTCTGCAGACCTGCGCCAAATTCTCCAAGCTCTGAATACTATCCAAGTAAATCAGGTAGCTGCGCAGTCCCAAATGGCTCAACTTATTACTGCGCAGTCAGCCATTCAGGAGCAACTTGATGCGCAGCGTACAAAGAGATTGTTGCCATTAAGGGGGAGAATGTATCAAAGGCAAGTACCTCCGCAGGTCCTTCCGGCCCCTCTGCGCAACGCATCCCTGATGCTTTAGATCAAATGGTTCTGGACTCTCTGAAGTCAATAGCTGGGATGCTTGAAAATGTTTGCACCTATACCGTTATCAACGATGTGTTTATAGGACTGCTTAAGCGTCTGCACAAGAGCTTGGCCGATGGTTTGCATGAAGGGTTTGCCGGGTTGGAAGCAATGATGTTGGAGAAATTGGAACAAGGTGGTCCTGCGCATGCCAATACGCTTAATATGGAAAGTGTCGGGGAGTGCATAACTCAAGTGATGACTGATTTCGCTGATGGGTTCAACGCTAGGATGGATCAAGCTATATTCGATATTCAAGCCAGCGTGAACACTCAGCGCCTCCACACTGACCAAAGACTCAAAGCAACGCAGCCACCGTCATCAACACCATTGATGCTGCGGAGCAGTCATATTTCAACCAGATGACTGGACATCAAGTGCAGTACAGAGCTAACTTCCAAGAGCTGCGAGAGGACAACAGAGATATGTACAGAGGAATGTCTACCTATGTTGGTGAGGTTGTGGCATTCAGAGAAAGGTTTCAAGAACTGAAGATTGAACTTATGAATAAATTCAACAGTCTACAGAATGAGCTGCGCGAAGCGCTGCACCGGATCAACATAGACTAGGTTCTATGTAATTTTTGTTTTTGCGCAAAGTATTCCTTTTTGTGCGCATTTTGTTTTTCTTATTCAAACTTGTAATCTGCAACTCTATACATTTCAAGTTTTAATGAGAAAAATCGCATCATTAGTTTCCAAAACCTTGTTCATTTCAAACTTTTTATTTGTGGAACAATGATTGCATAATTTCACCTCATGCACATAATCTTAACTGCTCATATTTTCTACGCATGGTGTTTAAGCATTCAGTTTAAACGCATACTTAAACTAAAACTCATATTATTTGTATGCGCTGAATGATATTTCTGTCTTTCCCTCTCTATAAGTTAATTTTTTGGATAGACTAGAAATCTATAGCATTGGCTAGTATGTGCATTGACTTGAGGCATGAGTTACCATTCACATTTTTATGGACATGTTGTTATCAAGTACAATGAATTGCCTTTGCTATAGTGGGTAATGGCATCAATCATTTAGGGGGAGATTGTTGGGTATGCTTATTTCTTAACCTTCCTACTTATGTTAGAATTGATTGATACCATCACCTATGAGTATTTTTATGGACTTCAGGACCCTATGTAAGAAGTTTTATAACTTCAATTTTTATCTTAGTCCATTTTATACGATAGGCTTAGAATATAGGACTCGGAGCGAAAAGAAATGAAGATCTAAGCAAGTCTGTGGTCTCTGCGCAAGACAACTCTGCGCAGTACACCACTGCGCAGGTCTCTCCTGCGCAGCATTCTATCTTGCTAAGTTTTTGATGCATTCAGATCACCTAACTTGGAAAACTCTTTGAAGATGTACACTTATTAAAGTGCTGAGGTGTGCAGAAACGACGAAGCAAGCACTCTCAGCAGATCCAACGGTGGAGATGTGCTCAAGAGAAATATTTCAAACAAAGATAGCTGTCAACCTTCTAGAACAAGCTTTTGAAATTGGTCTTCATGCTCTGTCTCTAACGGCTCTATATCACCTGCGCACCAATCATATTATGCCAGGTCATCAACCTTGATCAGAGCCCCAACGGCTATAAAGGACATCTACTCACCAATCATACTTTGCTCAGAGCTCCAACGGCTAGTTTTAAGCTCTCTGTATAAATAGCCTGCTCATCTTCATTTCCAAGTTGCTTGAGTTTTTGCTTCCAAAGAGAAAGTTTGAAGTTCTGAAGATTGCCTGCTCATTTCCATATTCCTCAAGAACAACCTTCATATCTTCATACCTTACCAAGCCCAGATCCTAAAGCCTTGTATCACCCAGAATTCTTCGTGCTCTTCATCTCATAGATTCTTAGAGCCCAGAATTTCTGACACACACACACCTCTTGAAGCTTTGATCATATCGATCTAACTTCTTGAGATACACAGGTTTAGTCTAGGATTTGTTCTTCATAGAATAGATTTTGATTTGAGTTTTGATTCTTCGTAATCTTGTAAAAGCTCCTCACATCAATATAAATCTCTCCATTAGAAAATCCAAGACTAACCATCTTGGTAGAGGACGTAGATCTTTCCTTAATCGAACCTCTCCAAATAGCTTGTCCATCATTCTTACTGTTTATTTCCTGCTTAATCATTTCTGAATTACTGCTTTGTTTGATCTTATCAGATTGCTATTATTGCTGTTGTGTTTTTTGCTTTTGCCTTAGAATCCTTTTTATCCAACACTTTAAGCCAAAACTTAGCGCGTGCGTTTTTATCTCTGCTCAGCCTTTTCCTGCGCAGTAGCTGCTTAAATTTCCGCTGTGCATTTCACACTCTCTCTGCGCGCTATACTTAGCTTATTTGAGAACTGTGCGCATAAGCCATTGATTTGCAAAAGAGTTTGAAAAGAATCTTAAAACGCTATTCACCCCCCCCCCTCTAGCATTTTTCATACCCTTGTTGCCCTTTGGGACCAATAAAAATAATATATAGAATCAAATGCTTTTTCCAAATTCATGTAAGTAAATAGTTTTTTTTTTTTTTGGCAAATGACAATTTAGGGTCCAATGTTGGCATGCTTTTCACGGTTAGGGGTCCAATATTTTTTTTCATAGATTTAGGGCCCAATGTGGTCAAAATATTGTCAATTTAAGGCTTTTTTTTACGGAATTCGTTAAAAAAATCTTTTAAATGGCATGTTTTGTGTGCATGTGCTTAACAAAGTGGTTTAAATTGAAGTTGATATTTCATTTAAGGGAAGGGGATAAATGAAATTTTGTAAATAAAAATGATAAAAAGGAAAATTTATTTTCAATCCTTCTTCTTCCTCGCCCTTCCCCGCCATCTAACAGCCACCATAATGAAAATCAGAATAGGCGAAGAGAATTCCCCAAATCGTTTCCCAGAATGCTGAGCACTCCCTCTTTCTTCTCGTCGTCATCACCATCACCCAACCGCCATCACCCTTGTACCCTACCAGATTACGCTCCTTCCACGCTCGCCACCGACAACCCTTCTTCCCCAACACCGACACAAATCGCCACCATCATCATTCAAACTCCAGCCGGCACACCCTCAAGTCCCTCGTCTCTCACGCCAACAACAATTCCCATTCTTTTTTCTCTCATGACGCACCAGATCATGTCCCTCTCCGTCTAAAATCACTTTCACATTTCGGTCAATATCTCAAAAATTGCACTAATATATTTTTTTATTTATTTATAATTTTCTTATTTATTGAAGTATGTTGTTAGAATATTGTTAAGACAATTTTTATTCAGTTAAACATGTCAAATAATGTACTCCCTCCGTCTCAGTTTAAGGTTCTTACTTTCCTTTTTGGTATGTCTCAGTTTAAGGTTCTTAGTTGCTTTATTCCTTAAATGGCAAGTATGAATAGTATTTTGGACAATCTTGTCCTCATAAAGTTCATATATTGCAAAAAAACCATCACTCACCAATCTACTTTTTCACCCACTTGCTTTATGAATGAACAATTATATCCTTCACACACTACAATTGTTGACTCAAATTTGCCTTTGATTTCTTAATAAGCGTGTAGAGTCAAACTAAGAACCTTAAACCGGGACGGATGGAGTATTAATATTTCCCAACATTATTTTAATGATATTAACTTTTTTTAAAGGTTAATTGCAATTTAGACCCTGAAGTACCATACACCCTTCCAAGCGAACCCTGACTGTCTTTTTCCGACAGATCAGGCCTTGGGGTAATTTATTTTCGGCAGTTAGGGTCTTTTTGACGGAATTCGTTAAAAACTCAGTTAAAAAGCATGTGCCATGCACGTGATTAACAAAATTGGATGGTTTGAACTGTCAATGTGTTTGAAGGGGTTAAATGACATATTTTAAAAATTAGGGAAGGATAAACAAAAAAGAACAAAAATATCCCTTTTACGGCTCCCAGTTCACCGCTCCTCTCCCCCAACAGTCTGGTGACCCAAGTCTCTCTGCCGTTTCCATGGTTTACCATCCTCTCTACTGAACATAAGGTATCTATACAGTCAGATGCGGTAAATTGATGTTTATTGTTTTCAAGATGCAAATTTTCCAAACTTTGATTTAGAAATTGTTGATTTGGGATTGTTGAGTTTGTGAAAGTTGTCGGAGCTTTAATTTGTGAAATCTGGGTTGGGTGATTTATGTAATTTTGTGAATTTCAAGCGAATTTGTTTAAGAAATCGGATAGGGGTTTGGCCGGATTTATTGAAGAAAGGGGTGGGGGTTTAGCCGAGTTGGTTGAAGGGGTTGGGGGTTTGGTCGGACTTGTTGAAGAAGGGTAGTGATATCAATAATGGCTGTGAAGGTAATGGTGGGTAGAAGCTGGAAGGATGGTGGGAAAGGGGTGGTCACCGGGGAAGGGGGAAGGTGGTGGTTATGGAGGATGAATAGTAGGGGGACGGGCGGTCACCGGAGGAAGGTGGTGGTTATGGAGGATGAATAGTAGGGGGACGGGCGGTCACCGGAGGGAGGGGAAGGTGGTGGTTATGGAGGATGAAGAGTACCGGGGGCGGGGAATGGAGAGGTTGATCGGGTTTGTGAACTGACTGGAAGTAGGAAGGATGGATATTTATTTAATTTTCCATTAATAATTAATAAAGAAATGTTTAAGAAATTTTTGTTAAAGATGATGGTGGCTGCCTTTGTCTAAAATTGAATTGCTATTTTAAGATTTTTTTTTTCTAAAATAAATGATTGTAACTTATTTTAATTTCCTATTACAAAATATAAAATGTTGCATATTTATTTAATCTAAGATACTCAGACTCTTTTGCTTATCTCGCCGGACTCGTCTCGACAAGACTAAAATACGTGTGTCTGACACAGGTACGACGGAGTAAATCAAAGAGTCTGAGCATCAGAGTATTTAATGATAATTTTATTTGGTAAACGTAAAAAGCGATTTGGATAAGGCATTTGCTAAAAATATACTCCCTCTGTCCCGCCCGACTTAGGATTCTTGGTCAAACAATTTATACTTTGACCAACAATTTGAACAAAAATAATTATCTTAATGAAAATCTAAAAATAGTTATTTAGTTTATTATTAATCGTGATACAATAAAAAGTTTTAAATTTTTATTAGCATCATTATATTTCTTCAATTTTTTGTCAATGTATAAATTGTTTGACCAAGAATCCTAAGTCGGGGGGTACGGAGGGAGTATTACATATACTCAATTATCTCAAAAATTAATAAATTAATATAACTATTGATAAAAAAATGGAAATAATAATTACATATATTCCTCAAATAATTAAGTTCTTATGTTTTTAATTTTTTTTTCATTTTTATAATTATTATAATTTTTCTAATAAAAAATTAATTCTGTTATTTAGAATAAAAATTACTTTTTTCTACCATTTTTAATAGGTGCACAAATATTGGTGATTTTTTTTTGAAAAAATGATAATTGTTTTGATTTTCAACCCTACTAAATTTAAAATTTTCATTAAGCCCCTCAACAAAAATATCAACTCACGTGCATGGCACATGCTTTTTAACTGAGTTTTTAACAGATTCCGTCAAAAAGGCCCTAACTGACGAAAATAAATTACCCCAAGGCCTGATCTGGCAAAAAAAGACAGCCAGAGTTCGCTTAGAAGGGTGGTATGGCACTTCAGGGTCTAAATTGCAATTAACCCTTTTTTTAATCAATGAAATTTATTGATTGTTTAATATTTATTTTAAAATCCTTTTAATTTAGAAATTTCCATTTAACCTCCTTAAATGGAAAATCAACTTCAATATAAACCAATATGTTAAGCACGTGCACGACACATGTCACTTAACCGATTTTTCTAACAAATTCCGTAAAAAAACCCTAAATTGACAATATTTGACCACATTGGGCCCTAAATCGCTGAAAAAAACTATTGGACCTCAAACCGTGAAAAGCATGCCAACATTGGACCCTAAATTGTCATTTGCCCAACATTTAATTTGGGACTTTTGAATGAGGAATATAGACCATGTTAGAACAAACAGAATTTGTTAAGATATAATTCATGCAAGATAGTTTATTAAAAAGAAACATTTACATAATTAATAAATTTGCGGAAGCTTTACACTCTTAATTTGATTCACAAGGTGGTGTATCTTCTTCTTGGCTTTGGAAATCATATTTTCAAATGAAGGATTATAAACAAATTCAACAGTGACAATCAATTGCATCAACTTTATGACAATCAAGACGAAACCTAATTCGAAATTAGCTCGCACGGCACCTACATAATAGAAGGTAACTGGAAGAAGATCGTAAGAATCAATGAAGACGATCGAGAGGAGTGTGATAAAGAACACAATCAAAAGACATAACAAGATGATGAAAACTAGAATGATAAGAACACAAGAAATGAGAGAAGCATGAAGAAGTGCAAGGAGGAAGAGGTCTAGATTTGGAATCATTTGGGAGGAGGGTGGGGGAGGGGATGTTGAATTTGTGTGAGGATAGAGATAAGAAATAAGCAATGGGTTCTTGAAATTTTGCTTGTTAAGTGGAGAAAGTTCGATTGGGAAAGAAGAGGGAAGAATGAAGTGGATTTCACTTATTCTTATTCTTATTCTATGTGACCAAATTACTCAAATGTCCCTATTTTGAAAACTTGTTGTATGAGTATTGGAATTTTAATGATGTTGTTTTGCAAGTGAATTTCAAGAATATTTTTGCATAGGGTAAATATAAAGTCACAAAAAAGTGATACAAAATGTGGCTTACAAAATAATGTGTCAAAATTCTATTGATGTTTTTTTATTAGAGTGTACCGGGTTCACAATCGATACAACCAATAAAATATCGTCACCTCACTTTGTATCCATTATTTTATGAACTTCTTTTGTGCCCCTAGCATTGCCCTTTTGCATATTTAATGATTAGCTATTCAAATTAACATTTACAGTGTAGTTGAGTGAGCATAACATGAATTTATTAATTTACTTGTAAACCTGATAATGATTTTGAATAGCATGGTCCCAAAAAAAAGGAAGTATTATTACCTCTCATATTTATAATCTCATTTGATTTTTCAAACATTTAAAGTTACCTTATAAGATTTGAAAATTTAGTTGTTTTAAAGCTTCAATTTTAAAATAAAATTATTTTTTTTAGATAAAAAAAAAACTATCATTTTTAGACAAATATTAAGTATTTTCTGAATACTGTAGCGTATACCACAGTTTCCTTGAAAAAAATGCCCCAATTAATAGCAAATGGAGTAATAAACTGTGGAAAATAAAAATGAAAAAACTAGAGAGAAAAAAAAAAACTACGTCAACAGCAGGATTCGAACCTGCGCAGGCAAAGCCCAACAGATTTCGAGTCTGTCTCCTTAACCACTCGGACATGTTGACTTTTGTTATAAATTCTAAACTATATATTAATTAAATATTATAAAACATACTCTCTCCGTCCCAAAACATTAGTTTCATTTGGCTTTTTAAGATCAATAAAAAAGGAAAGAGCCCCGAAGGGGATTCCAAATCAAAAGAGTGAGTGAGCTCCGAAGGAGATCAGGAACGGGAAATATGGAGTGAGTGAGACACGAAGTGGATCAGGAACGGGGAAGCTCCCGAAGGGAGATGGTATATGGACTTCGGTGAGTGAGAACCGGAGGGGCTCATGAACGAATAGAAGATACATTTAAATAGTACTAATTGAAAATAGGGCATATTTTGTGACACGCCCCCAGGTCCCGGGATCCCCTAATAGAACCTCGAACCTGGATGGGAGTGCCTAACGAGGAACAAGAAACTTAACAAGAAACTAAATGACATTTGTTTAACAAACTGACATGATATATATATACTCTAGAGTAAGGAGCTATACTAGCTCACAACACGAGTTCTAGACAAGAAAATTTAAAACCAAACTTAATATATACACAGCGGAAACATGCCTAGCACA
This sequence comes from Campanula takesimana, assembly GCA_026119855.1. NCBI lineage: Eukaryota > Viridiplantae > Streptophyta > Magnoliopsida > Asterales > Campanulaceae > Campanula > Campanula takesimana. The sequence continues at coordinate 1,124,482 of JAOWBW010000173.1, read as the reverse complement.
TAAGCTGACATTAAGAGTACTATACAAGATGTCTAGTGACAACAAGAACTGAACAAGACTGTCTACCCCAAAATAAGGAGTTATACAACCCAATACATCGTCCTCACCAAGTGTAAAAGGACACAAGTCCTAAAATAATCACGACCTGCGAAGTAAGCTCCCAACTATGTCGAGCCTCACTGCGCACTATCCTTCCTTTCCTGGGGGGAAACAAATAAAGGTGAGATAAATCTCAGTAAGCTATTAGATGCAACTACATGACATGTTATCATGCAATTCAAATAGATACTCAAGTAATCATTTATCCAGTATCAACAAGTAACAAGTATATGAGAGGATAATTCACTCATCAAGTAGCACATAAGGCTAAACAAGCAAGTTATAAGGATATTGCTTCCTTCCTTATTCCTTCCAAGAATACCATTGTTGTCGTAGCTTGTATTACTTTGACAATCACGATCAATAACAGGAAACTGATTATTCAGTATATATCAGAAGACCCGGTAACCAGTGTCATTCCCAATATCAGTACTCATGAAGTTCATGAGGTGTTCAGGACAGGAGTTTAGCATTCACTTAAGTCAGGCTTATTTCTCCAACTAAGGAAGCTATGCCCTTACTATGGCCGGTAGTAAGGGGTCAGGCGAAAATACATAGGGACCCGATTGTCACTTAAACCCCAGCTCTCGCGATAAGCGTGAACCTATACATTTTCGAACAAGCAAGGAGAACCAGCTGGACTCACACAAGAATCTACAAGTAGATATTTACTTGGACTACGGGAGAAGAACTAATCCAAAGTAGTGGACTAGCTTAACAAGGAACATGCTTCAAGTAATCAAGAAGTCACCTTGTTATCAAGCAACTATATGCAATGTTTGCACATATACAACAAGAACATGTCTCATACACGTTAGTGCTTGTTCATAGCACCTTCTAGTTTACTACCATACATATGTATGGGTGTCAAGCAAGTACAAGATTTTATTATCTTATATTCAAGTCTTAATCCATTTCTATGGATATTCAAGTCACGTACAAGATTTTAATGTCTTATACTTCAAGTTATATCCCAATCTTTGGACATTCAAACAAGTATAAGAGTTATACATTTACTCTTACTAAATCCCAATCCTATTCTTAGGATGTTCAAGTCTAAGACCTTATGCTAATGCCTCTAAGGTGCACAATCATTGGATTCACAACAAGTATAACACATTAGTGCTTATTCATAGCACTTTCAAGACATAAAGAAGAGTTACTACTCTTATACTTAAGTTCTCATTTTAATTCAATGAGTATACATGTTTGAGACCAAGTCTGATGCACCTAAAGTATCACAACCCTTGCTAGGACATCTTATACTAAGGTTATATACCTTAACTAGGGTTACTTCCCACTTATACAAACTTTAAACAAAATCTTTGTTTTTCAGATAACTGTGCGGTCGCCCAAAATGAACTGTGCGGCCGCACACAAGCAGGTCAATTTCTTTGCAAAACCTTTCAGAAAGATGTGCGGTCGCCCAATGATTTTTGTGCGGTCGCACAATGTACCAGAATGCGAAATTTTATTTCTTTCCCAGGTTGAAATATTTTCCGACCCAAACGTAGGAGTAAATTTTACTACCATTTTAACATACCCAGAAAAGGCATAACATTTCCAAACTATATTTTCCCAAGTTCTTTCATCATTTCATACAGAGGATTTTACTCCCTTTGTCCCAAATTTACAAGTACTACAAAAATCACCCCAAACACAAAATTAACAATCACAAGTATCGAGAATAACATTTATGCATGTTATTACAAGCAAGGGGGAGCTAATAACTTACCTAGTCAAAATTCAAGTTGACCCAAACTTATTTATGTTCGGCCTGGAACGCTCTATTCAACGCCACGAATATTAATCCGGGATCGGAATCAAGAACGGAGGGATAATTAAACTCGAGGAGTCGAGAATACGGAAAACTTTAACCCTAGGTTATGAAACAGAGGAAGTGTACGTAAATGAATTTGGGGAAATGATTTCTCAGAGAAGGAAACCCAAAGATAAACTTAAACTTTCAAAGAATGACACTTAGGCCCCTCAAGTTTCACTTTTAACAAAAAGGCCTCTAAAGTCAAATTTTTACAAATGACCCAAAAGTCAAAACTAGACATTTAATCACCTTAACTATTTAAAGCAGTTAATAAATTAACCCAAGTAAAACTAACACATAATATGCAAGTTCAAGTATTTAACAAGTATGTCAAATATTTAACAGGAAATTCGATGGGTGTTACATCCTCCCCACCTTAAAGAAAATTCGCCCACGAATTTTACTTACCAAGATTTTCAAATAGGCTCGGGTATTTATGTCGCATCTCTTTCTCGGTTTCCCAAGTAGCCTCTTCAATTTCATGATTCCTCCAAAGGACCTTCACAATAGGAATCCTTTTGTACGCAATACTTGCTCTTTCCAGTCAAGAATTTCAACAGGTTGTTCCTCATAAGACAAATCAGGCTGAAATGGAATAGCCTCATACTCAAGAACATGTGATTCATCTGCCATATACTTGCGAAGCATAGATACATGGAATACATCATGAATACCCGATAAAGAAGGAGGTAAAGCCACTTTATAAGCCAACTTACCAACTCTTTCAAGAATCTCAAATGGACCGATATAACGAGGAGATAACTTTCCTTTCTTCCCAAATCTCTTTATACCTCTACGAGGAGAGACCTTTAAGAATACAAAGTCACCTACCTGGAATTCAAGATCCCTTCTACGATGATCTGCATAACTCTTTTGTCTACTCTGAGCTGTGCGCAATCTATCTCGAATAAGTTTCACACTTTCAACTGACTGTTGAACCATTTCAGGACCCAAGAGTCTAGCTTCTCCCACTTCATCCCAGCATATAGGAGATCGACATTTTCTGCCATAAAGAGCCTCATATGGAGCCATTTCAATGCTAGACTGAAAACTGTTATTATAAGCAAACTCAGCCAAAGGAAGATGAGTATCCCAACTGCCTTTGAAATCAATAACACAAGCACGTAACATATCCTCGAGAATCTGTATAAGTCTCTCAGATTGCCCATCAGATTGAGGATGAAAAGCAGTACTGAAATTTAATTTAGTACCCATAGCACCCTGAAGAGCCTGCCAGAATCGAGAAGTAAAACGAGGATATCTGTCAGATACAATACTCACAGGAACCCCATGCAGTCGGACAATCTCCTGAACATATAAAGATGCCAACTGAGACAATGAATATCCCATGGAAACAGACAAGAAGTGAGCTGATTTAGTCAACCTGTCCACTATAACCCAAACAGCATCATGGCCTCGTCTGGTACGTGGCAAACCAGTCACAAAATCCATAGTAATATGCTCCAATTTCCACTCTGGAATTTCTAATGGTTGCAACAAACCTGCTGGACGTTGATGTTCCACTTTTACTTGTTGACAAGTCAAACATTTGGAAACATACTCAGCAATCTCTCTTTTCATATTGTTCCACCAGAAATGTTTCTTCAAGTCTTGGTACATTTTAGTACTTCCAAGATGAATAGTATACTTGGCTTTGTGAGCCTCTTCAAGAAATTTCTTCTTTATCTCAGGATCAACTGGAATACAAACTCGACCTCGGAAGGTAAGAATTCCATCACTATTAAAAGAAAAATCTGGTTGCTTTCCTTCATTCATTCCACTAATGATTTTCTGCAATTCAGAATCAATTACCTGAGCTTCTTTGATCTGTTGGAGTAAATCTGAAGTAGCCTTTATATTAGCAAAAATAACTCCATGATTTGATTCACAAGGACTCCAATCACACAAGTCTTCAAACATCTTCCATTCACGAATCATCAGGCAAGAAATATAAGTCTTTCTGCTCAGTGCATCTGCCACAACATTTGCCTTTCCAGGATGATAAAGGATAGTACAATCATGATCCTTCAATTTCTCCATCCATCTACGTTGCCTCATGTTAAGCTCTTTTTGAGAAAACAAGTACTTCAAGCTTTTATGATCAGTGAAAACCTCAAATTTGGTTCCATACAAGTAATGCCTCCATTTATGCAAAGCAAAAATAATCGCAGCCAATTCTAGATCATGAGTAGGATAATTCTTTTCATAAGGAGATAATTTTCGAGAAGCATAAGCTATTACCTTGCCATCTTGCATTAGAACACAACCCAATCCTTCTTTAGAAGCATCAGTATAAACCATGAAATGCTCAGAACCATTAGGCAAAGCCAAGACTGGAGCTGTAGTCAAACGCCTTTTCAACTCCTGAAAACTTGCTTCACATTTGTCATTCCACTCAAAAGAAATAGCTTTTCGAGTCATATTAGTCAATGGAGTAGCAATCTTGGAGAATCCCTCAATGAACCTCCGATAATAACTAGCCAAGCCCAAGAAACTATGGATCTCTGTCACTGTAGTTGGCCTCTTCCAGTTTACAACTGCTTCAACTTTGGAAGGATCTACTGCAATACCAGTAGCAGACACAACATGCCCCAAGAATGAAACCTCTTCTAACCAGAAAGCACATTTGCTGAATTTTGCAAATAATTGTTTCTCACGAAGAACTTGCAATACCACTCTGAGATGTTGTTCATGCTCAGCCCGTGACTTAGAATACACAAGAATGTCATCAATGAATACCACCACAAAACAATCAAGATATGGCTTGAAGATACGGTTCATCAAATCCATAAATACAGCTGGAGCATTTGTCAAACCGAATGGCATAACAATAAACTCATAATGCCCATACCTGGTACGGAAAGCTGTCTTTGGTATATCCTCAGATCTGATTTTCAACTGATGATAACCACTTCTCAAGTCAAGCTTCGAATACACTACTGAACCCTGAAGCTGATCACACAAGTCATCAATATGAGGTAACGGATATTTGTTCTTGATAGTTACCTGATTAAGATCTCTGTAATCAATACACAATCGCAGAGTCCCATCTTTCTTTCTAACAAATAACACTGGTGCACCCCACGGTGATACACTAGGCCTGATAAAGCCCCTTTCAAGCAATTCCTCAAGCTGTGTTTTTAACTCTCTCAACTCAGCTGGAGCCATTCTATAAGGTGCTTTAGAGATTGGTGCTGTACCTGGTAATAACTCAATACAGAACTCAAGCTCTCGATCAAGTGGCATGCTATACTCAGAAGAGAACACATCTGAAAATTCAGACACAACAGGAATATCCTCCATCTTGGAACAGATAAACTCTGATCAAGCACACATGCGAGATACCTGGCACAACCACGAGATAAAAGTTTTCTAGCTTTTAAAGCAGAAATAACATGTATAGCACATAAAGGCCTATCACCTTCAAAGGTAAAATCAGGCAAACCAGGAATAGAAAAAGTTACTACTTTTCTATAACAATCAACATATGCATGATGCACATATAGCCAATCCATGCCAAGAATCACGTCAAAGTCCCTTATAGGTAACACGACTAGGTCAGCAAGAAGGGCATGATCACCCACAAGAACCTCACATTTCTTGTAAACCTCAGAAGTAAACATGCAATCTCCCATAGGGGAAGATACTTCTAGCACATAAGGCATAGAATCAGGAAGAACATGCAAATGCGACACAAAATGAGATGCCACATAAGAATGAGATGAGCCTGGATCTATCAAGACTCGCGCTCTCGTACTAGAAAGTAATATAATACCTCCTATGACTGCAGAAGACTCAGCTACACCCTGCTGATCTAAAGCAAACACTCGACCCTGAACTTTTGGTCGACCCCCACTATCGCTCTTGGAACCTGAGGCTGGTTGACTTGCACCCCCAACTTGATTTCCTCTACTTTTAGGACAATTTCTAGCAAAGTGCCCCGCTTCACCACACACTATACACTTTCCTTGCTTTAGCCAACACTTGTCTTCAGAATGGCCTTCTTTCGAACAAAAGCCACATACTCTCCTGGGACCTTGGACTGTTGTCCTCGAACCAATTGATACACTACCTTTACTTTCAGTTGGCTGTCGGAATCGACGATCTTGGCGGCCAGATTTACCACCTTTAGAACCAGATCCCTGAGTTTTCTCTGATACACGACCAGTCATGGTTGTTCCCAACTTCACCTTGTGTTCTTCAATATCATTTTCAATAGTATAAGCCTTCTCCACTGCTTGCTGATAGCTAGTGAGCTGTAGAAAAAAAAGTTGCTTCCTATACTCAGTCCTCAACCCTTTAACAAACCTCTGTGCCTTCTTAGCTTCATTTGGAACTAAGTGATCACAATACCTTGCCAATTCTGTAAACTTGGTTGAGTATTGCCCCACTGTCAGACTTCCCTACTCCAGATTAAGAAATTCCATCTCTTTCCTATCTTGGACCACTGTTGGAATAAACTGTGACTTAAAAGCTTTAAGAAAATTCTCCCATGTCTGAGGTACACCTTCCAGTTCCCAGCTTTTACTCAACACTTGCCACCAATGTTCAGCGGCTTTCTCAAGTTTAAAGGTTGCAAAGGTTACCTTATCACCACCCGCACATCTCAAGGCTGTAAAAATCTTCTCAATACTTTCAATCCACTCTTCTGCCTTCTTAGAATCAAATTCCCCGTCAAAACTACGAGGTTTCAGCTTCAAGAACCTTGTAAGGCGATTAGGATAATCCCAGTCAACATTATCAACCATTTCTTCTTGAGGAGTTATAGATCTCAGCTGATTACTACCACTAGTACCTTCAGAACTCATTGTACCTGTAGGTAAACACTCAGCGTTATTAATAACACCCCAAGACTCACCGATACCTAGGCCATAGACCCTATCCAGACTTAGAGCAAACCAAGGTAGCTAAACAGGGTAGCTAAACCAGGGTAGCTCTGATACCAACCTGACACGCCCCCAGGTCCCGGGATCCCCTAATAGAACCTCGAACCTGGATGGGAGTGCCTAACGAGGAACAAGAAACTTAACAAGAAACTAAATGACATTTGTTTAACAAACTGACATGATATATATACTCTAGAGTAAGGAGCTATACTAGCTCACAACACGAGTTCTAGACAAGAAAATTTAAAACCAAACTTAATATATACACAGCGGAAACATGCCTAGCACATAAGCTGGCATTAAGAGTACTATACAAGATGTCTAGTGACAACAAGAACTGAACAAGACTGTCTACCCCAAAATAAGGAGTTATACAACCCAATACATCGTCTTCACCAAGTGTAAAAGGACACAAGCCCCAAAATAATCACGACCTGCGAAGTAAGCTCCCAACTATGTCGAGCCTCATTGCGCACTATCCTTCCTTTCCTGGGGGGGAAACAAATAAAGGGTGAGATAAATCTCAGTAAGCTATTAGATGCAACTACATGACATGTTATCATGCAATTCAAATAGATACTCAAGTAATCATTTATCCAGTATCAACAAGTAACAAGTATATGAGAGGATAATCCACTCATCAAGTAGCACATAAGGCTAAACAAGCAAGTTATAAGGATATTGCTTCCTTCCTTATTCCTCCAAAGAATACCATTGTTGTCGTAGCTTGTATTAATTTGACAATCACGATCAATAACAGGAAACTGATTATTCAGTATATATCAGAAGACCCGGTAACCAGTGTCATTCCCAATATCAGTACTCATGAAGTTCATGAGGTGTTCAGGACAGGAGTTTAGCATTCACTTAAGTCAGGCTTATTGCTCCAACTAAGGAAGCTATGCCCTTACTATGGCCGGTAGTAAGGGGTCAGGCGGAAATACATAGGGACCCGATTGTCACTTAAACCCCAGCTCTCGCGACAAGCGTGAACCTATACATTTTCGAACAAGCAAGGAGAACCAGCTGGACTCACACAAGAATCTACAAGTAGATATTTACTTGGACTACGGGAGAAGAACTAATCCAAAAGTAGTGGACTAGCTTAACAAGGAACATGCTTCAAGTAATCAAGAAGTCACCTTGTTATCAAGCAACTATATGCAATGTTTGCACATATACAACAAGAACATGTCTCATACACGTTAGTACTTGTTCATAGCACCTTCTAGTTTACTACCATACATATGTATGGGTGTCAAGCCAAGTACAAGATTTTATTATCTTATATTCAAGTCTTAATCCATTTCTATGGATATTCAAGTCACGTACAAGATTTTAATGTCTTATACTTCAAGTTATATCCCAATCTTTGGACATTCAAACAAGTATAAGAGTTATACATTTACTCTTACCAAATCCCAATCCTATTCTTAGGATGTTCAAGTCTAAGACCTTATGCTAATGCCTCTAAGGTGCACAATCATTGGATTCACAACAAGTATAACACATTAGTGCTTATTCATAGCACTTTCAAGACATAAAGAAGGGTTACTACTCTTATACTTAAGTTCTCATTTTAATTCAATGAGTATACATGTTTGAGACCAAGTCTGATGCCCCTAAAGTATCACAACCCTTGCTAGGACATCTTATACTAAGGTTATATACCTTAACTAGGGTTACTTCCCACTTATACAAACTTTAAACAAAATCTTTGTTTTTCAGATAACTGTGCGGTCGCCCAAAATGAACTGTGCGGCCGCACACAAGCAGGTCAATTTCTTTGCAAAACCTTTCAGAAAGATGTGCGGTCGCCCAATGATTTTTGTGCGGTCGCACAATGTACCAGAATGCGAAATTTTATTTCTTTCCCAAGTTGAAATATTTTCCGTCCCAAACGTAGGAGTAAATTTTACTACCATTTTAACATACCCAGAAAAGGCATAACATTTCCAAACTATATTTTCCCAAGTTCTTTCATCATTTCATACAGAGGATTTTACTCCCTTTGTCCCAAATTTACAAGTACCACAAAAATCACCCCAAACACAAAATTAACAATCACAAGTATCGAGAATAACATTTATGCATGTTATTACAAGCAAGGGGGAGCTAATAACTTACCTAGTCAAAATTCAAGTTGACCCAAACTTATTTCTGTTCGGCCTGGAACGCTCTATTCAACGCCACGAATATTAATCCGGGATCGGAATCAAGAACGGAGGGATAATTAAACTCGAGGAGTCGAGAATAGGGAAAACTTTTAACCCTATGTTATGAAACAGAGGAAGTGTACGTAAATGAATTTGGGGAGAAATGATTTCTCAGAGAAGGAAACCCAAAGATAAACTTAAACTTTCAAAGAATGACACTTAGGCCCCTCAAGTTTCACTTTTAACAAAAAGGCCCCTAAAGTCAAATTTTCACAAATGACCCAAAAGTCAAAACTAGACATTTAACCACCTTAACTATTTAAAGCAGTTAATAAATTAACCCAAGTAAAACTAACACATAATATGCAAGTTCAAGTATTTAACAAGTATGTCAAATATTTAACAGGAAATTCGATGGGTGTTACATTTTGCCACTTGAAAATGGCAAAATAGGCAAACATAAATGATAGTATCAAAACTTTAGTTTTGATGCACACAACTACAAACGAAGATATTCTAGTTAAATCAAACATCTCAAATTCAAGCACTGAAAAATGTCTACCTGAGATTGCTAATTTATTTATTTATGTACCATCAAAGAATTTACTCTGCACTCTAACGGACTTAGACCGTAGATTTGATGCTACACTCCAGCAGTTGTGGAGACTGAGATAATGTCCTCGTTTGGATATGGGCAATACATAGAGATTAATGAGAGTGGCAAACTTGTTTGGAATATTTAATCCATACCGCCCACATCCAATAGAGTCGGATGTGGGCTCAATCTTTACCAACTGCTGAAGTGTAATAGCAAATCTGTCTCAACATCAGCTCCAAATCCGCAAAGTCTCAATCTGTAGGAACTTTGTAGTGCAAGTGGTTTGTTTTGAGGTCAAAATTAAGCGATTCATCAATAACAGGTCTGAACGAGCTCAATCACGTATTGTAAGACAGACATGGTTACAATGGCAATGGCAACCCAGATAGGGAGAAGCTATGAAATTTGATTTTCACCAAAACACATTCCAAACAAACTGGAACCAATTTTCGCCAGCCAAAAAAAAAAGATTGATAAAGAAATAAGAAACTGTACAATGATAATGTCTAGCCTCACTGAATCACGTAAATGGTTGGTAAAAAAAAAAGTTCAAAATGCTATCGTGTTTCCGAGGCGATATTAATGAAATATTATGCAGTTTATCTTCCGCTTCCATTGTAGCAAAACTTCACCTGAACTTGTCAATTGACTTGTACGAACTCACCGTTTCAGCAGCAATTTTCACTGAAACGAAAACAAATAGATTGCTTAGATACTAAAACTTTGACATCATTTCCTAGTAAGATTATACAAGCACAATTCCTCCTCTTCCTTTATACTACCTCCGTCCCAGAAAGATAGTCTCATTTGGTTTTTGATGGTCAACACTAATGAATTTTGACCAAACATTAATGTCAGTCTAAGAATCCCAATGAAATTCTAAAACTTCTTGTTGTTAAATCACTTAGTGATATATTAATATCACTTTTAGAATATCAGTAGGATGATTAGGTTGACATTAATACCGGGTCAAAGTTCACTTTTGTTGACCATAAAAAAAATAGACTATCTTTTTGGGACGAAGGTTCACTTTTGTTGACCATTAAAAAAATGAGACTATCTAACTGGGACGAAGGTAGTGTGTATGTGTATGTGTATGTGTATGTGTATGTGTATGTGTGTGTGTGTGTGTGTGTGTGTGTGTGTGTGTGTGTCTGTAAATATATATATATATATATATATATATATACTCCATCAGTCCCACTCGAAATAGGACTGTGGGGAGTGGCACGGGGATTAAGGAAAAAGTGTTAGTGGAGTATGTGTTGTGAGTATGAAACGTGATGTAGGAGAGAGAAAGTGGGGTAGGGGGTAAAAAGTGAAAAGTTGTTGTGAGTGGGAAAGTGGGTCCCACTAGCCAAAACATTTCCATTTTGGGTTGGTCCTATTTCAAGTGGACACCCAAAATGAAAATTTGTCCTAATTCGAGTGGGGCGGAGAGAGTGTATATATATCGGTTTTTTTTGTAAGTACAACGGGGGAGGGGGAGGAATCAAACCCATGACTTCCCTGAAGGCAGTCAAGGGCCTATGCCATGTGAGCCAAGGTTCATTGGCAAAAAAAACTTTTTCGAATACTAAAAAGAAAGTTTTTCCAGGGCTTTAAAATTGTCATATGTACTCTTAAAATAGCCATATGACTATCTGACAAATCTGGGAGTTTTAGAGTTTTAACTGACAGACAAGTTTAGTAGTAAAACGGGCAAACAAGTTAAACTAAATGTTTTACTATTAAAATTGCCAGTACCTCTGTTAAAACCGTCAGATTTGTTAGGTAGTAATCTGACATTTTTAATTGTACTACATTTATATTGACGGGTGTGGGGGGAGAGAGAGGTGTGGTTGCACGAGGGGGATAGAGAGGGAAATTTTAGTATGCACCTTCATAACTTCAACTGCAATGCTCAGTAAGAGGTAAGTGGAAGAATGGCATCCAAGTTATTCCTTGTAGACCAATCCCGAGGATAAGGATATGATGATGATTTAATATGAAGACGCCAAACTAAGACCTTCGAGCAGTCATGTGGCAAGCCTTCCATTTCACTTTCGTCCTCCACAATTTGTTCAATGAACGTGCTCACCTGCAGTTGAGTTCATAATAACTAGATTAACTGCTGGATATAAAAACGGACTGTCCATTCTCTTTTCTTCTTCCCTGAATGTTGTTTATAAAAGCTAAAGATGTTTATTGTTACACCCGAGATTTTTTATTATTATTATTTGACCCGTTAAATTGTAAACTTTCATTAGAATAATGAAGAAAGTTACACCAGATTACCAAGATAGAACCAGAACAAACTAAAACTGCTCATCTCCCCCAACAATTATAACTCAAGACCTCCTACTCTTTTTAACTCCCTCTGACCATGATAAATGTCGCACTTTCTTTTTCTGTGTCCCAAAATAAATGTTGCATATTAAGTAAGGAATAAATATTGACAAGTCAAATGCGACATTTATTACGGGATGGAGGGAGTAAAATTAACTATAGTTAGCTTTGTAACGACCGGCTATAGTGACAGTTGAAATATCTATGTGCAGCAAAAATAAAGCATGATATTTCATACTACCTCTGTCCCAAAATGAATGTCCAAAAATTTTCAAATTTGCTCTTCAAGAGCAGATTTGAAATTTTTCTAGACATTCATTTTGAGACGAAGGGAGTAACAGATACAAGGCTCCATTGCAGCAGAACTGCAGAAGGATATTGGACTGTGCATGAGAATCACACACCAATGCAAATAACAAATACTTCCTCCATCCCACTTGAAATAGGATTTTTGGGTTGGGCACGGGGATTAAGGAAAAAAATGTTTGTGGAGTAGATGTTGTATGAAAAGTGAGGTAAGAGAGAGAAAGTGGGGTAGAGAGTAATGAGTGGAAAGTCGTTGTGAGTGTGAATGTGGGTCCCATTAAATAAAATAGTTCCATTTTGAGGTTGTCCTATTTCGAGTGGGACACATAAAATGGCAAAATGTCCTAATTCGAGTGGAACGGAGGGAGTATGAGACTTCTAAAACCTTCATGTTTTATGTTGTTCAAGAACAAAAAATACTTTTATGTTTTATCTACTCGAAACTATTTCTTGAAATTAGAGTGGTTCATTAAACACTCCTTTTTAGATTATTCTATTTCCATGCCATCAACTTTAAAGAAAATAATGGAGAAAAAAGGGACTTACTTGGAAGCCTTCCCTGACTCTATCATTCTGCCTAATAGGTTCAGTAGTAGGGCGGTGCCATCTCTTTGGATCCCAAAGAATAGTGCTGTTGAAAGCGAAACCCGAAATATCTGCATGGAATCTCCGGTACCGTCTCATCGCATCATTTGTGTGCCATCCGATAACTTGTGTCCCATTACAAATAGGACCCTCCAGCAAAGCTTGGTTTTTGTTCTGCATTAGTTTGGCTATTGTCCAAGTGCCAAACCGCCTTCAGACCAACACAATAAAACAAAGAAAGTAAACACACTTAGTAGGTGAGATTGTCAATAAAATACAACTCCTCCCAGAAGAAAAGAAGAACTCCCTCCGTCCCAAAATCCAAAATGATCTTCACATTTGACTATTCAAACTTTTTAAGGATATGAACACTTGTTTCACTAGCCATGTTATGTTTACACACATTTAAGCCTAAATTGTAGGAATGGGAAGAACTTTTGGGGACTATGAAAAATGGCAAATGAGAAGATCATTTCGGGATAGAGGGAGTATGAGCTACTGCGGGCATCGTTATACCCCCCACCCCTTCTTCCTTAAATGAATGTCCATTTTTTATTTTGAGGAAAAAGTTTATGAAAGTTGGCTTTTAAGCACTCTTAGTGACATAAATATATAAACACCTTTAATGATTCACCATATGACATTATATGAGTGTAAATTAGAACAAGATGGTCGACAAGCGAGAGTTTAGTAACTTCACCAAAAAAAAATGGGCAATCATTAAGGGACCAAGGGAGTAGAACTAATGTTTGTTACAAAATACTCCCTCCGTCCCGGAAAGTTAGTCCCATTTCTTTTTTTTTTTGTTAATTTGAGTTTTGAGCAATAAATTTGGGTAGTTCTAATGAAAATCTAAAACTTATTATTGATATTATTTACAATGGTGTATCAGTAAGAAATTTTAGATTTTCATTAGGATAGTTAAACCTAACCTAAATTAACGCTCAAAGTTGATTCAAGGTAACAATCATAAAAGTGGGACTAACATTCCGGGACAGTGAGTAACAATTTAGGATGACCAGAATGTTCTACGGCTTCATTTTTTTAATTTAAGAACAAAATCCATATGACAGCCATTCCAAAGGAATTAAGACTCCTTTACCAGCTGGACAAACTCAACATGGGCCACCACATAGTCAGCTGACATCATATCCCTTATGGTCGATACCCACAACAAGATACTACCTCCGTCCCTGAATGAATGTGAGGATAAATTAGCAGCAATGTTGACAGACTCTAGAAAAAGTGGAACCTCTATATCTTCCACTAAGAAAATGTGGTGACGGAAGCACGTTTTATACCAATGTTTCTTTGATTGATTGGTAGCACAGTGGATCACAACCGTCCATGTATTAGTCTCCATAATTATACATTGTTGTAGATATGAAATCAAATACGCTACTCTTTTTCTTTTTTTAACTTTAGGGGCAGTAGGAAGAGTCTACTTTCAAACATATAATTTTGCACTTCCTGAACCCCAACATCTGTCACTGGATACCATTTGGGGTTAGACAGGATCCTCCAATGCTTAATGAGAATGAGAATGGAGGCATTCCAACATGTCAAGAAAAAAAAAAGGCACGAGAACCATGTCAGGTAGGCAGCCCTCTCTTCCCCCTCAACCCCACCCCCACCCCCCACCCTCCCCCCAAACCAAAGAAAAAGAAAAAGAAGAAAATGAAAACAGAAGAAGGAAGAACAAAAGTGTAATGATAATGGTGAAAATGTCACAAGAATCTATTTATCCAAACAAATGTCCAACCCCGTAATCACGTCAGTTTCCAAAGCCGGAAACATTACCACCCTCTTTCTCTTATGCTATAACTCTCTAGATCGTCAAACTCCTAGAATTAAGATTTGGTCTATCGACAGTTTTAATCACCTTACTTTGTTAAGCTTCCGTTTTAACCACTCTTGTATTGTTTTCAGCAGTTTTAACTATTGTACTCAAAATACGCGTTCATTTTACCCAGTCCCCCTAACCCCATCCAATATCGTTAAAAAATTATGACGAGACTCAAAAGGATATTGTGTTTAGCGAACTGGGTAAGGTCCATCGTATTAGTCTTGGGGTGCAGGTATGAAGCCCTGCAACATGGACCTGTTTTGTTTTTTGTGTCGTGCACAAATATTCTTTATAAACTTGCACTCAAGACAAAGTTCAGATCGTTTTTGGATGCAATCCCGAGGCTATATTTTATCTCCACATCTTTATGAACTTCAAGTTTCAGTCAAAGTGAATTGCTGTCTCTTCACCATGGACATAGGCGAGTTAGCTCATCTCATTGAGGGATGCACCACATAGGACTCTGAGGTGATTTCACTTTCTGCTTATCTATTTTCTCATTATACTCCCTCCGTCCCACTCGATAGGACGTTTTGCCATTTTGAGTGTCCCACCCGAAATAGGACATCCCAAAATGGAAAGTTTTTATTAGTTTTTTATTAATGGGACCCACTTGTCATACTCGCAACACCTTTTCATTTTCTATTCTCTAACCACTTTTCCTATAAAATATTAGTATTTCTTAATCCCCGTGTCGGGACTAAGAATCCTATTTCGGGTGGGACGGAGGGAATATGTCGTAACATTTTCAGATGCGAGGATGATGCATAGGACCCAAATCTAAGTCCCATAAAAGCCCAATGCATTTCTAGGAAACACATATGTTGGGGTGCAACCCAAAGTCCCACATCGGCAATTGAGGAAACAATTGCAAGGTATATAAGAGCACCCACCCACTTCATTAGTATGAGGCCTTTTGGGGGATGCCCAAAAACAAATCCGTGCGGGCTTGGCCCAAAGCGGACAATATCATACTAATGTGGAGAGTGGTGGTGGTGGTCGCGGTCCCTACAACATACAAACAATACCCATTGCTATTAATGTTGCTAGCTGATAGGGTCAGATGGAAATGGGCCGTCTATCCAGTACTCTGAATGATGCTTCTGAGTGGTGCAGAAATCAATACCAAACTTACAGTGGTTCTATCAGGATTTTCCAGACAAACACGATAAATTTATTTCCTAAACTCCCCTCTATCCTTAAATATTTTCCTCTTTGGTTTGTATTACCAATACTCAAAATGCATACAGTCTATAAGGAGTAAAGCTACAATCTTAAGAAGTTTGACTTGTCAAATGGGACTTCGTGACAAAAAAGGATTTTTTTTCTTAAGCTGATTCCTTAACAATGATTATATCACATGGTTTTTTAACAAAAAAAATCGCCGAGTTTATATCGTATTTTGATAGTTAGGCAACATGTTTATGACAGAAAATTACACCTCAACAGAAGATTAAACAAATATCAGAAACCAACTTCATATGACTTCATTACCGAAATAGACAAACTAGCAAATCTCTCAATATGACAAATTGACAATCAACAGAGCTACTATGTTCTACAGACAATAATGACGAGTTAATATATTTAAGAGAAAATTAATTAATGGAAATTCATGAAATGAATGTAGGATTAAGCGGTTGAATTATTACCTGATCTGCCTCATCTGCTCAAAAAGTTCAGCCGAGTAGACATTAGAGTCATCTGCAAAGTAAACTATTCCATCAAGACGATGAGTTTCAATGTGCGAGAGTGCAACGTTTCTTTGGTGCACCTTCGGATCATGAATCTCACTCCTGTTTTTTGTGCATACCAAATGCCTATACATCACACCAGTTCTCCTCAAAATTTCAGCAGTTTCTGCAGATTGGCTACTCATCTCCACAACTATCCATAATAAAGGAGGATGGACCAACTTTAACGTATGTGCCAAACGATTAAGATAATAGGCTTGAATTGGTCGAGAATATGTAGGGGTCACAATTATGAGAAACTTATCCGTCCCCAAATCCTGAGGTATACTCGGATTAGTACTATTAGAAGTCACGTTTACTGATCCCTCATTTGCTTCTGGTTCTAAAGTACCAATCTTGTCTAAAGGGGAACTGGGTCTCAGAATGATGTGGTCAACTTCGGTAGGCAATCCTCCTTGTTTGGGCATAAGATTACTTGACAAACTCATTGAAACAAATGGGGTGAAGCCAAGAAAAACCCCAACTATGAAACAGAGGGAAAAATGGAAAAGTGCCCTCCTCCATATTTGCCCCTTCAATTTCGGGCCTCTCGGCTTTTCTTGGGCTCGAGAAGATCTATGCGACAACAGGCTTCTGACAAAGGCTTGAACTTTATATAGTGCATATTCCATAGAGGCGAAAGAGGAAGAAAGAGAGCCGTTCGATGAAGGGTAGTTCTGATCACATGATGAAGACTTGGACAAAGGAGAAGCAACGGAACAGGCCTCCCCACTCATCAAAGTTCCAGGCCTGGGTACAGGAGACAATGTTCTTCTAATAGAGGCCATTTATAAAGCAATCGATGTCAATCCGATTTGCCTTTCTGAACTTTACCCTCCTACCCAATATCTCCGCTTCCTGCAAATAACATCAACAATTATAGACAGGATAATTTTGAAGTTATATAAAAGTAAAATATCTCAAATAGTGCACATATAGAAGGCATACAGTAATATTCCCGGATTGGAAAAAGATACCAGATTCAGATGAGCAAATATTTTCTCCTCAATTGCAAGCACCTCAAGAAAAAAAATAGAAACCACAAAGTACTTCAATAGCAAATATTTATCAAACATTCTTTCAATTATTTGGAGAAGCATTCTCATATTAGCCAAAAGTCAAAGCCAAGTCAAATATTGAGTTGCTCAATCAAATATATATATATATATATATATATATATAGGGTCGTGCTCCTGTGAGAACCTAAATATCGTGAGAACCGTGAGAACTTGGATACATTAGGTTTTTACCTAATGTATCCAAGTAATGTATCCAAGTGAACCATTGGATACATTAGTTTTTACCTAATGTATCCAAGTGAACCATTGGATACATTAGGTAAAAACTAATGTATCCAAGTTCTCACGGTTCTCACGATATTTAGGTTCTCATTTGAGCACCTACCTACCTATATATATATATATATATATAGGGTCGCGCTCCTGTGAGAACCATTTTATATGAGAACCGTGAGAACCAATCATAACCATTAGATTAGAAAAAAAAAATCAAGGGTCCAGATGTTAGATACATTGGATACATTAGTTAATTTTCGAAAAACAATTGGATACATTAGTTTTTAACATAGTGTATCCAAGTGCAACACTTAGATACAATACTTATTAACCTATTGTATCCAAGTGTAATATCGAATTTTTTGTAATGTATCTAAGTGTATCAATTGTATCTAACATATGGACCCTTGGTTTTTTTTCTAATCTAATGGTTATGATTGGTTCTCACGGTTCTCACGATATTTAGGTTCTCATTTGAGCACCTACCTATATAAATATATATATATATATATATATATATATATATATATATATATATATATATATATATATATAACCCATTCACAAAAAATAGGTTCTTGATAAATTCTGAACCTGTGATCACAAATGTTGACAGTCAAGCTACCTTAACAAGTTTAGAGAATTCATGAGTCAAGTATCAAATGGAACGCATAAAAACCCAAATTGTATTGATCAATAGAAAACCACGACCATTCAGTCAACCCGGAGCAAACTAGATTCCAAGTTCAAGACAATAAAAATACTCACTCAGCCCCATTTATATTGGCCACATTTCCATTTATACTTGTCCCAATTATTTTGGCCATTTACGAAATCAATGCAATTGAATGACTTATTTTCACATTATATCCTTACTCGAAGTGACATGTATTTCTTTTTGGGCTCAGGTAATGCAAAATCTCACATTTAAAGAAGCGTATAAAAGGAAATGCAAAAATTAAACAAAGCAATCATTATGTTTCCTAAAACGAAGGGATACTATCTGGTGGCCAAAATAAAGGGGACGGAGGGAATATGCAGTTTAGAGAAATGGGTTACAACATTCTCAGTCATTGTAAAGCAAATATAGGGTATATTCAAGTGGAAGAGAGAAAAAAGAGCAATCTTGCCTTGTTTCACCCAGCAAAGTGCAACATTAAGACAAAAATTTTGGAGTGAAGTGTACTAAAGTTTGAAGTCAATAATTTCGCGTGTTTAGCCATAGCCTGACTATTGAAGTGGACAAATGATTGTTGAGTGTTGATGAAATAGACCTATCTCTAAGTTCGCTTTCATGTTCAATTCCTTAACATCGATTACAGATTCTTTTGATATTATTTTTTTGTTCTACGATGAAGTAGATTTTTATATGAATTATGACAATTTATCTCTTCTTCTTTTTTTAAAAAAGTAAGATTAAAATGGAGTATCAACACTAACAATAGGTAAAACAATTTAAGGTGTTTTGTTAAAATCAAGTTAATAGTTCTAGCAAGAAAATATAGACTTTGAGCTTGGCCATCTAAGGTATACAGTGGAGCGTAAACAACTTCAGTTATCTAATAGACACCGTTTGGATGATTGATTAAAAAATTGTAGTGTTATTGTACCACAGACTATAGGAGAATAACAAATAGGAAACACAATAGTAGTAACACTAGTGAAGAAATATAAAATTATTATAGTGACCTACTTGACCTTTACGCCATTCTGAATTGGACTAGCCTATCCGGCCCGATGAGACTGAATATTTTCTGTTACAGAAGTGCAACATGCAATGCATTTTGAGTGGGAAATGTTGATACCATAAAAGAGTTAGACCAAATATAGCAAACTCATCGACGTGAATAATATTTCATTCTGTGACTGGCATTGGATCAAGTATGTGATTCACATTAATGTCCTCAATGTGAATAATGTTAATAATGTTAGTATTCCGGAAGTGATGAAACTTAATGCTCATCCATTTCATAAATGATAAGTATTCCTTATCCGAAAATATGTATCTGGCTGGAGCTAGGTACACATAAGTACGGCCATAAATATTTTTTGCAGATTCTGACAGTTAATATGCTTTATTTTTCTCCTATATAAGCTGACCAATCTCCGTATCTTCTCAACTAGAATTATAGAGCAAAAAAGAGAAAAATGAAAATGGATTTAAAACGAAACTAGTTGTCTCGCTGATGAGGGTTCTCTCTTCCTAAAGATATTCATGAAGGACTAATGCATAAATGGTCGATCCTTGGAGGTTGCCGGTCATGTTATCTGAAAATTATAGCCATATTTCATAAGGGCCTCAAGGCCCTCAAAGGAAAAATGGCATGTGCGGGTATGTAACCATGTTCAGCTTTGGTGTATGAAGAAAAAGACAATGATGAAACCTTATTTTCTTTTCCTTTTGGAGAGAGTTTTTTCATCAAGAGATCTCTTTGTTAAGCTATCACGCAAGCGACAAATTTATGATTGTAATTACTGTAATTAAACTCTTGCCATGAATTCTCTCCATTTTCCAAGTCTCTAAGAATCGGATTTGGTGCAAGCAAGACGATTAATGTGCATGCTACATTTCTATCGTTTTCATTTTCGTTTAGAGAACAAAAGCTACTCCCTCCGTCCCATAACAATGTGCACATTATTGAGTGTACACAGAAATTAAGGAGATAATAGTAGTGGATAGTTGTTGTGAGTACGAAAACTGAGGTAGAAGAGAGAAAGTGAGGTAGGGAATAATAGTAGATAGTTGTTGTGAGTATGACAAGTGAGTCCCAATGAATAAACAAATACTTCTTCCGTCCCACTCGAAATAGGATTTTTGGGTTGGGCACGGGGATTAAAAAAAATTAGTGGAGTATGTGTTGTGAGTATGAAAGGTAGGTAGTAGAAAGAAAGTGGGGTAGAGAATAATGAGTGGAAAGTTGTTGTGAGTGTGGGGTTGTCCTATTTCGAGTGGGACACCCAAATGGAAATTTGTCCTAATTCGAATGGGCCAGAGGGAGTATATAAATATTACATTTTGGGAAAGTGTGATTTATCAATGGGACACCCAAAAGGGAACTTTGTGCAATTGTTATGGGACGGAGAGAGTATATAATTTAATGATCAAAAACAATATCAGTAGTTGAATTCAACTTGTAACCATACATAAACTCTTTCTCCTTTTAATTATTGACTCCAACCTAAAAATAAGAAACTTGCTATCACCCCTCGTAATCAACTGTTGCCTAGGCCTACAACTACTGGCCAATTTTATTAAAACGAACGGAATAGTACATTAAAGTTCCAGCTATGAACCATAAGAAGGAATGGAAGAGTGTGCTACTTCAAACATACCCCTTCAATTTTAGGCCTTTGTGACTTAGTATAAACCTCGAACCAATACAGTGCATAGTCCAAAGAGGATAAAGTTACCCAGGTGATTAGGCTACCCCACAATGGAAAGGGGAAGCAACCAAACAGGCTTCCCGACTCAGTAAAGTTCCAGATATAGGCACATGACCAGAGCATTCTTCTCACAAATGAAGGCAATCCAAAGGTGTTCCCTGAACTCTACCCTCTGACAGAATACATTCTTCTTGTGGCAAATAAGCGAAATTCCCACATTAAAAGCAAAAAATACCCGGTTCAATTAAATACTTTTTTTCTCCTCACAAGCACCTCAAGCAAAAAAGACAGAAACAAAAACACTTGAAAGAACAACCTCCATTAGCACATTCTTAAAGTCATTGGTATAGCATTCTCATCCTAGAGTGTAGTCAAAACCAAGTTAAAAAGTCGTCACTTAGTCAAATCTAAACAAGAAAAGAATTCTTGATCTATACTGAATATCAATCACCAATGTTGAGAAGTCAAAAACTTATTAAACAATCCTTAAAATACCCATTAATAAACTCTTACCGCTCAAATAAATAATCAAGTAAATTCAGTAGACCCAGAAAAACACTAGATTCCAAGTTCAAGAAATCGAATAAAAAAAATGCGATTTTGAGAAATGGGTTACCTCATTCTCAATGAAATTGAAGTGGGTCTTGCATCTTTTTCAAGCAGGAGGGAGAAATAATTGCAATCTAGCTAGCTCTAGCCTTAGTTCTTCTTGCTAGCAAAAAATGCAACTTTAGAGCAAAACTGTACTTCAGTTTCTAGTCAATAATAGAACCTCTTATAGAGTTATAGTCTTTCCGGTTTCAGTGACTGACGGTAATGGTAAGAAGACAATGTTAGAGAGAGAGAGAGAGATGTGTGCGTGTGTGTGTGTGTGTGTGCGCGCGTGTGTGCGCGTGTGTGTGTGTGAAGAATCCCCCAATCAAAAGGGAATTGAGGGAGAAAGAGAAGCAAGAAAGCGGAGCAAGAAATTTCAGATTATATAAATAAAGAGGGGATTTAGGCAATTAGCATTATGAGGAAAGTAGTCAAATGATTGTTGACTAAAATGGGCTGATGGAGTAGGAATGTTGTCTCATTTTGGTCATCATAATTCATACATATATCTATGGGAGCAATGCTAGGGGCACAAAACAAAGTCACAAAATCATGCTCACACAATGAGGTGGCGATATTTTATTGGTTGTAGCGATAGTGGACTCTAATTAAAAACACCAATAAAATCACTACACCTAGGATTTTGTGAGTGAAATTTTGTAACCTTTTTGTGCCCCTAGTATTATTCTATCTATGGTTTGGTGTTTCCTCTTAATTAGAAAAAGCAATGCTACGGTACAAAATAAATAAGTTACAAAATTTTGCTCACAGCACCACGAGGTATCGATATTTTATTGATTGCATCGATAATCGACACACTCTAATTAAAAATACTAATAAAATTATTACACTTAAGATTTTTGTGATCCATTCAATAAAAACTAATTGTTTAAAATCACGAATGAATGTAACTAAAAAAAATTACAGTATGTTTTAAAGTCTGTTGCGTCGATTTACATTTGTCGCTTTGAATATATGATGCACTTGAAGTAACATTTATTACTATTTTTTTTGTTTTAGGATTATTTGTATACGATCCCCCCTCCCCTAGAAGTTAGAGAGAAGATTTTCTCTCCTTATGATTTGTCTCCGCGCTTCTATTAATGATTATGTATTGAGTTCAATTATGATTTAAGTAAAAAAAAAAATTAAAAAAAAAAGTAGCTTGTCTAGCTCATTTGACAAAGCACAAAGCTTTTCATTCTATTGCGGTACATTTTCTTCCTTCCTTCAAGGTTGAAATTGAATCTTGGAAAAATACACTCTTTTTTCCTTCTTTTTTTCCCCTTTCAATGCAATATTATGTGGCTTTTTAGGTCGCTTGGTATTGTGCAAAATTCAAAAAAAATTGGTTGAAAATTCAAAGCCACAGTGGGCAATTTATTTTTGTTTGGGCAATGCTATGGACACACAAAAAAAAAAAAAAAAAAAAAAAAAAACAAAGTGAGGTGACGATATTTTATTGGTTGCATGAGTGATTGTGGACCCGGCACACTCTAATAAAAAACACTAATAGAATTTTGACACATCATTTTGTAAGTCACATTTTGTGACTTTATATTTACCCTTTTTGTTGACCTCATTTTCATTTTTTTCGTTCAATTCACCTCAGCTTCATGTTGGCAATTTATTTTTGTTGACCTCATTTTCTTCTCTTTTTTTCCCGTTCAATTCACGTCAGTTCATGTTGGATACATGCATACCTATTTTGATCATCAACTAATTCACAACTAAATTTTATTTATTTATTTATTCTTTTTTTAACCATTTATATATTTTCTTTAATCATTACATTTATTTATTTAATATAATTTGCACTCATTGGATAATTTTTTGGATTAACCGTCTTGATTGCGTTTTTATTTTAATTGTTAACTTATATTTCTAAGTCTCTGAGTAAATATGACTTAAACAATGTGAGATACGGCTAAAACTCAGTACATGTCGATGTAACTACAAATTTTTAGCGATGTGAATAGTGCGATTTAGTTCAGTGTGTACCTATTAACCAACCGAATCATCAAAAACAAAATGTTAATTTGAAACTGATTTAGAGCCAGCTAATGTGAATTATCATATGAAATTGTAAAAAAATATAAAAGCAAATAAGATGAAACAAATTAAAAAAGGATAAGAAACCCCCATCATCAACGTGAACACTTGCCCTCAAATATTTTCTCTTTTATGTTTTAGACCCCAAGTAGATCCTAATTACTTCCAATCGCCTTTATTTATATTTTTCTAGGCCTTTTATATACTCACCATTTTATCACTTCTACATTTTTTAAACTTTATAACAGTGCATCGCGTGATTTTTATCTCACATGACCAAACAAATCACTTTAGGCTATTATCCCTAATCTTATCTATAATGTATCAAATCATACTTTTCCTCCTAATCACATCATTCACCAACTGATCCTTCTATCATATGCATCTCGCCACATTCGTCTTATGAACTGTTTCATAACACCGACTCACGTATAGCAGTGCAGCCTAATTGCCATGCGATGGAATTTTCTTTTCAATATATAATCTATAAGGCATATCGAAATCACATAAAAATATTGTGGCACTCTTCCACTTCAACCAACACATTTTGGTTTTATAAGCCACATCTCTATCTTGTCCTCCATCATTTTTAAAAATTAGATGCAAAATAGTGAAAAATATTAAAACATATGACAATCTTTCCATATAAGGTAATCTCTTTGACTATTTTATTTCCAACCTGCTAAACTTACATTCTGACTATTCAGAATTGCTCATGCTTAGTCTAACGCCAAATATTCAGTCTTCCTTTCATTAGTCACCGTTCAGAAAAAATTTTAGACTAGACCAAACCCAAATATATATATATATATATATATATATATATATATATATATATATATATATATATTAAACTGAAACGCTTCGATTCAATTCATATTGTGGTTTAGACCACATTCATTGTCAAGATTCATTAAATTTCCAACGACCGTGAAGAAAAAGCTAGAGGTGTCGAAGGAAGAGGGAAGGATGGCGGAAGAACTACCGAAGATAAACATCGGTTGAATAGAATTCACGAAGAAATATTATATGTGGAAAAAAACATTTGTTAGTTATGCGTTTCATGAAGATAACACATGATGAAATGGATATCGAATGAGATGTGAAGCGAGAGATAGAGTTTATTTGATATGATGTAAATTTTATGATGACTCAAAGATAAATGGTTCTCAACATGCAAAAAAAATGGAGGTTTATATAATAACTTAATCTCAACTGGTTAGTTGTAAATTTTATTAACTTACCCACAACAGCAACAACAACAACAACAACAACAAAAAGAAGAAAACAATTTCAATTCAAGCCGGCTAAGAGGTTTAATGAATCAAAGGATATTTCTTCAAAAGTCCCTTAGCTAAACATTACTCCATCCGTCCCAGTTTAAGGTTCTTACTTTCCTTTTTGGTATGTCCCAGTTTAAGGTTCTTAGTTGTTTTATTCCTTAAATGACAAAGGATGAATAATGTTTTGGACATTCTTGTCCTCATACAGTTCATATATTACAAAAAGCCCATCACTTACCCATTTACTTTTCATCCATTTGCTTTATAAATGAACAATTATATCATCCACTCACTACTATTCTTGACTCAAGTTTGCTTTGATTTTTTAATAAGCGTACAAAGTCAAACTAAGAACCTTAAACTGAGACGGAGGGAGTAATATTTATAGAAAGAATGATGGTTTTATAATTCCTCTAAGCCATATGGACAACATTACCCTTAAAACCCAACCCTAAAACTCTAACACGAAACTCTAAACTCTAAACTTAAAACCTACCATAAAACCCAAACCTAAAATTGGGGGTTTAAATGGTTTTGTTTGGTTCGGTCTGGGCAAATTCACTAGTTGAACCAATACAATTAGTTTGGAAAAGTTTTAGACTGAATTGATTCATAAAAAAAATTAAACCGAACAGAACCATACTGCAATGGTTTGGTTTGGTTTGGTTCAAACCGTGGTTCAGACTGCGGTTTAGACCGCAGTTTAGAGTGTGTTTTAGACCATGGTTTCCAGTCTATAATTTAAACTATAGTTTAGACCCGACTCATTATCATACTTATTTAAAATCATAGTGATCATGGAGGAGAACGAGGGGTTCTAAAGGAAGAGCGACCGATGCGGGAGAGATTTTGTTAGGATTCATTGTTAGTTCACCCACCTTAATTTGATTGATCCATGCCACGTGTCTTTTTATGGACTTTGGGACCGCATGTAATGAAGTTCTATTTCAATTTTTAGATAAGTCCATTTCTAGTGTTTTTAGTTGTCTAGGCTGAGTATAGTTCGGTTGTATCATTAGCGGTTTAGTGCTTCAAACCGTCATCTTGAGACCGCCAGCATGGAGCTCTTCAGTTTTCATCAAACTGCAGTTTGCATGTTTGATGAAACCGCACATCAAGATCATTCTTCAAACCGCCCCTATGCTTGGTGAAACCGCAGAGCAGTTATTGAAGAATTAAAGAGATGTCATTTATTCCTTAGACAAACATTCCCTTTTTGACCGTAAAAGGATGTTGTTATGTCATGTCAAAATAACTCTAAGTTAACTTGGAGTTTCTGCAAGGAATGTCGGTTTTTTTTATCAGTTTGAATTGTTTACCGTTAGTCCTTTCTGCAACAAAGGACAAATGTCAGGTAGTGGTGCAACAACTACCTAGGACTGCAAGACAAAACCAAGGACGAAAATGACAGCTCAACCAATGGGATTTCGACAGCACTGTACCCTTCAGATTTGATTCAAATCTTTACCCAACGGTCACAAGGGTGCTCTGCCTATAAATAGCCTCCATTATTCAATAATGAAGGTTGCTGAGCTTCAAGAGATTCATTCCCAAGTATTCAAGTTTGCTTTGAAGAGTTAAACCCAGATATTCATATCTTCAAACCATCTCCATTGCAAACCCAGTTCTTCATCAAAGCTTCAAGCCTAACAACCATTCATACTTAGCCTTTACACCGAAAGAATTCTATTTGCTCAACCATCATTTAGATACTTAGAGCATTTGATTTCTTTTCACACACACACACCCGATTTATATGATCACATAGATTATATACTTCGAAAACACCGGTTGTTATTATAGCTTAGGTTAGACTTATTGTTTAGAGTTTAGATTCATCTTGTAAAACCTCCTCTAAATTAATACAAGTCTTATAGCTATTAGAAAATCCTAGACTAACCATCTAGGTAGAGGACGTAGTTCATTTAAGAACGAACCTCTTCAATTTGTGTGTTTGATCTTTATTTTCTGTCTTGATATTTATCTTTCTTGTTTGTGGTCTTGAACTTGCTTCCATACACGAAATGACTTGAAAGATGAATTGTGTTTTTCCTTTAAACTTTAAGTTTAACTATTCTGTTGCATCATAGTGTTTTCTCAACCCGAGTCAAACTTCCCAACTCTTTAACTAACCTATTTGGCCAAACCGCAAACTCCGCTGTGCATTTTATCAGTTCGGTTCTTGTGCCTTGAACCGCAGTTGGCCAAACTGATAAGTACTCGGTTGATTTTAAAAGGGTATTTTAGAAAAAGTTTCTGACCGCTATTCACCCCCCCCCTCTAGCGGTTCTATACCCTTGTTGCCCTCTGGGACCAACAAGTGGTATCAGAGCTAATCCACCAAATTTGTTTTTACAAGCTTAACCGCTTGGGTGCTGATCCAATGGTAAACACAAACACCCATATGATGCAAACATCCAATTCGAATCACTTACCGATTCTGGATGAAGATAGTTTTATCTTTTGGAAAGATAGGATGATGAAACACATGATTTCATGTGATCGTAGACTGTGGACCGCGGTTACTGATGGACCATATGTTCCTATGAAAGCTAATCCTCGTGCAGGAACCGCAGGAGAAGAAGCTGAAGTTAAGAAATTAGAAAGTGAATGGACTGATGCAGACCGCATCAATGTGGATTTTGATGGAAGAGCTATGTCCATGCTAGTTTCAGCTATTGACCTGAGGACTCATTCTAAGGTGCTTCACTGCAAAACCGTAAAGGCTACCTGGGATGCTATAGTTGACTTTCTGGAAGGAGATTCAGATACCAAGAAGAATTGCCTCTATCAACAGAGAAGACTCTTTGACTATTTTGTTAAAGATCCTAAGGAATCTCTTAGACAATGCTATGAGAGGTTTATTGATATTGTTAATGTTTGTTTTTCTCTTGGACATGTCTATTCTAATACAGATTTGAACATGAGATTCATGCAAGCACTTGGTAGCAAATGGCTGATCAAAACTACTAACATTGAAGACAACAAGGACTTGGAAGCTCTTGATCTTCAACACTTGTATGCCATGCTGAAGGTTTTTGAATTTAAGCTTGAAGAGGTCCATGAAACCGAAAGCAGATTTAAGACCCTCTCTCTAGCTGCATTCAACAATACCTCATCTCCTGTCTACAATCCAGACCATCATCAAACCGCTCCTCACCTACACTTGCAAACCGCTCCTCCTGACCAAAATGCTCCTAGATATAATCCTCAAACCGCACCTTCTGAATATTACCAACAGTCTCACCAATCCTATCCTCAATCACATCAACCATATCCTCAATCTTATCAATCTTATCAGCAGTCTCATCAATCCTACACTCCTCCTCAAAGTTCGTATGCTCAGAGTGTAGGATCACAATCCTCAAGTTCTACTCAAGTTGATTTTGATGAAATGGATGATGAAGAATTTGCTTTGTATGTGAAGAAATACACCAAGTTCAGGAAAAACAATAGATCTCAATTTCCATCCAAAGGCCCAACAAAGTTTGTCCCTCCAACCAGATTCAACAAAACTGCAGATCCCAAGACTAGGGATGACTTGGTTTGTTATAACTGCAGACAACCAGGTCACTTTGCTTCAAGTTGTCCCAAACCGAGGTATGAAGCCGCGCCAGCAAAGAAACCATTCAACAAGAAATTCGTGAAAAGAAGAGGAATGGTAGCTGACCAAGGAGATCAACCGCTGACATGGATGGGTTCAGACTCAGATGAAAGTGATGATGAAGAAACTGCTAATCTCTGTCTCATGGGATTTGAAGAAAGAATTGAAATTGACGAAAGCCTTCCACTGCCAAAACAACAAATGAAGTTAGTTTCACCTACGACTCCTGAGGCTAGATCAAGCAGAGCTCCTACAACACCAAACTACACTCCCGAGGTTC
Organism: Campanula takesimana; assembly: GCA_026119855.1. Taxonomy (NCBI): domain Eukaryota; kingdom Viridiplantae; phylum Streptophyta; class Magnoliopsida; order Asterales; family Campanulaceae; genus Campanula; species Campanula takesimana. The sequence continues at coordinate 1,095,631 of JAOWBW010000173.1, read as the reverse complement.
AAGCAGACCAAAGTCATGATGATCAGGTACTAGAACGTGCAAATATTATATGTCAACAACACACTGTACTTAAAAAGGCATATAAACTAATGGCTGCGGAACTTGAAGAATCCCAAAGTATATGTAAATCCCACAAGGAGGAAATTGAAAATCTCAAGCTCCAAATTGCTGGGATACCTACTATTGTGGATGAAAACCGCTATCTGAAGGACAGAAACGAGGTACTTCTCACCCAAATCCATGATCTTACCGTACAAAGGGATGACCTCCAAAAAGTGACCGATGTATGGACTAAGTCTGGTGTCACCGTGGAACAAATCCTAAATTCACAAATTCCTACTTCGGATAAAAGTGGATTGGGGTTTAAAACCGATGATGGGTGTAAGTGTCCTTGTCTCTGTGCCGAAGGTGGTGTGAAACCTACTGAACAAACCAAAGAAATTCCTAAGGTTAATCATGCTGGTAAAAAGGGCTCAAAACAAGAAATTAAAAGGCAAAATTATTTCTTTGAGTACCCTAAAAACCAGACTGGGAGAGATTCAAAGTGGAAAGAGAAATCCATAGCGGCTGAGGCAACCAAGGAAGTATTGAGTGATGAAACTGCTCCTAGTCGGTTTAAGAAAATTCCTATCATTTTCCCTAAAGCCGCACCTAAGAGGAAGGTTGAGCTCAAGAAGGTAATCTTTGTTAAAGCCAAAACCGCTGACCCAGTAAAACATGAGAAACCGAAGGTCAGTAAAGGGTTTGTAAAACCGCAACCAAAACCTGGATTTATTCATTGTGCTATTTGTGCTGATTTTGGTCATAGTGCTGGTCATTGTCTTTTAAGATTCACACCCAATGCCAAGGGACGTAAAAATCCTAAGGTCAAACAAGTGTGGGTCCCAAAAAGCTGCTAACCCTAGGACCCAAGGAATAAGGGGGACCAAAATCTTTCATGTTTATTTTTCAGATTTCATGTTTTATGGCTGGAACCTCTAAGAAGAAGAAGGATCTCTGGTATTTGGATAGTGGATGCTCACGACACATGACTGGAGATTCCGAACTACTCTGCAGTTTCATCCAAATGAAAGGTCCCCCAGTAGTGTTTGGTAACAACAAGAAAGGAGAAACAGTAGGATATGGAGCAATCAAACGAGGAAAGGTGACTATTGAAAATGTGTCACTAGTAGAAGGACTCAAGCACAACCTTCTCTCCATATCTCAGTTTTGTGACAAAGGAATGAACTGCAACTTTACTTCAACTAACTGTTATATCAAAGATGCTTCCTCTGAAGTCACTCTACTGACTGGCAACAGAACAGGTGATGTTTATATGATAGATTTAAGCAATATTGTTTCTATTGCTGACCTCTGTTTTGTAGCCAAAAATATAAGTGAAAGCAGCTGGTTATGGCATAAGCGGCTCAGCCACTTGAACTTCAAGTATCTAGTAAAACTGCACAGGGATGGTCTAGTAAAAGGACTACCCAAAGTGGCTGACCATCATGATGAAAAGTGTAAAGCATGCCAGCTTGGAAAGCAGCCCAAACAGTCATTTCCTAGTAAAACCGCTCCTTCAACGAACCGCTGTTTGCAACTGCTGCACATGGATTTATTTGGACCTGTCCCAACCGCCAGTATTGGAGGAAACCGCTATACACTTGTGGTGGTTGATGATTATTCAAGATATACATGGGTGGAAATGATGGCCTCTAAAGATGATACTTATGGCATCGTAACCGCTCTCTTTAGACAGCTCCAAACTCAGAAATTGGATGACATTGTTGCCGTGCGTTCAGATAATGGAACCGAATTTACAGACAATGGTGCTGCCCAATATTGTGATGATCATGGAATTGATCATAACTTCTCTGCCGCTAGGGTTCCACAACAGAATGGAGTTGTAGAAAGAAAGAACAGGACTTTGATTGAAGCCGGGAAGACAATGATTGCAGAAGCAAAGCTTCCCAAATACTTCTGGGCCGAAGCCGTCAATACCGCATGTTTCACCCAGAACCGCTCCCTAATCATCAAAGTTCACAAAAAGACTCCTTATGAATTGTGGCGAGGCAGATCACCCAACATTGCCTTCTTCAAAATATTTGGATGCAAGTGCTACATCTTGTACAATGGCAAAGAGCATCGAGGTAAATTTGATGCTAAGGCCGATGAATGTATTTTTGTTGGTTATTCAAAACACTCCAAAGCTTTTCGTTGTTTCAATAAGACATCTTTAAAAATTGTAGAATCAGTCCATGTTACATTTGATGAACATAATCTTCTTGAGCCACATATGGCTCCAAATGTTGCTGATGATTTTAGTGGTTTTGAGACAGGTACATCTTACCATAATCATGCAACCGCATATGACCAACCTACTCAAACCGCTCCATCAGGTTCTACAGCCGCTCCAAATCAAACCGAAGGTGTTGCTGTAGAACCGCATTCTTCTGATCCCATTCAAACCGTTGATCCAGTTCCAAACATCACCTTCAATGAAGATTTCAATGAATATCAAGAAGAGCCTCCTCTGGAAAATCTTCAAGAAATAGTGGTTCATGAAGACCTCCCTCCAGAAATCAATGAACATAGAGACCATCCAACAACTAATGTTATAGGTCCTATCAGTTCTGGTGTTCAGACAAGAGGAAGCTTAACTCATAGGGATAACCACAGTTTGTTCTCAACCGCACTGTTATCTCAGATGGAACCGAAGAAGGTAGATGAAGCTCTAAGTGATCCAAGTTGGGTAGCTGCAATGCAAGAAGAGCTCAATCAGTTTGAAAGATGCAGAGTTTGGACTCTAGTTCCAAGGCCCAGAGATCACACTGTAATTGGAACAAAATGGGTATACGGAAATAAGATGGATGAAAATGGTACTATTACAAGAAACAAAGCAAGGTTGGTTGCTCAGGGTTATAGGCAAGAAGAAGGGATTGATTATGATGAAACATTTGCCCCTGTAGCCAGACTTGAAGCCATTAGGTTGTTCCTGGCTTATGCCTCCTTCAAGAAATTCAAGTTATATCAAATGGATGTGAAGAGTGCATTTCTGAATGGTGAACTACAAGAAGAAGTTTACGTAGCTCAACCGCCAGGATTTGAAGACAACAAATATCCCAATCATGTCTTCAAGCTCAAGAAGGCCTTGTATGGACTCAAACAAGCTCCAAGAGCATGGTATGACACTCTATCTAAATTTCTTATTGAACAAGGCTTCTCTAGAGGTAAAATTGATACAACCCTATTTATTGCTAAACACAAAGGTCATTCATTATTAGTTCAAATATATGTTGATGATATTATTTTCGGTTCTACTAATGAGACTATGTGTGTTAAGTTTGAGAAGCTTATGAAAGGTAAATTTGAGATGAGTATGATGGGAGAATTGACATTCTTTCTTGGACTCCAAATCAAGCAATGTCATGATGGAATCTTTATCAACCAAGCCAAATATACCAAAGATTTGATCAAGAAATTTGGGCTTGAAACCGCTAAGCCAGTTGATACCCCAATGCAAAAGGCCTGCAGTTTGGATCAAGATGAACGAGGTAAGAAAGTTGATCAGACTCTCTACCGAGGTATGATTGGTTCTTTACTTTACTTAACTGCTAGTAGGCCGGATATCATGTTCAGTGTTTGTGTTTGTGCTAGATTTCAAGCTGACCCTAGAGAATCTCATCTTATTGCTGTTAAAAGAATTATTAGATACTTATGTGGATCTATTAACCTTGGACTTTGGTACTCCAAAGAATCTTCATTTGATCTATTAGGTTATTCAGATGCTGACTTTGCAGCATATAAGATAAGCAGAAAGAGCACAAGTGGTACTTGTCAGTTCCTTGGAACCCGGCTTGTATCATGGTCCAGCAAGAAACAAGCATCGGTTTCAGTCTCAACCGCTGAAGCTGAATATATTGCGGCTGGAAGCTGTTGCTCTCAAATTCTCTGGATGAAACAGCAGTTGGAAGACTATGAAGTATTTGAGAAGAACTGCCCTATCTACTGTGATAGTACTGCAGCAATATCAATCTCCAACAATCCAGTACAGCACTCAAAAACCAAGCACATTGACATAAGATATCATTTCCTCAAAGATCATGTTGAAAAGAAGAACATTTTTCTAGCAAAGGTGGGAACCGACGATCAAATTGCAGATATTCTCACCAAACCGCTTGAAAATTCTAGGTTCTTTCATTTACGAGGAGAAATGGGTATGCTGGAACTTACTTAATATAATTCATGCCTATTTATTCTTGTTCTAATAATTTTTGTTAAGTATTTTGGCTCTATTAAAAAAATGCAAATAGCTTGCGGTTCAATCGACAAAACCGCAACAAGATGGTTCGGTTAAAGATTCCACTCAAACCGAAGAGTCAAGTAGAATAATTTCAGTTTTGTTCAAACCGAATTGTCAAAGCAAGGTTTCGGTTTTTATACTGAAACCGAAGACAGATCTGGAAGATATCGGTTTCACCTAAAACCGATAATGAGGAAAAGGTAAGTCGGTTTACGAAAAACCGCTCAGGTATGAAATTGCATTTTAGTCCCTACTTTATGTCACTTCATTCATTAAGGACCTTTTTGCAATTATCTCTGCCGCATTGAATGCGAATCGACAGGTACACTGACGGTTGAGTTTCCTTCAGCCGTCATGCCCGCTCCACTACCCGAGGTGGTTAATTGAGTATAAAAGACAAACCATTTTTCAATTTATCTTTTTACCTTCTTACTCTTTTTAGCAAAAACCCCTTCTCTCTCCTCTGTACGCACTCATCTCTCTCTCTCTGTTCTCACTCAAAATTCTTTTACTTAAACAAAATTTTTAATGGCACCAAAGAAATCAATTGATCTTGCATCTTCTTCTACATCGTCCAAACCATCGAAGCCTGATATGGTATGAAATTCTGAACCCTAACTCAGTATACTTCATTTATCCACCATTGTTGAAGCTTAAAAGCTTGTTCATCTTCCTTTGATCATTTTATGCTTTTTCTTCAATTTCTTGGTTGGTTTGTGCTCGCATTTACTTATATACACTGTTTGTTTACTTTGTTTTAAGATTTATGTTCAATTTTGAGCAAAATCAATTTTGGGGTTATTTGGTGTTCTTGCGAAATTTTGCAGATTCTGGGTTCATGTGTTGTTATTTGTCTTAGTTTATTTAGAACTTTGTTAGAATCTACTCTTTGTGATCATTTTGATATAATTTTTTCCACGTTTTGGTTAAGATTTTGTTTTGCATATTCATACTCTGTTCTTCGTGTTCTTCATGCATTCAAACTCTTTTTCAAAATTTTCCCTCTTTGATTCGTTTTGCCTTCACTGTTCCTTCATTCTTTGTTTTTACATTTTTACCCTTTCTCTCCTTGAACCGCATGTTTTCATTGTTAGGTTTCCTTGTTATAGTTTGTAGGACTTAATCAAACCGCGGTTTGCTTAAGGATTCAAACTATCATTCTTTAAGCTATTTCTAACTAAGAAAATCTTTCAGGATCCCTCAAACTTTGTTCCCGGCTCTAGGATTCTTGTGGATGAAATTAAACAAGATGCAGTTGGAAGAAAGCTCCTCAAACTGCTGAATGATGCAAAGCTGCTACCTTTGTTTCTTATGGATGAACCGCAGTTCGTTACAATTATCTGCGCCGAATTCTTTGAAAATGGGATCTCCACAAAGGCTGCCTTACTAGATGTAAGAGGAGAACCGATGAGGGATCTGGAATCCGGAGAGATAAAGTTTGAAGATGCTATCAAGTCCACCGTCTGTGGCAAAGAAGTGATCCTAACCGCTTCCAAGATTGCAGTTCTAACTGGTCTTGAGAACTCTGGAGTCATGGGGATAAAACCGGAACTTCTAAGTAATACTACAATGGAGTTGATTGGAGTAAATTCTTTCTCCACCAAGAATTCCTCCAAAAAGGACTTTGGAGAGGTGATGGCTCACCTATGTGAATTGGTGGATTCTGGAGTTATGTGCAAGAATGGAAACCACAACAATTTTACAAGTGAACAGTATGCTTACCGTGTGGCCATTCTTAAAGGGAAGAAACTGCACTGGCCCAAGGTTGTGATGAAGGAGATCATAAATGCTCTAAACCGCCTCCATGCTGCTAAAGCCGCTGGAAAATCCAAGGTCAGAACTCATTGCAGGTTGCTGACAAAGTTCTTGCATCAAGATACTGCCATTTTCAAGTTCTCGGCTGCAAACAAGGACTATTGGTTGGATCCAAGTGAAAAATCTATCTTTGGATTGTCAAAACTTGATACCTTCAGAACAACTTTTGGATGGCGGTATGCTCAAACAGTTTGGAATGAGGACCCTCTTCCTGAAGCCGAACGTGGCCCATTTCCTGAGGCTCGGCTCAACAAATCTGAGAAACCGTATGCTGGTGCCATTGCTGATCAGGCCCATGCTACGATGCTAAGAAATGAAGGTCAAACTGCCACTCTAAACCGACTGGGGTTAAGTCATTTAGCTCAAACCGTGGTACAGGCTGAGGGGGAGTCTGCGGTTGAGGGGGAGCCTGCAGTTCGGTCTATACCTGCGGCTCATCCCAAGGAAACCGCTGCTCCAAGGAAGAGAAAGGGAACTGCTCAAATCCCTTCAGTTATTACAAAAGCAAACCTATCCAAACCGCCTTCTAAACCCTTATCCAAACCGACATCAAAACCTTCATCTTCTTCAACCTCTTTTCGCCCTCATCAGACTATCTCCTACTCTTTCAAAACCTATCACTTCTAAACCCTCTATTCCCAAACCTCAAGTTAAACCTCTCTCTCCAGTACATCAAAATGTGGAGAAATCCTTAAATTTTGCTATGGATGCCTCCTCTCTTAAAGCCGCCAAGGCTAAATCCATTCCAGAACTTATCCCTTCACCTCATCTTTTCCTTCCTATCTCTTCTCCTCCTAAACCTTCCTCTTCTAAACTGCCCTCTGTTCAATTCTCTGAGGAACAGTTGGCTGAAATTTTCAAAGCCTTCCCAAACCTTAAACCTTCCTCTCAAACTGATCCTGAGCAGACCGTAGTGTCTGAGGATGCGGTTCTAGTTGAACAAACCGCTGTATCTACCATTGTGGTTCAGCCTGAGCAAACCGATGAGTTTGAGGCTGCAGCATTGCCTGAGCAGACTAACATGTCTGAGGCACTTGGTGAACCTGAGCAAGATGATGAAGTTCTTGAGGTTCAACCGCCAAAGAAGAAGAGAAAGTTGGTGAAGAAAAGTGATTATGTGGAGCATTGGCAGTCAAGGCCACCAGGAGCTATAGACTTCAGTGAGGCTGACTACAAAAGGGATCACTCACCACTTGAAGGAGCATTTGCAAAAGAGCTAAGAGAAAGAGTTGAGATGAGGAAGGCAGTTATTGACCCAATGTTGGTTGAGGTCTCTCCTCCTTCACTTAAAAGAAAGCTGGATTTTGATTCCCCAGAACATACTCCATCTTCATCTCCAGACTTACCATATGCTGCAGCGGTTCAACCTTCACCAGTTCTTTCATCCGCTCAACCTTCAGTTTCTACGTCGGTCCAACCGATGGCTCAGTCTTCAGTTTCACCATCTGCTCCGCCATCGGTTTCATTCATTAAACCGAAGACAAAGAAACGAAAGAATGCTGCTGACTTAGCAAAATATCTGAAGCGGTTCAAGACTGAAACCTCTAGGGAAAGAAGGGCTGGAGCCCATGCTCGTGCCGCCGCCAAAGCCGAAGCTAGATTCTTGAAGGCTGGCCGCCCTAACCCCTATGCTATTTTTCCCAAGGATGAGATGGAAGCCGCAGTTGAAAAATTAATTCTTTCAGTTGCAGAACAATTGATGGGTGAGATTGCCGATCAGGTACTCATGGATCCCACTATTGCTAGTCAATTCTTTCTAAAATTAACTGCTAGAGCTTATCCTCCTATGTTGAATTGGAGATTTGTGCCTTCCCCTTCCATTCTTCTGAATGATGATTATTTGAGATTTCCTCTTCTTCCTCCTTCCCCTCCTCAATCTGCAATTATCCCTGTTCACTCTTTTCCTCACTTTGATCCCATTGAGCTTGAAACCGCCCTTAGGATCTCTATGGGTGAAACTTTAGAAGAGGCACACATTCTTTTGAAAGGCAAAGCCAAAATGCTTTCCTCATCCCATCAATCTGATGATGCCATCCAAATTTCTGATGATGATAATTCCAGTGATGAGCACATCCCTGACTATACTCCTTCTGATGAACCGCCCTCTTCAATTCCTTCCTATCCAATTCTACCTCTTCATGCTACAACCGCCGATTTAATAGATGCGGTTAGGAATATTCAAGTTCATCAGAAAACCGCCGCTTCTCGGTTTGACACTCATCTCCTCACTTTGCAATCTGATCTTGATGCCATTAAGGGGGAGAGAGTGAATGAGAGATTTGATGATAGGTCAAGACAACAACAGCTAGATGAGAGACTGAACTTAATCTTGGAAAATCAACTGGCTCTTCAAGATCTTGTCAGAACCAACAATGATCTTTGCAACTTAAAGTTTCAAGCCGTTGATGCATCACTTCAATCTGTTGTTGAGAAACTTGACATTCTGGCTCAGCATGCACTTGATTCTTCAGAACTTATCCTGCATAGAACCGGGAAACTTGTCAAACAAGCCGCTGCAATTGAATTGAAGATTGGTGAACCAACTGAAGTTCGGCTTCGTGCAGCTGACTTTGTTTTTGAAGCCACCCGTGGATCCGGTTCTAGAAATGTTGATCAAACCGCCCCCGCTGTTGATGCTCAAGTTGCAGAAGAACAAGCTGCTCAAGACGCTCAAACCGTTCAGAACCAAACCGCAGATGATGCTGCTGCTGCAAGGGGTTCTGTTGCAGATGAAGTAGACTAGATTTCTTTTATTAGTCTTTCTTTCTGATGTCTCTTGTAATTCATACATTGTAAATTACTATCTTTTATGATTGAATTATAATGAGAATGACTGCATAGCATTTTGTTTCCAAAACTTTGTTTATTCAAACTGCTTGTTTGTGAAACAATGCTTGTATTTCTTCAAACCTCATGCACTACATTCATCATGAAAATACTTTTTAGTGCATTATGGTTTAAACATTCAGTTTAAACATGCATTTCTGATCCTCAAAATCATATCATCCTTTATGCATCTGAATGTATTTCTTTTCTATCTTTTCTTCATTTTCTTTTGTTTTTGATAGATTTGAAATCTATGATCTAGCATAGTGTGTGCATTGACTTGGGACATGCAAGGACATGCAATTTCATGAAATTTATTTATGACATGTTCTTACCAAGTACAATGTTTTGCTATTATCATAGTGTGGTAATGGCATCAATCAAATAGGGGGAGATTGTTAGGATTCATTGTTAGTTCACCCACCTTAATTTGATTGATCCATGCCACGTGTCTTTTTATGGACTTTGGGACCGCATGTAATGAAGTTCTACTTCAATTTTTAGATGAGTCCATTTCTAGTGTTTTTAGTTGTCTAGGCTGAGTATAGTTCGGTTGTATCATTAGCGGTTTAGTGCTTCAAACCGTCATCTTGAGACCGCCAGCATGGAGCTCTTCAGTTTTCATCAAACTGCAGTTTGCATGTTTGATGAAACCGCACATCAAGATCATTCTTCAAACCGCCCCTATGCTTGGTGAAACCGCAGAGCAGTTATTGAAGAATTAAAGAGATGTCATTTATTCCTTAGACAAACATTCCCTTTTTGACCGTAAAAGGATGTTGTTATGTCATGTCAAAATAACTCTAAGTTAACTTGGAGTTTCTGCAAGGAATGTCGGTTTTTTTTATCAGTTTGAATTGTTTACCGTTAGTCCTTTCTGCAACAAAGGACAAATGTCAGGTAGTGGTGCAACAACTACCTAGGACTGCAAGACAAAACCAAGGACGAAAATGACAGCTCAACCAATGGGATTTCGACAGCACTGTACCCTTCAGATTTGATTCAAATCTTTACCCAACGGTCACAAGGGTGCTCTGCCTATAAATAGCCTTCATTATTCAATAATGAAGGTTGTTGAGCTTCAAGAGATTCATTCCCAAGTATTCAAGTTTGCTTTGAAGAGTTAAACCCAGATATTCATATCTTCAAACCATCTCCATTGCAAACCCAGTTCTTCATCAAAGCTTCAAGCCTAACAACCATTCATACTTAGCCTTTACACCGAAAGAATTCTATTTGCTCAACCATCATTTAGATACTTAGAGCATTTGATTTCTTTTCACACACACACCCGATTTATATGATCACATAGATTATATACTTCGAAAATACCGGTTGTTATTATAGCTTAGGTTAGACTTATTGTTTAGAGTTTAGATTCATCTTGTAAAACCTCCTCTAAATTAATACAAGTCTTATAGCTATTAGAAAATCATAGACTAACCATCTAGGTAGAGGACTTAGTTCATTTAAGAACGAACCTCTTCAATTTATGTGTTTGATCTTTATTTTCTGTCTTGATATTTATCTTTCTTGTTTGTGGTCTTGAACTTGCTTCCATACACGAAATGACTTGAAAGATGAATTGTGTTTTTCCTTTAAACTTTAAGTTTAACTATTCTGTTGCATCATAGTGTTTTCTCAACCCGAGTCAAACTTCCCAACTCTTTAACTAACCTATTTGGTCAAACCGCAAACTCCGCTGTGCATTTTATCAGTTCGGTTCTTGTGCCTTGAACCGCAATTGGCCAAACTGATAAGTACTCGGTTGATTTTAAAAGGGTATTTTAGAAAAAGTTTCTGACCGCTATTCACCCCCCCCCTCTAGCGGTTCTATACCCTTGTTGCCCTCTGGGACCAACAGATTTCAAAAGAAAAATTGAAGGAAGAAGAAGAATAAAGGAAGAGAGCGATGAAAACGCGCCATACAATGTCAGTAGTGGAATGAACTTGGTTAACTATCCGCTACAATCATGATAACAAAGGATGACATAAATATTTAATGAGATGCAAGATAAGAGTTAAGATTAGTCTAATGCAATATTGATTATTATTTTTTTTGGATATAACTTAACATACAAATCTATTGTTAATATATGCGGTCTTGTGATTTGGTCTAGCGGTTCGTGCTAACATTTTGGTATGACAATATGATCTCGCGGTTTCAGGCCATGGTGCGGGTTGGTTCAGTTCAATCTGGTTTGGTCTAAAGGGGTCAACCCCAAACCGAACCAAGTTGTTTGTCAATTTCGAGCCCGAATTAAACCCAACCACTCATGCTTGGCACCCGAATCTGATCGCATAGTTTGACTCTACTTGGTCCCAAACAGCGATGTGAACCGAATCGCTTACACACCTATCTAAACCAAACTCCAACCCTAAATTCTAAACCCTATAATATAAATCCCTAATTTTAATATCTTAAAACCTAACCTTAAACCCAAACCCAATAATCAAACATTGGAGACCTTTGGTTGTGAGGGGTAATTTTGAGTTCTAATTCATTATAAGAACTAGTTTATCACCCGTGCGGAGCTCACTGTAAAATTTCATCGTCTTAACAAAAATTATAAACCCTTTACTGTAAGTTATCTTAATAATAGTTCTTTATGACATAGTGACTTCTTTCGGAGCTATATTTCTAACTAAAACAATTATTATCAGAAAGGCATTCATTAATAATAAAAATGCTAAAAATATTACAACTCTCAAAGAAAACCTTATTTTAGTTATAATGGTCAACCAAATCGAATTCGAAGCAAAAAATTCTTAAAATTATTTTGGGGGGGGGGGGGGGGGTAGTATTCATTGTATTCCATCAAGCATTATTTTGAAATTAATAAGAATAGTCAAATTTGGATAGAGAATTGTCGACTTCATTTTATTTGATCACCAAATTAAAATGCAAACTTTTGTTTTTTTGGATGGAGAGAGTGCATTATAAAGAAAAATGAGACAAAATTTTAAGTATCATGTAGACCAAATTAATCCATGATTATGACTAATATTTAAATTATTATTACTTTCACCAATCAAATTACAACCAAGATTTTATCCGAGTAAAAAGCTGACTTCATACTGCAGCAATTCTTATCGAGTAAACTACCAAAATGACATGCGTACTAACAACTTTTTACATATTTACATGCGTACTAACGGAACAACCAAACCAACATGCGTACTATATACAAAATAACCAAACCAACCGAAATCGTTAAAAAATTTAACGATAGTTTGTGAGCGTTAGTTTTCTAACAGATATTGCTATCAATATTTTCAAAATACCCCATAACCTAACAAAATCTTAACTTGCTAAATTAAGTGCTAGCATGACCCATTTACCCTTATTAATATTTATATCAACTTTAACATAATTAGTTTTATTTTTATTTTTTGATCGCAACCGTCCAACCACCAATAAAGCTGCCCCACCACCACCACCATTGAACCACCGCCACTACTCAACAAGCACCACCAACATCCACCTATAAATTTTAAAATTTTGCGTGCAAACTTGATTCTTTCCATCCGAGCTTTACAAAATCGCCAAAACTACTGTCGTACTATACAGGGAAATTCTGGAAAAAAAAAAAAAAAAAGGGAACAACATTCACTAATCAATTGCTAAAATGTTGGTCTTTTCATTTGATTTGAACAACCATCCCAAAAATAACAAATGATAAATGAAAAACCCAATTCGAAATAGATCTGGAAAAGCAAACAAATTAAATTGAAAAATGAAAACCAAGATTTCGTTACTGGTGGAAAGAGATTTGATAGAGTGGAAGGATGAGAAGAAGAAATCGAAGAAAAATTGTTCGAAGGAAGGGCGAGATGAAAAAAGTTGGAATCCAGGAACGCAAAGGGGGCGCCGGTTTCGGTGGAGCATTGTGGGAGGAGATGTGGCTTAGAAATGGGGGAATACAAGAGAGGAGAAGCGGCGTGGGGAATACATGATAATGAGACTGAAATAGGGGGTATGAGGGTGGGGTAGGGGAAGAGGCGAAAATGGCGATGAAGGTGAGTGTGTGGGAGGAGGGGTGGCGAAAGTGGAAGATGAGGCAAACGCTTCTGTTGTTAGTGGGTTATGTTTTGGGTTTGGAGGCAGAGGTTGGAGGACGGCGCCGGGGAAGAGGTGTGAGAGATCGGTGGTTTTCTATTTTCTGTTTTTTTTTTTTTTTTTTTTTTTTCGTTCAGATTTAGGTTTGCAATGGTGATGGGTTATGTTTTGGGTTTTGTTTCAAACTTACACTTTGACCCCTCTTTAAATTGAACATTTTAAAATCATAAATATCTCAAAAATAAAAAGAACAAAAACTATTAATTATGTTAAAGTTGATATAAATATTAATAAGGGTACATGGGTCATGTTAGCACTTGATTTACCAAGTTAAGATTTTGTTAGATTATGGGGCATTTTGAAAATATTGATAGCAATATCTGTTAGAAAACTAACGCTCACAAACTTTGGTAGTTTACTCAATTCTTATCTCTTCCCTCAGCATCACAGTCTCCAACTTTTCTTTAATCTTCTCAAAACACATCCTTACCTTCTTCCTCCACATAAGTTATTGTTCTATAGTAATTGCTGCCATAATTATGTGTAAGTGCAGACACTAATGCTATCATAAGTGTTGCCATCATCTCTCAGATACTATCCAGACGTATTTTTGTGATAGTTGTACATTTCTTTTATCTAACAATATTATTATAATAATGTATTAGTTCTTGCAATGTATTTGTTGGTTGGTCCATTTTACAGGTGGTTATATGTGAAGATTAAAGTTTTATGTGAGGATTAAAGTAAAAAGAGTTAGTTATTCATAAAATGGGATTTATGAATAACTTTATATGTGTGGAAAACATGGGGAAATGAAGAAAAACGTGGTGAAGACTTAGTCAAGTCTTGTTGGCTGGTTTTAAAGAGAGTACAAGATCTGTGATGCGGCCGAGTACAAGGAGGCGAAGCTTGGACTTGGAGCTCAAGAAATTAGTTTATATTTTTATGGAACTTGAGCACAAAAAGAGGAAACCACTCAACCCACTCTCTCCCACTCAGCCGAGTTATTCACACACATGGGGAGTGACCTCCAAGACTCCCTAGGCTATATAAAGACAAGGATGAAGACATTGGAGGTGTGCCAAAAATCCATACAACACACTACTACACATATCCTTGCACAAGAAAAGATCATACACTCCTAGGCTCCGATAGACCCCGTCTTCACAAACCTATTTCCATTCTATTAATATCTGATTGATAGTTTGTCTTGGCTAGGATAGGGTTTCGTGTATGATCTTAGTCGTTCCATAGAGCATATATTGTAATAGCGATAGGGAACTCTTAGCCTTGTACGTACAACTCATATTTATAGTAAATGTCTTGCCTTTTGAGGCACCCTCAAGATATATACATTTATATATCTTGAGAAAAACAATTTGTTGTTCCTTTAATTTTCCGCTGCATTTCTGATTTTCAAATTGTTTTTCGTAAGTGTGTTGTTCCAGAAGTGCTATCGTAAGTGTTGTTATCACTTAGGATATCACTTACTGTTTTTCAGGCCATTTTGACAATTTCATTATGGTTGAAGTAGAAATACAAAGAGATGAGAATATCATAATTGAATATACAAAGTAAAATAACAAAACTTCCAATTGTGGAGAGATTAGCAAAAAAAAAAATTTGATAGTATAACAAAACTAAGTTTACTCCCAACCATTTTATTTAGAAAGTAAAATTTTACTATATTTTATTGTTGTTAATTGTTATAGTTACAACTATTAGTGGTTGATAAAAAAAAATAAAAATTCCTAATCACCTCCACCACCTCACTATTTTCTTTTCCATGTTACTCATGTCAACTGTTGTGCAAATGCTTCCAAATACTCCTTCTGTCCCAGAAAGATAGTTCACTTTGGATTTTTTACGGTCAATACATGTAAACATTGACCCAAATATTATTATCAATCTAATCATTCCAATGAAATTTTAAATTTTGTCATTGATAAATCACTTGATGATTAATCAATAACAAGTTTTAGAATTTCACAAGGATAGGTAGATTGATATTTTTGTATTGACCATCAAAAGTCAAAAGTGGACTATCTTTCTGGGACAGAGAGATTATTATAATTCGAAGGTTGCTCTCTAATTTGATAGCTCTAATATTTTTGTTAAGCTTCCATTTTTTTGGATTCCCAACTTAGTATTATTTGTGTTATTGTGTTTGCAACTTAAATTCACAGTTTCACTTCAATAATAATAAACAAAACTTTTGCTATCTCAATTTTTTTTTTTTTGTAAAACTAAACTTTTGAAAGTGAAAAACATGAACATTTATGATTTTTTTTATATAAAAACTACTCCCCCATTCCAAAATACATGTAGTTTTAGGAGTTCAAGTTTGTCCCAAAAAGTTTGTAGTTTTGCTATTACCTAGACATTTTTAGCATTGTTTACCAAATATGCCCTTATTTATGACTATGTAGTTGTGACTAACAAAACATTTAATTACCTAGGTACTTAAAATGTTTCAAGGGTAGTTTAGTCCATTAGACATGCATTGATTGCTTTTCTTAATGTGTGAAAATCCTAAAACTACAAATATTTTGGGACGGAGAAAGTAATATTTTGTTTATAAAATTAAATTTTAAATGATCATTCACTTTATTACGGAGAGAGTAATAATACTATAACAACATCAAAGTAAACATCAGAAACAAAGAACATTGACCCCACCCAATAGGGGTGAGCAAAAAAACCGAAAAACCGAAAAAACCAATAAAACCGGACCGAAAAACCGGTCCAATAAGCTATTGGTTAGGACCGGTTTCTAAAAATTAGAAAACCGAAATTAGTGGTTCGGTTTAGGTTTCCAGCTTGTTAGAACCGATAAGAAGCCGAACCGAACCGATTACCTAAAACTATGTCGTTTTATTCCGAGCTTATTATTTGAATTAATAGTTGTAAACTTTAATTTGTAGTTTTTTGCCCAAGTAGTATGGCCCATCGACCCAACAGTCCATTCCATTGGTTTGACACCGAACCAAATCGAAATCACACCGAAACCGAACAAACCGGACCATTAAGAAACCGAAGCTTAATGATTTTGAATTACATAAACCGATAACTATTGGTTTGGTGTTGGTTTTGGCCTAAAACCGAACCAAACTGACCCGTGCACACCCCTACCAACCAACATATGAATACTAATATTGTTACAGTTCGCATCAAGTAATTGTGTTGGAAATTTGGCATTTGGTCAATTTTGGGTGGGTGCCATTTGTGGGTCTCTTTGAGTTTGACAATGGTCAATGTTGATATACATTGTATGATGTAGCATGAGGAAATTTGATGTTTTGGTGAAAGCCAAATTATGGATTTAATCCATAGTTCTAAGACTTCAAAGATGGGCATTTAAGTGCTTTAATTCTCAAAGATTAAATGGGTTGGTTGGTATCCCATATGGGATATGAACCCTTTGTTTGGGAATATAAAAGGCTTTTTGTGCCAACCCACATGGAATTGGAATGGGAAGTTGGAGTGCCATAGATTACAAGGCATTTCATAGTCTCATGTTCAAGTTACATGTGAGGTTGGCTTGAACCTTTCCCCACACGTGCGCTCGGCCGGGCCGGGCCGGGCAGGGCACGGACGTTTGGTTCGGTTCGAGGTTCTATATTTTTAGTTAAAATTTATTTGAAGTTTCATTTTTGCTAACGGAATCAGTTAGTCTCGTCAGTTTCCTAACTGGACTCTAACTGTACAGTTGCTTTTCCTTCAAGAATAATCTACTGTAATTCGGGTAGGTTTTAGAGTCCTTCTCAAAACCCTAAACTGACTTCATACTTGTATAAATAACAGTCCCGGTTTCAGATTTCACACACGCAAAAATACTCTCTGATTTTTGCTCTCTCTAAATCTCTTCTCCATACATTGTTTCTGTGATTGATCTGAGCGGGCGATTCAGGCGAAGTGGGACAGCAGGCGCAAGTGCATCTGTACCTGTTCATGCGAGATTTCTTGGTACGTTTGCTGAGATCGTTTTATCCTCAGAGGATTTTGCCGTAACTCTTTGTCGCACCAGTAAGGGGGCAATAAATTCTCTTAGGAGAGTCTTTATACATGCGACTCGATCTGATAAGTATTCTGACTCCCTCTTATTTTATGTTTGCCGTTTTCTTGGTACGCGTTCCTTTGCTTTTCTGTTGTGCTTTTGGCTATAAACTGTATTACTATTGAATTCGTGATTGCCCCTTAAATTGATTAAATCTGTTTAATCTTTAATCTGAACTGGTCCGAATATTTTATTCCAATAGATTGATCTGAAAAGGTCTACAATATAGTAATTTGATATTCAAAACATGGGAAAAAGAATAGCAAGAAACATTTTAAAAAAAGAAAAGGGCTCATAAATAAAAATGGTTATGAAAGTTTATCAATCGAAGTTTCAGAGTGGTACATCACTTTTACTCTTTTTTATTTCATCACTCCTAAGACAGCAACAAAACAATTTTTCAACCACAGATTGCATCAAATTGAAATCAAACTATTATTGGAAAATTGCTTCATAACAAAAGCACCAAACAAATTGAAATCAAACAATCAATCACAAATAGCATCAGAAAATCCAACAAACGCTTCTAATCTCTGCGATTGAAACTCAATCTCTGTGTGCGTTTGTGTATGAATATATAGAAACACCCAATAAAAAAAAAGAAAAGAAAAAAAGCTATGAATTTGTAGAACACTAACCGATTTAGAGAAAGAAAGACATATTGACAATGTTGTTGTGAAGTTAATCTTCGTTGAGTTTCTTTTAATACCTACACAGACGATCGGATCACTCCCTAATCGAACTTGTTAGGCGCACATTGATCAAAGAACGGCGCACATTAGGAAGACGAAAGGGACATTAAGTTTAGGCATGAAATCACAAAGCTTCCAAACTCTTCTGTAGATGTCTTTCCATCTTACTGTGTTAGGCTGGAAAAAATGTAAGGAGAGTTTGCCAAGTGTCCAAAGATGAGGTAAGGCTGAGGTAAGCGGTTTCTGATTTAGTATATAGTTATTGTAGAACACTAACCAATTTAGAGAAACAAAGACATATTGACAATGTTGTTGTGAAGTTAATCTTCGTTAAGTTTCTTTTAATGCCTACACAGACGATCAGATCACTCCCTAATCAAACTTGTTAGGCGCACATTGATCAAAGAACGACGCACATTAGGAAGACGAAAGGGACATTAAGTTTAGGCATGAAATCACAAAGCTTCCAAACTCTTCTGTAGATGTCTTTCCATCTTACTGTGTTAGGTTGAAAAAAATGTAAGGAGAGTTTGCCAAGTGTCCAAAGATGAGGTAAGGCTGAAGTAAGCGGTTTCTGATTTAGTATATAGTTATAGATAGATAGATTATTGATTTGGGGCCTTTGGGGAAATAATATCCCCTATGTGACCCTGAAAGAAATAAGTGAAAATAATTGTCTTATTTAAGAGTTTCATTAGAATAGGGAGATGTTTGGGGAATTAATTCATGAATGAAAGCCGGCGTTGATCTTAATCACTCTCTAATCCAACTTTAGAGGGTAGTGGAATTAGTAATTGTTTAAAATTCCTTCTTTACAATACAAAACCTCGCATTCTCAGATCCCTCTTCTCCTTCAATTCCTACCTCGACGCTGCCATAACACGCACAAACACACACTGGTCGCCATGGCTATGGCGATTAGGGCTTCCCTTCTCTTCCTTCTTCTCTTGTCGTCTTCACTATGTGCTTTCTCTCTCTTCGAAGATCAAGTTGGACTCATGGACTGGTATGATATCTTTGATTTGCTTGTGCTTTCCTTAATCAAACTTCAATTCAATTCAATCCAATCCAAAGCTAGCAATATACTATTACCGTTTTGCGTTTAATCGATCCAATTTTCTGTGTGTATGTGTGTGCTTATTTCAATTGTATTTTGCATTTAGTTAATCAAGATGTAATTTAATTCAACTTTTAACGATGCGTCACTGTTAATGCTTTTCATTGATTGAATTTATTCTCTTGGTGTATGGGCTTCATCCAGTACTATCTTTTAGTTAGTTAATCAACTTTATCTTCAATTGGAGCCGGTTGAAACTGCAGTATTATCAAATTGATTGAATTATGCTCCTCGATTGCATGATAAGTGCGGCAGTTGACTTGTCAATGTTTCTAAGGATTGCTCTTGCTCTTTACTTGTTTGTACATTGTTTGTACCATGGTGAAACTGCACTGAGACGATTTCCTTATGTAGAAATACGTCATTTGTTTTGGGACGAACCAAAAAGAAAATTGCTGACACTAACTATTGGAGGGAGGTAGTGTAAATTAGTATTGGAATCTGAATATATGTAACTATAGACTCAGTGTAGCATGTACACTATCCTGCTCAAAGCAAGTTTTATGTATTTCTGAAGTGGCTGTCTATTGTAGTTGCTTTTGAATTGGCTGTATACTTTTGTTACTGTCTTAACTTCTGATTTTCTTGGGAATAGGCTTCAAAATTTATAAGGAAAGTAAAGAATGCTGCTTATGTGCCACTTTTGCATTTTATCAGCTGAAGTTTGTATTTAAGTCAACTTAGTCTTTCGTCTTTGATTTTGTACTTTTGAGTATATTGTACTGGTGGTATATTTCATTAACTGTATTAATGGTTTGAAAATCTGGGTCTAGGCATCAACAGTATATTGGGAAAGTAAAGCATGCAGTTTTCCACACGCAAAA
>JAOWBW010000173.1:317254-475858 GCA_026119855.1 Campanula takesimana | reverse complement strand
AAGTCTCTACAACCATACGAATCCTAAGCAAATATTAGGAAATGCTAAAATAATAGATGCTGGATTTCTCGCAAACAGAAACGCCGAGGCTTCTGCCAATCCACGATCGATCTAGGATGCGTATGTCATAGAGGCGCCAAAGTCTCTACAACCATACGAATCCTAAGCAAATATTAGGAAATGCTAAAATAATAGATGCTGGATCTCTCGCAAATAGAAACGCCGAGGCTTCTGCCAATCATGATCGATCTAGGATGCGTATGTCATAGAGGCGCCAAAGTCTCTACAACCATACGAAATCCTAAGCAAATATTAGGAAATGCTAAAATAATAGATGCTGGATTTCTCGCAAACAGAAATGCCGAGGCTTCTGCCAATCACATCGATCTAGATGCTTAGTCATAGAGCGCCAAAGTCTCTACAACCATACGATCCTAAGCAAATATTAGGAATATGCTAAAATAATAGATGCTGGATTTCTCGCAAACAGAAATGCCGAGGCTTCTGCCATCACGATAGATCTAGGATGCGTATGTCATAGAGGCACGCAAAGTCTCTACAACCATAAATCCTAAGCAAATATTAGGAAATGCTAAAATAATAGATGCTGGATCTCTCGCAAATAGAAACGCCGAGGCTTCTGCCAATCACGATCGATCTAGGATGCGTATGTCATAGAGGCGCCAAAGTCTCTACAACCATACGAATCCTAAGCAAATATTAGGAAATGCTAAAATAATAGATGCTGGATTTCTCGCAAACAGAAACGCCGAGGCTTCTGCCAACCATCACGATCGATCTAGGATGCGTATGTCATAGAGGGGGCGCAAAAGTCCTCTACAACCATACGAATCCTAAGCAAATATTAGGAAATGCTAAAATAATAGATGCTGGATCTCTCGCAATAGAAACGCCGAGGCTTCTGCCAATCACGATCGATCTAGGATGCGTATGTCATAGAGTCGCCGAAGTCTCTACAACCATACGGATCCTAACAAATATTAGGAATGCTAAAATAAAGATGCTTGGATTTCTCGCAAACAGAAATGCCGAGGCTTCTGCCAATCACGATAGATTATAGGATGCGTATGTCATAGAGGCGCCAAAGTCTCTACAACCATTCGAATCCTAAGCAAATATTAGGAAATGCTAAAATAATAGATGCTGGATATCTCTCGCAAACAGAAACGCCAGGCTTCTGCCAATCACAGATCGATCTAGGATGCGTATAGTCATAGAGGCGCCAAAGTCTCTACAACCATACGAATCCTTAGCAAATATTAGGAAATGCTAAAATAATAGATGCTGGATCTCTCGCAAACAGAAACGCCGAGGCTTCTGCCAATCATGATCGATCTAGGATGCGTATGTCATAGAGGCGCCAAAGTCTCTACAACCCATACGAATCCTAAGCAAATATTAGGAAATGCTAAAATAATAGATGCTGGATCTCTCCGCAAATAGAAACGCCGAGGCTTCTGCCTGCCAATCACGATCGATCTAGGATGCGTATGTCATAGAGGCGCCAAAGTCTCTACAACCCATACGAATCCTAAGCAAATATTAGGAAATGCTAAAATAATAGATGCTGGATCTCTCGCAAACAGAAACGCCGAGGCTTCTGCCAATCACGATCGATCTAGGATGCGTATGTCATAGAGGCGCCAAAGTCTCTACAACCATACGAATCCTAAGCAAATATTAGAAATGCTAAAATAATAGATGCTGGATCTCTCGCAAACAGAAACGCCGAGGCTTCTGCCAATCACGATCGATCTAGATGCGTATGTCATAGAGGCGCCAAAGTCTCTACAACCATTCGAATCCTAAGCAAATATTAGGAAATGCTAAAATAATAGATGCTGGATCTCTCGCAAACAGAAACGCCGAGGCTTCTGCCAATCACGATCGATCAAGGATGCGTATGTCATAGAGGCGCCAAAGTCTCTACAACCATACGAATCCTTAGCAAATATTAGGAAATGCTAAAATATAGATGCTGGATCTCTCGCAAAAGCAGAAACGCCGAGGCTTCTGCAATCATGATCGATCTAGGATGCGTATGTCATAGAGGCGCCAAAGTCTCTACAACCATATGAATCCTAAGCAAATATTAGGAAATGCTAAAATAATAGATGCTGGATCTCTCCAAATAGAACGCCGAGGCTTCTGCCAATCACGATCGATCTAGGATGCGTATGTCATAGAGGCGCCAAAGTCTCTACAACCATACGAATCCAAAGCAAATATTAGGAAATGCTAAAATAATAGATGCTGGATCTCTCGCAAACAGAAACGCCGAGGCTTCTGCCAATCACGATCGATCTAGGATGCGTATGTCATAGAGGCGCCAAAGTCTCTACAACCATACGAATCCTAAGCAAATATTAGGAAATGCTAAATAATAGATGCTGGATTTCTCGCAAACAGAAACGCCGAGGCTTCTGCCAATCACGATCGATCTAGGATGCGTATGTCAGAGGCGCCAAAGTCCTCTACAACCATTCGAATCCTAAGCAAATATTAGGAAATGCTAAAATAATAGATGCTGGATCTCTCGCAACAGAAACGCCGAGGCTTCTGCCAATCACGATCGATCTAGGATGCGTATATCATAGAGGCGCCAAAGTCTCTACAACCATACGAATCCTTAGCAAATATTAGGAAATGCTAAAATAATAGATGCTGGATCTCTCGCAAACAGAAACGCCGAGGCTTCTGCCAATCATGATCGATCTAGGATGCGTATGTCATAGAGGCGCCAAAGTCTCTACAACCATACGAATCCTAAGCAAATATTAGGAAATGCTAAAATAATAGATGCTGGATCTCTCGCAAATAGAAACGCCGAGGCTTCTGCCAATCACGATCGATTAGGATGCGTATGTCATAGAGGCGCCAAAGTCTCTACACAACAACCATACGAATCCTAAGCAAATATTTAGGAAATGCTAAATAATAGATGCTGGATCTCTCGCAACAGAAACCCGAGGCTTCTGCCAATCACGATCGATCTAGGATGCGTATGTCATAGAGGCGCCAAAGTCTCTACAACCATACGAATCCTAAGCAAATATTAGGAAATGCTAAATAATAGATGCTGGATCTCTCGCAAACAGAAACGCCGAGGCTTCTGCCAATCACGATCGATCTAGGATTGCGTATGTCATAGAGGCGCCAAAGTCTCTACAACCATACGAATCCTAAGCAAATATTAGGAAATGCTAAAATAATAGATGCTGGATCTCTCGGCAAACAGAAACGCCGAGGCTTCTGCCATCACGATCGATCTAGGATGCGTATATCATAGAGGCGCCAAGTCTCTACAACCATACGAATCCTAAGCAAATATTTAGGAAATGCAAAATATAGATGCTGGATCTCTCGCAAAACAGAAACGCCGAGGCTTCTGCCAATCATGATCGATCTAGGATGCGTATGTCATAGAGGCGCCAAAGTCTCTACAACATACGAAATCCTAAGCAAATATTAGGAAATGCTAAAATAATAGATGCTGGATCTCTCGCAAATAAAACGCCGAGGCTTCTGCCAATCACGATCGATCTAGGATGCGTATGTCATAGAGGCGCCAAAGTCTCTACAACCATACGAATCCTAAGCAAATATTAGGAAATGCTAAAAATAATAGATGCTGGATCTCTCGCAAACAGAAACGCCGAGGCTTCTGCCAATCACGATTCGATCTAGGATGCGTATGTCATAGAGGCGCCAAAGTCTCTACAACCATACGAATCCTAAGCAAATATTAGGAAATGCTAAAATAATAGATGCTGGATTCTCGCAAACAGAAACGCCGAGGCTTCTGCCAATCACGATCGATCTAGGATGCGTATGTCATAGAGGCGCCAAAGTCTCTACAACCATACGATTCTAAGCAAATATTAGGAAATGCTAAAATAATAGAGCTGGATCTCTCTGCAAACAGAAAACCCGAGGCTTCTGCCAATCACGATCGATCTAGGATGCGTATGTCATAGAGGCGCCAAAGTCTCTACAACCATACGAATCCTAAGCAAATATTAGGAAATGCTAAAATATAGATGCTGGATCTCTCGCAAACAGAAACGCGAGGCTTCTGCCAATCACGATCGATCTAGGATGCGTATGTCATAGAGGCGCCAAAGTCTCTACAACCATACGAATCCTAAGCAAATATTAGGAAATGCTAAAATAATAGATGCTGGATCTCTCGCAAACAGAAATGCCGATGCTTCTGCCAATCACGATCGATCTAGGATGCGTAGTCATAGAGGCGCCAAGTCTCTACAACCATACAATCCTACAATATTAGGAAATGCTAAAATAATAGATGCTGGATCTCTCGCGAACAGAAACGCCGAGGCTTCTGCCAATCACGATCGATCTAGGATGCGTATGTCATAGAGGCGCAAAGTCTCTACAACCATACGAATCCTAAGCAAATATTAGGAAATGCTAAAATAATAGATGCTGGATCTCTCGCAACATAGAAACGCCGAGGCTTCTGCCAATCACGATCGATCTAGGATGCGTATGTCATAGAGGCGCCAAAGTCTCTACAACCATAAGAATCCTAAGCAAATATTAGGAATGCTAAAATAATAGATGCTGGATCTCTCGCAAACAAAACGCCGAGGCTTCTGCCAATCGCGATCGATCTAGGATGCGTATTTCATAGAGGCGCCAAAGTCTCTACAACCATACGATCCTAAGCAAATATTAGGAAATGCTAAAATAATAGATGCTGGATCTCTCGCAAACAGAAACGCCGAGGCTTCTGCCAATCACGATCGATCTAGGATGCGTATGTCATAGAGGCGCCAAAGTCTCTACAACCATACGAATCCTAAGCAAATATTAGGAAATGCTAAAATAATAGATGCTGGATTCTCGCAAACAGAAACGCCGAGGCTTCTGCCAATCACGATCGATCTAGGATGCGTATGTCATAGAGGCGCCAAAGTCTCTACAACCATACGAATCCTAGCAAATATTAGGAAATGCTAAAATAATAGATGCTGGATCTCTCGCAAACAGAAACGCCGAGGCTTCTGCCAAATCACGATCGATCTAGGATGCGTATGTCATAAAGGCGCCAAAGTCTCTACAACCATACGAATCCTAAGCAAATATTAGGAAATGCTAAAATATAGATGCTGGATCTCTCGCAAACAGAAACGCCGAGGCTTCTGCCATCACGATCGATCTAGGATGCGTATGTCATAGAGGCGCCAAAGTCTCTACAACCATACGAATCCTAAGCAAATATTAGGAAATGCTAAAATAATAGATGCTGGATCTCTCGCAAACAGAAACGCCGAGGCTTCTGCCAATCACGATCGATCTAGGATGCGTATGTCATAGAGGCGCCAAAGTCTCTACACCATACGAATCCTAAGCAAATATTAGGAAATGCTAAAATAATAGATGCTGGATCTCTCGAAAACAGAAATGCCGAGGCTTCTGCCAAATCACGATCGATCTAGGATGCGTATGTCATAGAGGCGCCAAAGTCTCTACAACCATACGAATCCTAAGCAAATATTAGGAAATGCTAAAATAATAGATGCTGGATTTCTCGCAAACAGAAACGCCGAGGCTTCTGCCAATCCCGATAGATCTAGGATGCGTATGTCATAGAGGCGCCAAAGTCTCTACAACCATTCGAATCCTAAGCAAATATTAGGAAATGCTAAAATAATAGATGCTGGATCTCTCGCGAACAGAAACGCCGAGGCTTCTGCCAATCACGATCGATCTAGGATGCGTATGTCATAGAGGCGCCAAAGTCTCTACAACCATACGAATCCTAGCAATATTAGGAATGCTAAAATATAGATGCTGGATCTCTCGCAAATAGAAACGCCGAGGCTTCTGCCAATCATGATCGATCTAGGATGCGTATGTCATAGAGGCCAAAGTCTCTACAACCATATGAATCCTAAGCAAATATTAGGAAATGCTAAATAATAGATGCTGGATCTCTCGCAATAGAAACGCCGAGGCTTCTGCCAATCACGATCGATCTAGGATGCGTATGTCATAGAGGCGCCAAAGTCTCTACAACCATACGAATCCTAAGCAAATATTAGGAAATGCTAAAATAATAGATGCTGGATCTCTCGCAAACAGAAACGCCGAGGCTTCTGCCAATCACGATCGATCTAGGATGCGTATGTCATAGAGGCGCCAAAGTCTCTACAACCATACGAATCCTAAGCAAATATTAGGAAATGCTAAAATAATAGATGCTGGATCTCTCGCAAACAGAAACGCCGAGGCTTCTGCCAATCACGATCGATCTAGGATGCGTATGTCATAGAGGCGCCAAAGTCTCTACAACCATACGAATTCTAAGCAAATATTAGGAAATGCTAAAATAATAGATGCTGGATCTCTCGCAAACAGAAAACGCCGAGGCTTCTGCCAATCACGATCGATCTAGGATGCGTATGTCATAGAGGCGCCAAAGTCTCTACAACCAAACGAATCCTAAGCAAATATTAGGAAATGCTAAAATAATAGATGCTGGATCTCTCGCAAACAGAAACGCCGAGGCTTCTGCAATCACGATCGATCTAGGATGCGTATGTCATAGAGGCGCCAAAGTCTCTACAACCATACGAATCCTAAGCAAATATTAGGAAATGCTAAAATAATAGATGCTGGATTTCTCGCAAACAGAAATGCCGAGGCTTCTGCCAATCACGATCGATCTAGGATGCGTATGTCATAGAGGCGCCAAGTCTCTACAACCATACGAATTCTAAGCAAATATTAGGAAATGCTAAAATAATAGATGCTGGATCTCTCGCGCAAACAGAAAACGCCGAGGCTTCTGCAATCACGATCGATCTAGGATGCGTATGTCATAGAAGGCGCCAAAGTCTCTACAACCATACGAATCCTAAGCAAATCTTAGGAAATGCTAAAATAATAGATGCTGGATCTCTCGCAAACAGAAACGCCGAGGCTTCTGCCAATCACGATCGATCTAGGATGCGTATGTCATAGAGGCGCCAAAGTCTCTACAACCATACGAATCCTAAGCAAATATTAGGAAATGCTAAAATAATAGATGCTGGATTCTCTCGCAAACAGAAATCGCCGAGGCTTCTGCCAATCACGATCGATCTAGGATGCGTATGTCATAGAGGCGCCAAAGTCTCTACAACCATACGAATCCTAAGCAAATATTAGGAAATGCTAAAATAATAGATGCTGGATCTCTGGAAAACAGAAATGCCGAGGCTTCTGCCAATCACGATCGATCTAGGATGCGTATGTCATAGAGGCGCCAAAGTCTCTACAACCATACGAATCTTAAGCAAATATTAGGAAATGCTAAAATAATAGATGCTGGATCTCTCGCAAACAGAAATGCCGAGGCTTCTGCCAATCACGATCGATCTAGGATGCGTATGTCATAGAGGCGCCAAAGTCTCTACAACCATACGAATCCTAAGCAAATATTAGGAAATGCTAAAATAATAGATGCTGGATCTCTCGCGAACAGAAACGCCGAGGCTTCTGCCAATCACGATCGATCTAGGATGCGTATGTCATAGAGGCGCCAAAGTCTCTACAACCATACGAATCCTAAGCAAATATTAGGAAATGCTAAAATAATAGATGCTGGATCTCTCGCAAACAGAAACGCCGAGGCTTCTGCCAATCACGATCGATCTAGGATGCGTATGTCATAGAGGCGCCAAAGTCTCTACAACCATACGAATCCTAAGCAAATATTAGGAAATGCTAAAATAATAGATGCTGGATCTCTCGCAAATAGAAACGCCGAGGCTTCTGCCAATCACGATCGATCTAGGATGCGTATGTCATAGAGGCGCCAAAGTCTCTACAACCATACGAATCCTAAGCAAATATTAGGAAATGCTAAAATAATAGATGCTGGATCTCTCGCAAACAGAAACGCCGAGGCTTCTGCCAATCACGATCGATCTAGGATGCGTATGTCATAGAGGCGCCAAAGTCTCTACAACCATACGAATCCTAAGCAAATATTAGGAAATGCTAAAATAATAGATGCTGGATCTCTCGCAAACAGAAACGCCGAGGCTTCTGCCAATCACGATCGATCTAGGATGCGTATGTCATAGAGGCGCCAAAGTCTCTACAACCATACGAATCCTAAGCAAATATTAGGAAATGCTAAAATAATAGATGCTGGATCTCTCGCAAACAGAAACGCCGAGGCTTCTGCCAATCACGATCGATCTAGGATGCGTATGTCATAGAGGCGCCAAAGTCTCTACAACCATATGAATCCTAAGCAAATATTAGGAAATGCTAAAATAATAGATGCTGGATCTCTCGCAAACAGAAACGCCGAGGCTTCTGCCAATCACGATCGATCTAGGATGCGTATGTCATAGAGGCGCCAAAGTCTCTACAACCATACGAATCCTAAGCAAATATTAGGAAATGCTAAAATAATAGATGCTGGATTTCTCGCAAACAGAAATGCCGAGGCTTCTGCCAATCACGATCGATCTAGGATGCGTATGTCATAGAGGCGCCAAAGTCTCTACAACCATACGAATCTAAGCAAATATTAGGAAATGCTAAAATAATAGATGCTGGATCTCTCGCGAAACAGAAACGCCGAGGCTTCTGCCAATCACGATCGATCTAGGATGCGTATGTCATAGAGGCGCCAAAGTCTCTACAACCATACGAATCCTAAGCAAATATTAGGAAATGCTAAAATAATAGATGCTGGATCTCTCGCGAACAGAAACGCCGAGGCTTCTGCCAATCACGATCGATCTAGGATGCGTATGTCATAGAGGCGCCAAAGTCTCTACAACCATACGAATCCTAAGCAAATATTAGGAAATGCTAAAATAATAGATGCTGGATTCTCGCAACAGAAACGCCGAGGCTTCTGCCAATCACGATCGATCTAGGATGCGTATGTCATAGAGGCGCCAAAGTCTCTACAACCATACGAATCCTAAGCAAATATTAGGAAATGCTAAAATAATAGATGCTGGATCTCTCGCAAACAGAAACGCCGAGGCTTCTGCCAATCACGATCGATCTAGGATGCGTATGTCATAGAGGCGCCAAAGTCTCTACAACCATACGAATCCTAAGCAAATATTAGGAAATGCTAAAATAATAGATGCTGGATTTCTCGCAAACAGAAATGCCGAGGCTTCTGCCAATCACGATCGATCTAGGATGCGTATTCATAGAGGCGCCAAAGTCTCTACAACCATACGAATCCTAAGCAAATATTAGGAAATGCTAAAATAATAGATGCTGGATCTCTCGCAAACAGAAACGCCGAGGCTTCTGCCAATCACGATCGATCTAGGATGCGTATATCATAGAGGCGCCAAAGTCTCTACAACCATACGAATCCTAAGCAAATATTAGGAAATGCTAAAATAATAGATGCTGGATCTCTCGCAAACAGAAACGCCGAGGCTTCTGCCAATCATGATCGATCTAGGATGCGTATGTCATAGAGGCGCCAAAGTCTCTACAACCATATGAATCCTAAGCAAATATTAGGAAATGCTAAAATAATAGATGCTGGATCTCTCGCAAATAGAAACGCCGAGGCTTCTGCCAATCACGATCGATCTAGGATGCGTATGTCATAGAGGCGCCAAAGTCTCTACAACCATACGAATCCTAAGCAAATATTAGGAAATGCTAAAATAATAGATGCTGGATCTCTCGCAAACAGAAACGCCGAGGCTTCTGCCAATCACGATCGATCTAGGATGCGTATGTCATAGAGGCGCCAAAGTCTCTACAACCATACGAATCCTAAGCAAATATTAGGAAATGCTAAAATAATAGATGCTGGATTTCTCGCAAACAGAAACGCCGAGGCTTCTGCCAATCACGATCGATCTAGGATGCGTATGTCATAGAGGCGCCAAAGTCTCTACAACCATACGAATTCTAAGCAAATATTAGGAAATGCTAAAATAATAGATGCTGGATCTCTCGCAAACAGAAAACGCCGAGGCTTCTGCCAATCACGATCGATCTAGGATGCGTATGTCATAAAGGCGCCAAAGTCTCTACAACCATACGAATCCTAAGCAAATCTTAGGAAATGCTAAAATAATAGATGCTGGATCTCTCGCAAACAGAAACGCCGAGGCTTCTGCCAATCACGATCGATCTAGGATGCGTATGTCATAGAGGCGCCAAAGTCTCTACAACCATACGAATCCTAAGCAAATATTAGGAAATGCTAAAATAATAGATGCTGGATTCTCGCAAACAGAAATGCCGAGGCTTCTGCCAATCACGATAGATCTAGGATGCGTATGTCATAGAGGCGCCAAAGTCTCTACAACCATTCGAATCCTAAGCAAATATTAGGAAATGCTAAAATAATAGATGCTGGATCTCTCGCGAACAGAAACGCCGAGGCTTCTGCCAATCACGATCGATCTAGGATGCGTATATCATAGAGGCGCCAAAGTCTCTACAACCATACGAATCCTTAGCAAATATTAGGAAATGCTAAAATAATAGATGCTGGATCTCTCGCAAATAGAAACGCCGAGGCTTCTGCCAATCATGATCGATCTAGGATGCGTATGTCATAGAGGCGCCAAAGTCTCTACAACCATATGAATCCTAAGCAAATATTAGGAAATGCTAAAATAATAGATGCTGGATCTCTCGCAAATAGAAACGCCGAGGCTTCTGCCAATCACGATCGATCTAGGATGCGTATGTCATAGAGGCGCCAAAGTCTCTACAACCATACGAATCCTAAGCAAATATTAGGAAATGCTAAAATAATAGATGCTGGATCTCTCGCAAACAGAAACGCCGAGGCTTCTGCCAATCACGATCGATCTAGGATGCGTATGTCATAGAGGCGCCAAAGTCTCTACAACCATACGAATCCTAAGCAAATATTAGGAAATGCTAAAATAATAGATGCTGGATTTCTCGCAAACAGAAACGCCGAGGCTTCTGCCAATCACGATCGATCTAGGATGCGTATGTCATAGAGGCGCCAAAGTCTCTACAACCATACGAATTCTAAGCAAATATTAGGAAATGCTAAAATAATAGATGCTGGATCTCTCGCAAACAGAAAACGCCGAGGCTTCTGCCAATCACGATCGATCTAGGATGCGTATGTCATAAAGGCGCCAAAGTCTCTACAACCATACGAATCCTAAGCAAATCTTAGGAAATGCTAAAATAATAGATGCTGGATCTCTCGCAAACAGAAACGCCGAGGCTTCTGCCAATCACGATCGATCTAGGATGCGTATGTCATAGAGGCGCCAAAGTCTCTACAACCATACGAATCCTAAGCAAATATTAGGAAATGCTAAAATAATAGATGCTGGATTTCTCGCAAACAGAAATGCCGAGGCTTCTGCCAATCACGATCGATCTAGGATGCGTATGTCATAGAGGCGCCAAAGTCTCTACAACCATACGAATCTTAAGCAAATATTAGGAAATGCTAAAATAATAGATGCTGGATCTCTGGAAAACAGAAATGCCGAGGCTTCTGCCAATCACGATCGATCTAGGATGCGTATGTCATAGAGGCGCCAAAGTCTCTACAACCATACGAATCCTAAGCAAATATTAGGAAATGCTAAAATAATAGATGCTGGATCTCTCGCGAACAGAAATGCCGAGGCTTCTGCCAATCACGATCGATCTAGGATGCGTATGTCATAGAGGCGCCAAAGTCTCTACAACCATACGAATCCTAAGCAAATATTAGGAAATGCTAAAATAATAGATGCTGGATCTCTCGCGAACAGAAACGCCGAGGCTTCTGCCAATCACGATCGATCTAGGATGCGTATGTCATAGAGGCGCCAAAGTCTCTACAACCATACGAATCCTAAGCAAATATTAGGAAATGCTAAAATAATAGATGCTGGATTTCTCGCAAACAGAAACGCCGAGGCTTCTGCCAATCACGATCGATCTAGGATGCGTATGTCATAGAGGCGCCAAAGTCTCTACAACCATACGAATCCTAAGCAAATATTAGGAAATGCTAAAATAATAGATGCTGGATCTCTCGCAAATAGAAACGCCGAGGCTTCTGCCAATCACGATCGATCTAGGATGCGTATGTCATAGAGGCGCCAAAGTCTCTACAACCATACGAATCCTAAGCAAATATTAGGAAATGCTAAAATAATAGATGCTGGATTTCTCGCAAACAGAAATGCCGAGGCTTCTGCCAATCACGATCGATCTAGGATGCGTATGTCATAGAGGCGCCAAAGTCTCTACAACCATTCGAATCCTAAGCAAATATTAGGAAATGCTAAAATAATAGATGCTGGATCTCTCGCGAACAGAAACGCCGAGGCTTCTGCCAATCACGATCGATCTAGGATGCGTATATCATAGAGGCGCCAAAGTCTCTACAACCATACGAATCCTTAGCAAATATTAGGAAATGCTAAAATAATAGATGCTGGATCTCTCGCAAACAGAAACGCCGAGGCTTCTGCCAATCATGATCGATCTAGGATGCGTATGTCATAGAGGCGCCAAAGTCTCTACAACCATATGAATCCTAAGCAAATATTAGGAAATGCTAAAATAATAGATGCTGGATCTCTCGCAAATAGAAACGCCGAGGCTTCTGCCAATCACGATCGATCTAGGATGCGTATGTCATAGAGGCGCCAAAGTCTCTACAACCATACGAATCCTAAGCAAATATTAGGAAATGCTAAAATAATAGATGCTGGATTTCTCGCAAACAGAAATGCCGAGGCTTCTGCCAATCACGATCGATCTAGGATGCGTATGTCATAGAGGCGCCAAAGTCTCTACAACCATACGAATCTTAAGCAAATATTAGGAAATGCTAAAATAATAGATGCTGGATCTCTCGCGAACAGAAACGCCGAGGCTTCTGCCAATCACGATCGATCTAGGATGCGTATGTCATAGAGGCGCCAAAGTCTCTACAACCATACGAATCCTAAGCAAATATAAAGAAATGCTAAAATAATAGATGCTGGATCTCTCGCGAACAGAAACGCCGAGGCTTCTGCCAATCACGATCGATCTAGGATGCGTATGTCATAGAGGCACCAAAGTCTCTACAACCATACGAATCCTAAGCAAATATTAGGAAATGCTAAAATAATAGATGCTGGATTTCTCGCCAACAGAAACGCCGAGGCTTCTGCCAATCACGATCGATCTAGGATGTGTATGTCATAGAGGCGCCAAAGTCTCTACAACCATACGAATCCTAAGCAAATATTAGGAAATGCTAAAATAATAGATGCTGGATCTCTCGCAAACAGAAACGCCGAGGCTTCTGCCAATCACGATCGATCTAGGATGCGTATGTCATAGAGGCGCCAAAGTCTCTACAACCATACGAATCCTAAGCAAATATTAGGAAATGCTAAAATAATAGATGCTGGATTTCTCGCAAACAGAAATGCCGAGGCTTCTGCCAATCACGATCGATCTAGGATGCGTATTTCATAGAGGCGCCAAAGTCTCTACAACCATACGAATCCTAAGCAAATATTAGGAAATGCTAAAATAATAGATGCTGGATCTCTCGCGAACAGAAACGCCGAGGCTTCTGCCAATCACGATCGATCTAGGATGCGTATGTCATAGAGGCGCCAAAGTCTCTATAACCATACGAATCCTAAGCAAATATTAAGAAGTGCTAAAATAATAGATGCTGGATCTCTCGCAAACAGAAACGCCGAGGCTTCTGCCAATCACGATCGATCTAGGATGCGTATGTCATAGACGCGCCAAAGTCTCTACAACCATACGAATCCTAAGCAAATATTAGGAAATGCTAAAATAGATGCTGGATCTCCCGCAAACAGAAACGCCGAGGCTTCTGCCAATCGCGATCGATCTAGGATGCGTATGTCATAGAGGCGCCGAAGTCTCTACAACCATACGAATCCTAAGCAAATATTTGGTGAAGAATGGAAATTTTAAGGGGCTTTCCATTCCCAAAGGTATCGAATATCAGTCAAAACAGCGCTAAGGGCACCTAAAATGAATCAAAGGGGAATGTACTAGGTGTAAAACTGAAATTTTGCATGTGGAGGCAAAGATGATGGATTGTTATGAAGTCGCAAACGGGATGAACTCTCGGGGAGTCACAAAGGTGATAGACTCTCGGGGAGTCCCAAGGGTGACGGACTCTCGGGGAGTCACAAAGGTGATAGACTCTCGGGGAGTCACAAGGGACTCTTTGGTGAGTCACAAGGGCAAATGACCTTTAGGGCGACGCGAAGGAGATGGACTCTCGGGGAGTTGCTAATATGGGAAACATGATCTGGGTTCCGCTTATCCTAATTTAGGAGGGGATGAGGCTACGAGCCATTGAGACCAAGGTGTTAGGTAAGGGACATTTTTCTTGGTTGCCTAGAGGTAGGACCTAAGGCTCTTTTAAAGAAAGGGAATAAGGAAGATGGTGGTCTCCTAATCTTGAGATAGGGATGCCAAAGATGTCACGGCTTCTTGGGCTTTAGATTATGTCTTGGAGATACTGTGGGTTTCCTAGGCTTACAGGCTAGGGATAGGAGTTTATTTAAGCATGAGGAGAGTATTCTATCCTAGGCTTAGTGCTAGGGCTTGGAAAGGTTGAGGTTTGGGAACTTCCTAGATGTTAGGGTTTCAAACAAGGGTTTGGAAACTGGTGTTTAAGGACCATGACTCTCCTAGGTTTGGGACTAGGGTTTAGGAATTTCCTAGGTCTAGGAGGCTAGGGCTTGGAGTTGTGGTAGGCTCAGAGGTTGCAAAGGCATTGGCTTTTAGACATAAGGCTGGGAGTTGGAAAGGTTGTGACTTCTTAGGCTTGAGACCATGTACCGTTGGGAAGAGGGATTGCTTTTGTGGAAGGTCCACTAAGCTTGATGTTAGGGTTCACCATTTTCCGGGATTGGTGACTATGGCTTGGAAATATTCGTGGTAACCTAGGCTTTGGGCTAGGTTTTAAGGCTAAGGACTGTAAACTTCCTATATTTTAAGACTAAGGTGAAGGAATTTCCTAGGTCTAGGACTAGGGTTTTAAGGGAATGTTGAATCCTAGGCTTGATGATAGAGTTTAAAGAGGATAATTTCTACCTAGGCTTGAGGCTAGGGTTTTAGAAAGAGTGCGACTACCTAGGTTAGAGGCTAGGGTATGGAGCGAATGCGAGTACCTAGGCTCAAGGCTAGGGTTTAGAGCGAATGCGACTACCTAGGCTCGAGGCTAGGGTTTAGAGCGAATGCGGCTTGCTAGGGTTGATTAAGTTTTGGACAGGGCATTGTATCCTAGGTTTTGGGTTAGGGTTCAATAAGACGGGGGATTAAAATTGTAAATTTCCTAGGTTTCGAGACTAGGGTTTCGGGAATTTGGAAATGATGTTGCATGCGGGGCTTTGGAAATTCCCTAGAACTTGGGCTAGGGTTAAAGAGGATGTTGCGGTTTCATAGGCCTAAGGATATGTGACTACCTACGCTTGAGGCTAGGGTTTGGGGAGAACGCGACTTCCTAGGTTTGAGGCTAGGGTTTGGAAAGAATATCGACTACCTAGGCTTGAGGCTAGAGTTTGGAGGGAATGTGACTACCTAGGCTCGAGGGTAGGGTTTAGGAAGGATGTGGCTACCTAGGATCGAGGCTAGGGTTTAAGAAGGATGTAACTTCCTAGGCTTTAGGCTATGGTTTGGAAGGATGTAATTACCTAGGCTTGGGGCTAGGGTTTGAGAGAATGTGATTACGTAGGTTTAAGGCTAGGCTTCGGATAGAAGGTGACTACCTAGGCTTGAGGCTAGGGTTTAGAGAGAAGGCGATTACCTAGGTTTGGGACTAGGGTTTAGAGGGAATACGATTACCTAGGTTTAAGGCTAGGCTTTGAATAGAAGGTGACTACCTAGGCTTGAGGCTAGGGTTTGTAGAGGATGAAGCAACCTAGGCTTGAGGATGGGGTTGAGAGAATGTGACTACTTAGGCTTAAGGCTAGGATTTGGAGACCGAAAGCATTTGAAGGTTTGTCTTGGTTTAGACCGGGCAAGTTTGAGGTCTAAGAGTGTTGTGGTTTGGGGCAGGTGAGCTTGATACCTCATGGATGGATAGGCTCGATAGGTTAGACCTAGGCTAGAGTGCTAGGGTTTAGCTAGGGTAAGACTCAGACATGTGTTAAGGAGACCGGGGCCTAATGGAATGGTAGGCGTGAGATCTAGGAGATCGAAGGCTAGGTAGGGTAGCGTTGGGACATAAGGCTTTCAAGCGGGTAAGTCTTTTGTCCTAGAGAAACCGCGTTATGGGTTAGGACCAAGCAGGCTTGAGGTCGGCCAAGGAGCAACGGATTGGGACCAGTTAAGGGTGTAAGGCGGACATGGCGGGTTTAGGTCCAAAGGTGTGCTAGGTACGAACCATGTGCGGGAGATGGTCTGGATATGTGACCACGTTGGCGCTTTAGGTAAAGGGATTGAGTGTCCAAGACTTTGCTCGAGTATAATAGGTGCCTAAGTTGGATTGGGTATGCTTAGGACCGAAGTTTGTCTTAGAGGTCATTGCGCGTGACCAAACTCGTTCGGCGATTGTGAAGGTAGGCTAGGGATGGGACCCCAAAGGTGTTAAGCGCACGAGTTCTGACCGTACGGGTCTATGGCATGGAGATCGTATGTGCTTGAGCAGGTTCGAGGTTTAGGCTCGTTGGGGGAGCGATGTTTGAGATCCATGGAGTTTGAGGAGAGGATCGCGTAGGTTCGAGGTTTGGACTCGACTTGGATTAAGTAGGTTGGAGACCTAAGGGGTGAAGGTCAGGCTAGGTAATCTCTCGCGGCTAATGGGTGACACTAGGTTTGTAGAGGGGTTTAGACCCATAGATTTAGTTGGTCAGACCAAGAAGGCTTGGGAACTAAAGAGTTCTAAGGGACGAGCTCTAAGGTTATAGACTTAGAGGGTAGACAGTTTTGTGATCTAAAGGGTTTAGGAGTTGAGACCTAAGGTGTGAATCGGATATGCTAGAGACCTATAAGGTAGGTGTTTGGCGGCCTTGCATGGACTTGGGATCTAAGGGATCGTTCAACAGGTTAGACTGGGTAGATCTAAGAGGCTGGACCTAGGAGGATAAGAGAGCTATGGCCTAGATAGGGTAAGGACGAGTATGTGTTGGTAGGTTTGAGATCTAGGAGATCGGGTAGGCTTGGGACAGGTAGGTTCGGGACCTAATGGTTCATCCTAAGGACTTGGCTTTGGCTAACCGGTTTAAGGTTTGAAGGTCTAGGTAGAACCGGTTTAAGGCCTA
Organism: Campanula takesimana; assembly: GCA_026119855.1. Taxonomy (NCBI): domain Eukaryota; kingdom Viridiplantae; phylum Streptophyta; class Magnoliopsida; order Asterales; family Campanulaceae; genus Campanula; species Campanula takesimana. Next base: position 458,579 of record JAOWBW010000173.1, on the reverse strand, counting down.
AGGGGTCATGCTACAAACTTGCAGAAGGTCGAACTAAGGGGTTATGATGTAATCTAGGTAAGACTCACCAGGTAGGTTCGGGACCTAAGGAGTTATGGTGTAACCTAGGTAAGACTGACCGGGTAGGATTGGGACCTAGAGAGTTGAGGGTTTAGTCCTAAAGGTTCCCTAAAGTGTAGGAGATAGGGTAAAGGACCGAGTCAACTCTGGGAATCACATAGATGGGTCCCGGATGGACCGAAGATGTTTTTACAATTTTATGGAGACTGAGAGTGAGGGTTTATAAACAAAGTGTCGGGGAGGAGAAAACTTTATGAAAGTGTTATGATCTTATACAGATGCCTTATGATTCTAATCAATCCAAATAGGTCGTCGCGTGCCGAGTTAGACAATGAGGGGTGCCCTTCTTCTAAGTGTATCCTTGTTGACGCCTCGGTATTCTCTGGGAAACCACATAGTCGACCCATTCCGTTGGGGATTATCTAATTTGGTGAGCGGGTACCCTCCCTCCTTTGAGAAACTCTACGTCAAGCTTGATGATGAGGGATGCCCTTCTTCTAAGTATATTCTTGTTGGGACCTCGGTATTCTCCGAGAAAACACATAGTCGACCCATTCTGTTGGGGAAGCCCCAGTTCGATAAGGGTGTAGAACGGGGTATCCTACCTCCTTTAAGACGCACCCTTTTTTCTGCCTAGACCGCCCTTTCGGGTTTTCAATGTAGCGGGCATCTCTTTTGCGTCATCTTTTTTTTTTCTTTTTCTTTTTTTTTTTTTTTTGAAAATCATTCAGTCGACTCAAAAAAGGAAAAATAATTGTTTAAACATGCGGGGGCATTTTGGTGATAGTGAGAGGGAGAGAGAGATAGTACTCGCATTTTGACTCTTTGGACAATTGAGTGTATATAAAAGGAAGGAAGCCCCTGCTTGACAGAAAGTAAGTGTTTAGCTCTTTCCTAGATTGTAGAACAGAAGACTTGTCGAGACATTTGAAAATTGTTTTATTCAAGATTCTCATTTGATTGCTCGAGAATGGACCTTGTTGATTAGTTAATGAGTTATGGTTAATTGTTAAACAAGTAGCCTCAAATTAATAAATGTTTTGATCAATTGTGAGTGAAGAAGTCAGGAGTAGAAATATGGGGGAAGAGAGAAGAGAAAGAAAATTGGCTCGAGGTGGGTTGTGTATATTTTGGACCGAACCAGGAGGTTGCCTACGTTCTCCTTAAGGTGAGGAGCTCAGGTCCGCGTAGTTCGGGGATGACCCGCTTGACGATGGTGTCGGGTTTCAGTGGGTATGTGTGGGAGGAAAGAAAAGAAAGAAAGTTGGCCCAGGGTAGGTTATGTTTGGCTTTGAGTGGTTGCCCGGTTGACGATGAAGTTGGGTTTTGAGTTTAGGGGTGTGAGGTTCGTTTGAGGTGAGTTGTTCTTTGTAGCTCATTGCGGTGGATTACTCCTTTGTAGTTGTTGCAGTGGATTGCTCCATCGTAGTTGTCATGAGTTGCTGCCGTTTATCTACTTTGTAAGGAAAGAAAGGAAAATAGAACATTTGAGGTGAAAAGAAAATGAGACTTTTACTTTTCCATGGTGATAGCCCCTTCTATTTTCGTTTTCTTTTTTATTTTATCTCTTTGTGCACACCCCTTTTTTTTGCCTAGGCCGCCCTTTCGGGTTTTCAACCTAGCGGGCTTCTTTTTGTGCAATGCTCTAACTTTTGCCTAGGTCGCCCTTTTGGGTTTTAACCTAGCGAGCCATATTTTTTTTTTTTTTTTTTTTTTTTTTATATATTTGTACATGAAACATTGGGCAAGACAAGCCCCTAGTTTGCTTTCGCCTCTCTTGATTGCGAGGTAGCTTCCTTATAGTTCAAGCGGTCTTTTGCTGGCGGCGGGCCTCCTAGCCCCTTGATTTTCACCGGTAGAGCTTCATTGGATTATCGCGTGCACCAATTAATGGCATGAATGACTTCGTGCACTTGTCTTACATTTGCGATGGAATACGGACAGCCCCAGTGTAACGGCATGTAGTACTCATGAAGGGAACAAACCAACCCTTTAAATTGTGGCAGCATGGATGTCTATTTGATGATGAGCAACCGCAGTCCATTTCTTTGTCACGACCTTATAAAAAGGGGTCTAATGGTGGGATGAGAGGCGTATGAGGATAGTGTATGGGAGAAGGTGTATATAGAGAGTGTACATGAAGTGTGTACAAGGGGTGAGTGTATAGAGAGAGTGTATGGGGGTAGAATGTAGAGAGAAGAGAAAGTGATTCGTTCATCCCAATTGATCGAAGCATTTGTTATTTTGAGATTAATCGTTTACTTAGTTATGTGAATGGTTTGTGGGTCCGTTTACCTTTTAATGAGTCGTCATTAATGAGTAAGATTAAGATTAATTCATCATATAAAGATATAGCAATCAAGCAAAAATGGTGAATAAGACAATTTTCATGAAATTGATATATGCAAGCTTATGTCTCAAGTCTAGAGAGAAAAGAAAAGAAATAAAGACCTTTTTATTGGAACTAAAAGATTTAAACTGACTAGTCCGGGGTGGACTTTTACTTAAAGAAACAAAAATCGTCCAAGGTGGACTTTTGACTAAGGACACTCTAGAACCTACGAAGACTGAATGACTCTTTTCTTTTCTTTTATTTAAAGGAGGTAGCCCCAATTTCCTCTTTTGCCCATGCCCATGTATTCCGTTGGCGGGTGATGGCTCCGCTGTCAATGAGGCTTAGAATCGTTCTCCTCAATTGGACGCAATCTTCGGTGTCATGCCCAATGTACTGGTGGTATTGGCAGTGTTTGGAGGGATCCAAGCATTGCTTCACCCTACTTGGTTCATAGTTGATCAAAGGAGACAACTTGCCGGCTTGAACTAGACTTTTGAAGAGTTTGGCTAACGGCATACCTAAGTCGTCGAATTCGCGCTCGTCCTTCCTTTCACGAACTGTCTTTAAGGGTGATTTAGGTACCGGCACCCCTTGTTGATGAGTAGTCATAGGAGGCATCCCGACGGGGACAGTCTGTGGCGGCCCGTATATTTGAGGAGCGTACGGGTGTTGACATTGAGCAAGAGGGAGAACTCGACTGAGATAATCATAAACGCCACGAATGTCAGACAAATGGCGCCTCTCAATATCTCTTAGGGTCTTATGCATCTCCTTCTGAAAGTGTGTTGCTTGCTCGTTGAGAATGGCCTTAAAGTGGATTGCTTGTTCATCGAGGATGGCTTCGAAGTGGGATGCTTGCTTACTGAGAGCAGTACCGGTGTAGAGGATTGTCTCGGGATCTTGGGTAGCAGCTTCAGTTGCAACTTCGATGTTCCTTGCAGCCGACATGATGCAGAACTCTATGTCATGAAAGAATTAGATTCGTATTTAATGATAAGGCATCGTTATAAGAATCATTTTTTGGAAAAGAGTCGGTCTCCACATTTTTGAAATGCATTTTGGTAAAAAATTGAAAGTTTGACCGGGCCGAAGTTGCCTACGTTCCTCTTATCATGAGGGAGAGGTCCCACACAATAAGAGGCTCAGGTCGCCGTAGTTCAAATCAAGTTAGACTTTTAAAAAGGGGTGAGAGATGACCATAGGGGTCAAAAAGAGGGAGATGACTCGGTCCTTGGTCAAGCATGGGTGAGGAAGACCTATAGGAGTTGGTTTTGATTGAGTAGGGTATGGTTTGACCTAAATTTGACCTAAGGTTTGACCTAAGGTTTGAGACAAGAAGTGGTTCAAGCTAGGATGCGGCGATAATGGTGGGTTGACCTAGATGGGTAAAGGATAGGTCGACCTAAATGAGAAGGGTTGGATTGACCTATATGGTGAATGAATCAAGATAGCGGGTTATAGCGGTTTGCCTATGGGATGATCTAAGTGGGATGGACATGGTTTGACCTGGGCGGGTCTAAGGTTGACCTATTCGGGTTGGTGGATTAAGGAAGGTTGAAGATTGACCTAGATGGATCCAAGATAGGTAAGTCGATCTAAGCGGGTCACGGGGTGACCTTGGCGGGTTAAAGGTGAAGGGGTAGTTTTAACCTAAGACGGGCAGGTTGACCTAAATGGGTCAAGGATGGTGTGTGTACCTAAACGGGTTGACCTAGGTTGGTCTGGACGACGGTGGGTCAAGATGACGGTTTGACCTAAACGGGAGGTCAAAGGTAATTGGGTTCATCTATGGAATCAAAGATTGACCTAAGAGGTCAAAAGCGGATAAGGTTGACCTAGGGGTCACAGGTTGACCTAAGAGGTCAAAGGTGATTAGGTTGACTAAGGGAGTCAAAGGTTGACCTAAGAGGTCAACGGGTGATAATGTTGACCGAGGTGGTCAAAGGTTGACCTAGGAGGTCAAAGGTTGACCTAAGAGGTCAAAGATGATTAAGTTGACCTAGGGGGTCAAAGGTTGACCTAAGAGGTCGAAGGCGGATGAGGTTGACCTAGGGGTTCAAGGGTAGACCTAAGAGGTGCAAGGCGGATAAAGTTGACCTAAGGGGTCAAAGGTTGACCTAGGGGGTCAAGGGTAGATAAGGTTGACCTAGGAGGTCAAAGGTTTGGGAAGGTTGACCTAGGCGGTCAAAGGTTGACCTAGGAGGTCAAAGGTTGACCTAAATGGGTCAAGAGCAGAGAAGGTTGACCTAGGGGGTCAAAGGTTGACCTAAGAGGTCAAAGGCGGACGAGGTTGACCTAAGGGGTCAAAGGTGACCTAAGGGGTCGAGGGGTGACCTAAGAGGTCGAAGGTGATAAGGTTGACCTAGGAGGTCAAGGGTCAACCTAAGAGGTCAAAGGTTAATTTAGATGAATAAGGTTGACCTAGGGGTCAAAGGTTGACCTAAGGGGGTCAAGAGTGGAGAAAGTTGACCTAGGGGGTCAAAGGTTGACCTAAGAGATTAAACGACAAATGAGGTTGACCTAGGGGTCAAAGGTTGACTTAAACGGATAAGATTGACCTAGGGGGTCAAAGGTTGACCTAAGGGGGTCAAGAGCGGAGAAAGTTGACCTAGGGGGTCAAAGGTTGACCTAGGAGGTCAAAGGTTCAGAGGGTTGACCTAGGCGGTCAAAGGTTGACCTAGGGAGCCAAAGGTTGAGAAGGTTGACCTAGGCGGTCAAAGGTTGACCTAGGAGGTCATAGGTTGACCTAGGAGGTCAAAGGTTGACCTAAGGGGTCAAAGGCGGATAAGGTTGACCTAGGAGGTCAAAAGTTGGTAAGGGTTGACCTAGGGGGTCAAAGGTTGAGAAGGTTGACCTAGGCGGTCAAAGGTTGACCTAGGAGGTCAAAGGTTGACCTAAGGGGTCAAAGGCGGATAAGGTTGACCTAGGAGGTCAAAAGTTGGTAAGGGTTGACCTAGGGGGTCAAAGGTTGAGAAGGTTGACCTAGGCGGTCAAAGGTTGAGAAGGTTGACCTAGGCGGTCGAAGGTGAAGGGTAGACCCAAATGGATCGCAATGATGGCCCAACGGATGAGCGATGGACCTTAGAGGTCGCCTAGATGCAATGCACATTTTATTTTGCGTAAAGTTTTGCATTTATTTACATCCTAAATGGGTGGTCCGAGGAGTGTCCTAATTTCTATGTGTGGGTTGACACGGGTTAGGTTAAAGGTTCCCACCGCTCGCGGAACGTACACGGTGAGTGGAGTAGACGAGTGACTCGAAAAATGTGAGGCAGTAGCGCACAAATTCCTGCACATCGAATACTCCGGGTAGTAGGGACCTGTGCAGTGCTGACACGGACTAGTGGTAGTGTGTGGCAAGAAACTAATTCTTTTTAAGGAGAAAAGAGAGAAGTTTTGAATGTTTGAATGATGCTATGCAATGCAATGCAGGAGAAGGAAAATAATGTACAAGGGAGCATAGCAGAGTTTTGTTTGACCCTAATACTAAGGCGAAAATAACAAAGGTACAAGGATACAAGAGTATCAACAAAGTACAAGTATTAACATTGCGGGGTGCACGGGTGCATGTGTAAACATGGCAAGTATGTGAGGTGCATGTATAAACAGGGCAAGTGTGTGCATGTGTAAACATGGCAAGTGTGTGTAGGGTGCATGTGTAAACATGGCAAGTGTGCAAGTGTGCGTGAGGTGCACGTGTAAACATGGCAAGTGTGTGCATGTGTAAACATGGCAAGTGTGTGCATGTGTAAACATGGCAAGTGTGTGCATGTGTAAACATGGAAAGTGTGTGTAGGGTGCATGTGTAAACATGACAGGTGTGTGCATGTGTAAACATGGCAAGTGTGTGCATGTGTAAACATGGCAAGTGTGTGTAGGGTGCATGTGTAAACATGGCATGTGTGTGTAGGGTGCATGTGTATATATGGCAGGTGTGTGTAGGGTGCATGTGTAAACATGGAAAGTGTGTGCATGTGTAAACATGGCAGGTGTGTGCATGTGTAAACATGGCAAGCATCATGATGTGACGAAAGTTAGACCCACTAAGTTTGAAAAAGTTTCAAAGCAGTCCCCAGCGGAGTCGCCACTGTGAATACGTGTGATTGAATTTGGGATATTCATAGTAACATTAAAATTATGAGAGTCGCCACGCCGTTTTAATTAAAGCCAAAACATTGAGAAAAAGCATGTTTAATGGGTTCGGGGGTCAAATTACAACAAGAGAAGAATATTGGACGTTATCACTCCTATTGCCCGAATTGATCGGTCTTTCTATCATGATGAATGTGTTAGTAGTGTGTTAGTGTTTGAGACCGGATCCGAAGATTGCCTACGTTCCCCTCAATGTGAGAAGCTCAGGTCAGCGTAGTTCGAGAAGAATTTAGAATAGGCAGAAGAATCGGGATCATGCATAATGAGGGGGGAATTACCTAAAGATTAGGGTTTAGAAGTAGTTCCTAGATCATCCTCGGGTTGATGAACCCTAGATCATCATCGGCTATAAAATAACATGTAAACATGAAGATCGCAACCCTAAATATGGCATAAATAAGGTTTTAATCTAGAATATGATGAATATGTGAAGAACATATTATGAACATATGAATGTCATGAAGAAAATATGAATAAAGATGTTAGGAACATGAATATTATAAAGAACACATGAATAAACATATTAAGAATATGAATATTATGGATCTAAACTAATAATATGACAAGAACATGAATAAAAAGTTAGAAAACTTACCTTTGTTGGCAAGAAATAACCTTGGATCTTCTTGGGATTCTTGAGAGTGTTTTTGGAGGCTTGAATGACTTGATTTGGGAGCAAAATCGTCACTTGTGAGCTCTAAATTCGGATCCTTAAACCAATAGCCTGGGATTGGTTTATATAGTAAACTGAGGGGAATATCTGATGGTCCAGATCATCCGGAGCAAGGTTGGCCGCCTGGCCATGGTTGAAGCCGGTGACAATAGTGGCCGCGTGGCCAATATTGAGGGCGGCGGCGAAAGTGGCCGCGTGGCCAATATTGAGGGCGGCGGCGAAAGTGGCCGCGTGGCCATCGTTGCGCGCTGACTTGAAATTCAAGCTAGGGTTTTACTGTTCATACAAGGCAACCCTAAATGTCCATATTTAATGTTTTCTAGAACATTGAGCTATTTTGGGAATCCGGGACAAGTCTTTGCAAGGTTTCTAATTCCTATAGAGTTCTTGTATATTTGGGAAAGCCCTAATAAACTCATTTTCAGATCGGGTACTAACAGTGTGGGTAGGCGTTCCATCCAACAACGTATTGACAGGGCCTTTTATAATACTCAATGGTTGTCCATGTTCCATGATACAGCTGTTAAGCATTTGAGCAGGGCGTGTTAGGACCATGCCGCGCTATCAAGGTTGAGGCTGAACGCACTAAAAGTGCGTTTCGCTTTATAAACGCCTGGACCAAACACTCATCATTCCTTGATACGGTTAAGTTGTCTTGGAATGTTTGGATGGATGGTAGGCCGATGGTGTGCTTTGGGAAAAAATTGGCTAGGCTTCGTAAAGCCTTATCTATTTGGAATAAAATGACCTTTGGGCGTGTTGATCAACAAGTAAGACAAGCGGAAGATGAAGTTATTCTCAAGGAGCAGGAGGTTGAAAGGCACCCCACGGTTGAAAATAGGGCTGCGTTAAACTTCGCCCAAGCTCACCTTAATCAGTCTCTTATGATAGAGGACAATTTTTGGAGGCAAAAGGCTAATATTAAGTGGATTAAAGAAGGGGATAATAACACCAAATTTTTTCATGCTCATGTCAAAAAGAAGAGGCAATGGCTTTTCATCCATCGGATAAGAAGTAGAGAGGGGGATATTCTTACTTCTAAAGAGGACATTCAGCAAGAAGCCATAGGTTTCTTTCAAAATCAACTTTCGGCTGAACATGTTGATGGTCACAATGATCATGATGATTTACTCCATCTTATTCCTTCCTTGATAACGGCTAATGAGAATTCTAATCTCATTTCTGTGCCTACTCTTGAGGAGATTCATGATGTGGTAAGAACAATGGATGGTCAAAGTGCAGCTGGTCCAGATGGATTTACGGGTATGTTTTATACGTTTTGTTGGGAGATTATTAAGGATGATCTATTCCGAGCTATCAAAGAGTTCTTTTCTGGTTTCGAAATGCCTCGGTCTTGGACTAGTACTCTTATCGTTTTACTTCCTAAAGTCGATGTTCCAATGTTTTTCTGATCTTCGGCCTATTAGTTTATGTAATTTCTCTAATAAGATTACTACTAAACTTCTCACTTGCCGACTTGGGGTTATTCTTCCTCGCATCATTTCTTCTAATCAAATTTTTTTTTGTCAAGGGGAGAGCTATTCATGAAAACATTTTATTGGTGCAAGAGATGATGCAGTCCTTAAAAAAAAGGATTCGGGGTTCAAATACAGCCATAAAGCTTGATATGGCTAAGGCTTATGATCGATTATCTTGGGTCTCTTTGATTAAAGTCCTAAAGAAGTTTGGTTTTGCAATCGAATGGGTTGACATGATATATAGATCTATCTCTAGCAGTTGGTTCTCAGTCCTTGTTAATGGCGAGAGTTGTGGTTTTTTTCACTCTACTCGTGGCCTTCGTCAAGGGGATCCTTTATCCCCAAGTTTATTCATTATTGCAGCTAAAATCCTTAGCCGTGGCCTGAATTATCTGCATCAAACAGCCCCGCTTGTCCGCTACCGTGCCCATATTCACACCCCAATGGTGTCCCACTTATCTTATGCGGATGATGTGCTGATTTTCTGTAATGGGTCTAAACAATCTATTGAGCTTCATATGGATTGTTTGGAGAAGTATCAAGCATTTTCTGGGCAGCTTGTGAGCATAGGTAAATCGTGTTTTGTTACTGGGAAGAATATTGAAGCTAGAGACAACATCATTATTGAGGCCTCGGGATTTCGGAAAAAGGATCTTCCTCTTGGCTATATGGGATGCCCTCTTTATGTGGGTCGTAAAACTCAAGCTCTTTTGCTCCTCTGATTCATAAAATGGAGACTCGTCTAGCTTCTTGGCAAGGTAAACTTCTATCTTTTGGTGCAAAAGTTGTGTTGATTAAGTCTTGCCTCCAATCTATTCCGCTTTATTTCATGTCTGTCCTTGATCCTCCTAAGGGAATTATCATGGCCATGCAAAGATTGATTATCAATTTCTTTTGGAGTGGTGTTGATGGCCATAAAAAATATCATTGGATTGGTTGGAACCGGATTAGTTGCCCTCAAAATGAAGGAGGTCTAGGTATTCGAAAATTTGAAGATATTTCGTATGCTTTTACCATGAAATTGTGGTGGAAATTTCGGTGCTCAAATTATTTATGGGCATCATTTATGGCTGCTAAGTATTGTTTCAAAATACACCCAATGTATTGGGTTTCGGAGTAACATGCGCAGCGGAATTTAGCATTTAAAATTTTTATGAAACCCAAAGCCATAGATCCATTCATATGATTAAATCAAATACTTGCATTATGAATACTAGAAAAACTAACCCTTGATGACTTTGAATTTGGTCTTTGATCTTGGTGAAGAAATTGAAGCTCTAATCACGAACAAGTAAGAACAGGAACTTTGAAGATGATGAGCTTCACCCTCTAGCGGTATCCACACCTTGAACGAATATCAAGAACACTTTATCTTGGTTGCTAGACCAAAATTGTGAAACACGTTTTCACAACTAATATGAACTATATGGAATATTATTTGTGTATTATTTTGTTCTTCAATCTAGGAAACTTGTGTTTAAACCCGTCCAAAAGCTTGGAACAAGTTCTGGCCGAATTTTGGTGTTTATATCCAAGTAAGACCTATTCCAAATAGGAAACTTGTGTTTAAACCCGTCCAAAATTCTTTTCCAAATCAAATTAGGAAATCTGTCCCGATATGCTTGTGCGGCCGCCCAAAACTATCTGTGCGGTCGCCCAAAACTGTGCGGCCGCCCAGCCCAGTTTGTGCGGTCGCACAACATGGTTCAGAAGGCCATATTTTTCATTTTAGTCCTTTTTAAGATTCGTTCTCTCGTGTGTGACCCTCTAGGATTATACTAAGTTGGCAATGGGTTCAAACATGAAACCATAAGATATGATTAGGTTCTAGCAAACCATCATACCTGCCCAAATAGTATAACTAGATACAAGTTCGCATTCCTTTAGAATATGTCACAATCCCTTTGTCCACGATGTCTTTGAACACAAGTCATGGTCAATAAGTCAACTTGTTTTGTTCAATACTTTTCTCGATCCCGAATATGTTGATAATCCAAACGACATTGATCCAATCAATCCATTTGAGTTTGGCCAAACATTTCATCAACATCATTCCTTCGAGGGGCCCAAGCTTGACATCTCTCCAAAGAGGGACAAATCCATTTAGCTTATTATTCTTCCCTACGTGAATCCGATTATGCCAATCATACCCTTTATAACTACCTGTTTAAGGGTAACGTTTGAATATGTAAAACATAATCTTCATCAAGTGGAAGACTATAATAACTTCATGTCTAAGGATTCAAATGACATAACTAATATGAGATTTATATATGACATTGACCATGACATAAATCTCATACCGCGGGTCATGTCCAGTACCTTGTTCCAAACAAGTACCCATAAATCTAACATGATCATCCCATGATCATTTAGCCTTTATATTAGTGCTTAACAAGCTCTAGGGATGAAAATTATTATAAGAAAACATGAGCAACAATAATAATATTATTATCTCTTTATCATCTTGAATAATATGATAACTTATACAACGTTTAACAAACGTGCCTAGGGCACCAACACCAACAATCTCCCACTTGCCCTAGGCCTAATCTCTAGGTATCCAATACCCATGGACCTAACATGACCATCATGTTTAGCTTGTGGAAGTTCCTTTGTTAGCGTGTCCGCAACGTTATCATTACTTGGTACTTTGCATATATTTATGTCTCCCTTATCAACGATTTCTCAAACGATAAGAAAACGTCTATGTATGTGTTTGGATTTGGGATGTGCTCTTGGTTCCTTTGCTTGATTCAATAGCACCACTATTGTTACTAATAAGGTCTATTGGATTAGCAATACTAGGAACCATCTCAAGTTCTCCAACGAACTTCTTAATCCAAACAGTTTCCATCGCAGCATCCAATGCAGCAATATACTTAGTTTTAGTCGTAGAAATAGTGACTTTACTCTGCTTGGAACCATTCCAACTTACAGTTCCACTATTTGACATATGCACAAAACCTGATTGCGATCTATTATCATCTTTGTTGGTTTGGAAGCATGCATCCGAGATCATCTTCCATACCTTTATAGATCATAAATGAATCTTTAGTTCTTCTAAAGTACTTTAAGAATCGCTCTCATAACCATCCAGTGAATCTCACTGGTGTCGGATTGATATCTACTCGTCATGCTCCAAGCATTAGATATATCCGGCTTAGTACTTATCATGGCATCATGGATCCAATTGCCGAAGCAAATGGCATCTCATTCATTTTCTCATGCTCATCTTTTGTCTTTAGGACATCGAGTCTTGCTTAGAGAAACTCCATGTAACACTGTCAAATGTCCTCTCTTAGAATTTTCCTTGTGGAATCTTCTTATGACTTTGTTAATGTATGTACATTGGCTTTAAACCATTTATCTTCCTTGATCTATCTCTATAGATCTTAATGCCAATTACTTATGCGGTTTCATCCATATTCTTCATTGCAAAACACTTTCTTAACCAAATCTTTACAGATTAAAGTGTAGGAATGTCATTTTCAATGAGCAATATGTCATCCACATATTAGATAAGGAATAGCACCATGCTCCCACTAATCTTCTTGTATATACAAGATTCATCTTCGTTCTTGATCAAGCCAAACTCTATGACTTATCAAAATGGAGATTCCAACTCCCAAAAGCTTTCTTCAATTCATCCAATGAATCTTCGAAACTTTCATACCTTTTAGAATTTTCTTGACTATCAAAACCTTTAGGTTGTATCCAATACATCCTTAAGTGAGTTCCCGTTGAGGAACGCTTGTTTTGACATCATTTTGTCAAATTTCATATTCCAAATATGAACATGTGATTATGAAAATTCTAATAAGTTTCTTGCTACCCATGTAAGTTTTTCTCCAAGAAAAGTCATTCATCTCCTTTGGTTTTTACACCTTAGGTTAGAATGATCAAGTTCCAAACTTGATTATTATACATGAATTTCCTTTTAGATTTTATGACTCCAAGCCATTAATCTAAATGTGGAGTTGATATTGCATCTTTGATAGGTGGTAAATACTTCATTCTAAATGAACTTTACCTCAATACTTTATATTTTGAAATATCCAATATTTCTTCTAATATATTGTATTTTATCATGTGTGCAAGTACTTGTATATCTTGAACGGATTTTCACAACCCCTTGTGAAAAATTGTTCAACTTCTATCATAGGTTAAATACTATTTTCTAGGTCTCGAACCATTCGAGATATGTTTAACTCCCACTGATTCTTTTAGAGACAAACCTTTTATCTAGAAAAGTATCATCATAAGCAACAAACCATTTGTTTCTTATGAGTAAAATTTTATCCTCAAGTTTCTTTAGGATATCCCATGAAAATATATTTATTAGATTTAAATGTGAGTGTGTCCCAGACAACTCCTTTCCAAAAGGTCTCACCATCTTAAATCTTTATGAAAGACAAACCTAGTTTTTCTTTCACCGTTTACCTCTTTTGATGGAACTCAAATTAGTGTAATCATAGCGGTTTCAAATACATAACCCCAAAACAAATAATGGACGATCATTCTGACATTGTCATCTAATGAACCATACCAAACAAGGTTCTTATACTTCCATGTAGACACATCATTTAGAATGAAGTTCTTAGTGAAGTTAATTTGTGAAACCATTTCACAACTTTAATGATGACTGTCAAATTCTTGGTTTAATTATTCATCATCATGATTGAATCAGAATCTTTGAACAGTTTTACCAAGTCCGACCAAAATTCTCTTTTAGCATTGCTACTTAATGCACCATATACATGGACATGTATTAGGTCAAGTAAGATATTAGCTTTTTACTATTCATAGTAAAAGATGTCTTGATCCAAGTAAATAAGATTTGCATAAATCATGTGATTCCAAATCATATGACTTAAAACTCCGTCCCAAGGAATTTTAGATATGCATTTCTCATTTATTTGATCAAAACAATAATGCATAAAGAATTTGATTATTTATGTCATAACCTCAGTTATTATTTCGTTCTTCAAGATTTAGGATATAAGATTTATTTATATGATAACACAATTAAGTAAATCATAATAAATAAAACACTTTTCTTATTCCAAATAAGAAATAAATATCCTTCATTTTCTTATAACAAAATAATATTTTCTGCTTCATAAGTAAAGTCACTTTACAAGTGTTCCACGAACAATGTTGCAACCATTGCATCATTACCATTCATAGATCAAACTTTACTATAAGCAGTCTTTCAATTTACTAATTATTGCGCTATCTAATACCCAATAATTAAATTTAGAAAGATTAATTTATAACATAAATATTTCCAAGCGGTAGTCCCACTACCATTCCTTTTATTGATCATCCAGAATTTTGACTACAATTCTAAATGGTCAATCCAATTGCCATTTTACCAAATTGCATCAATTAGAGTTATTATTTTAACCACAATTATTTCCTTTAGGTTTGACAAGTCTGTCTTACCTTTCCTTTGGCATTTGGCCTCCTTTCCATCATGAACCATGAGCATTGGAGAATCTTTCTCCATTATCTTCATCTCCGCATTTTTCAGCATATCCTGCAACTCGGAGAGATTCTTATTCATTCCAAGAATGTTATAGTTCATCATGAAGTGATTATAACTTTTGGACAATGAATCAAGAATGAGATCCGTGGCTTGCTCCAATCCAATTGGACAACCAAGTTTCTCAAGATGCTCTACGTAGCCTCTATCTTAAGCATGTGAGGTTCAACTTATTGCCCTTTACTCCTTTTGCAAAAAGTGAATGCAATAATGGTTTTATACCTCTCTTGCTCAGATTGCTCTTTGAGACATGTAACTCAACTCCACACCTATCCAATAGGCTTTCACAAGTTCCAAACTTTTTTGGAGTTTTGAGCACATAATCGTGAGCATGAGACAACTCACATTCCTAGAATCATACTCATGATTCTTGTGATTGTCTACTCCCGGCATTGGGTTCTTTAGGAATAGGCCCATCAAGAATGTACAACCCATCTTATTGCCTTAGAACGATTCTTAGGCTCAGGATCCAATCCATGAAGTTTGTACCATTCTCTTGAAGCTTTATCCTTATCAAGGATTAATCGTAACGATTCTAGTTGTCATCTACAACTCATGCAAAATTTCTAAAATTTTACAAGTACCACTCATTAAAGAGATAAATAATGTATTTTTCCAAAAAAAAAATACTTCCACTAAATTATATAACCTTCTTATACATCCAATGTATGATATAATTTAAATGGGCTAAGATCCCGCTTTAATTTGATTTCAAGTCCGCTAAGGCGGATTACACAAAACCAAATTAATTTGGTAGACAACCCTGTCAATCATATTCAATATGACTCTTAGATCTTTTTATGAGATTCTTTTTAAATTGGGCTAAGGTCCATTTTTAATTTAATTTCAAGTACGCTTTGGCGTACCTCTCAAAATCAAATTAATTAGGTAGACAATTTCTTGTCAATCATATCCAATATGATTCTTAGGGATCCAATTTCTAAAGCATGTTTAATCTCATCTTTGCCTAGGCCCAAAACTGTTTTGACGCCTTATTAAGTCCAACTATTTTAAACGTATAGTTGATGTGCCTCGCTAGGGCGTGCCCACATCATCCATCTTGCTCATACATGAATAAAGTCAATGTACCTCGCTAGGGCGAACCCACATTAAAATTACCCATGCACTAACAAGTGATTTAATCATGGCATGGAAAGATGACTTAAAACTTTCTTGAAGGTTCATTACCATATAGCATACAACATATTTATGAGCACACAAGATAAACATGTTACGCATCAAGTTTAGCCACTAAATTAATCATCATTAATTTAAGCACATCATTTATGTGTCATTAGTTTCTCTATAATTATGAGGATGAGACTATTTTAACTTTGGTTATCATCTCCAAATCAAGACAACAAGAAGTGCGGTCGAACTAAGCCATTGGCAACCACAATCTCGCACTAATTCAAGAAACCAAGAAAGTAGTCCATGTGGCCGAAACTAAGCAATAGATGTTGTTTCCAGATCCTGTAAACAGGGGCCTTACGGCTCATTACTAGGCGTACGCCTAAATAGCAGCCGTACAGATGTTGTTTCCAGATCCTGTTTTTCTTATTCTGCAGACTTTTTGCAAAATTCTCATCAAGTCCATGTTTCAAATATTCATTACTTTGATCAGATCAGAGTACACTTAATACTTTTGCCATGCGTTATTGAAATCCTCTCTAGCATTGTTACTTTAATGAACTACATACATCAATATGTATTAGTTCAAAAGAGTACTTCATTTTACTACTATTAGTAAAAGGCGTCTTGATCAATATCCAAGATTCACATATCTCACATGATTCGAAATCATGTTAATTTAAAAGTCCGTCCCATGGAATTTTAGATATGTGTCTCTTATCATTTGATATAGACATCAATGCTTAAAGAATGTAACGCTTACATCTTTGGATTCAGATTTCCATTATTTATGTTATAATCATTATTTTGTTCTTCCAAGATAAGGATATAAGGTCCCATCATATGATTAACAATACAATAAAGTGAATCATATTTAATAGAGCACTTTCTTATTCGAAATAAGAAATATCCATAATCTACTAATGAAGAAACTAAAATAATATTTCTACTTAAAGTAGGAACATCACAATATTTTTCAAAACAAATATGAACCCACTAGGTAAAGACACTTCGCAAGTTCCTATGATTAATGTTGCAACATTTGCATCATTATCAACAAATAGGTTAATCTTTACCTTCCTTAAGTAGTCTTTATATTTCTCAAGTCTTACACATTTATACAAATGTGGGATCCATATCCGGTATCCAATACCTAAGAACTTAGAAGTAGAATTTTAACATAAATACTTGAAGCGGTAGTCCTACTACCCTTCCTTTTGATCTTTTAATTCAAATTGTAATTCTTCCAATGATCAATCATATTTCCATGGTAGCAATTACATCCTTAGGATTTTAGGTTTAGCCACAAATATTTCCTTTTAG
Organism: Campanula takesimana; assembly: GCA_026119855.1. Classification (NCBI taxonomy): domain Eukaryota; kingdom Viridiplantae; phylum Streptophyta; class Magnoliopsida; order Asterales; family Campanulaceae; genus Campanula; species Campanula takesimana. The sequence goes on along the minus strand of JAOWBW010000173.1, from coordinate 441,879 downwards.
GCTTGGAAACTCTTGTCTTACCTTTATCTTAAATCCTTGTCCTTATTAACCTTTAGAGTTTGAGAAGGTTTCCATTTAATATTAAGACTTAGCATTTTAAACATCAAATGTCGCTTATGAATTAATATCAAATCCGTTTGTTAGTTCCAAACTAACTTGATTACCAACCCAACTAAGGTAATTAATATGTCTCTCCATGTTCAAAACATGAGAACTTATTAACATACCTTTCAGTCATTATATGAATGTTAGGCTCTAATCAATCTCAAACTTTACTTGCATTTCTTGCTTGTAGGAATGCTTCCTACGCGATTGCTTATCACATAAGCATCCATATGTTTTAGATACTTCTAAAGTTCCAAACATTTGGTAGCAAGTCGTAGGACAATTGACATCCATAGAATCATCCACATGTTTCTAATCAATGTCTTTGTCCGTCATTGAGGCATTAGGTTTCTTAGGAATGGGATTTATTAAGAATTCATAACTTCCATTCTTGCTTTAGAATAATTCTTAAGCTCATGACTAGGTCGAATAAGTTAATCATATTCTCTTTATGTGGGGAAAATCGTAATAATTAACATGATTATAGTTTTTTTTTTTTTTTTTGGCGAAAGGAGGACGGCACCTCCCTAAATTTTATTAATAAAGCTCCAAAAATACAAACATGGTGGGGGACATGACAACCTCAACCACCAAGAATGAAAAACTAGGGAGGATGCCTTATACATACCATAAGGTCCTCTACAAAGAAGGGAGGGGTAACTAGAGAACATAGAAATTAAAATATACAAATATCTAGCCATTAGAAAACAAAACTAGTGAGAACGAATATGAGGAAACTGAGTCTTGTCCAAAACCAAGCAGCCCTTACACTTGAAAGGGAGATCACTAAGGGAGCTGAAAATCAGATTTCTCTCTTGATCCGCAGCTATGTTTGCCAAACCATCCGCAACACCATTACCTTCTCGAAGAATATGAGAACCCGAACCTCCATTTGTCCCATAAGATGATGAATGTGAGCTATGATATACCATATTTCCCACGGAATATGATACTCTCTAACAATAATACGCATCAAAACTTGAGAATCAACTTCCAGCCAAATATTTTGATAACCACGAGCTTGGGCAATCATAAGACCCTCTCTAGCTGCTAAAGCCTCAGCCATCATATTAGAGTGGTGCCCATAAAAGGAAGAGAAACCGTAGATAAAATTGCCATTATGATCTCGGAAAATCCCACCACTGGATGCGATGCCCAGATTACCTCTAGAAACTCCGTCCGTGTTAAGCTTAACTTCATTATAGAGAGGGCAGTCCCAATAAATTAAACGGATAGGCGGAGGGGTATAAGGTTTTGGATTCAAACAAATCATAGGGAAAGAAAGGGAGAACGCAGAGGCAATGAGAGTCACATGATTTCTAACCTTATGAATGACCGAATTGGGGCAAATCATATTCTTTCAAATCTTCTTTTATTCCGAGCTCACCATAATTCCCACATGAGTAGAGCTGGGAGAATACGAGTCAACCTATTGGAAACACTTGAGGCCGAGTGTGATGTGCCTTGCCATCAGCTTATAAGGGCTTGATTCAAGCTGCCCCAAAACATCCGAATACCACAAACACCACTAAAATAACCCCACACGGTTTTAGCCACCTCCCCATGAAGCAGAATATGAGATGTCGATTCCTCATTAGCCATTAGACAACAATCACACTTAGACGCCATATGAATGCCCCGAGATTTAATTCTAACATGATTATAGTTTAAAAGATTCTACAAAATATGCAAATAAATATACACATATATTTCATACCATTATCATTTAGAGACATTTAATGTATTTCATAAATACTCCCACACAATACAATAATTGTATAATATAATTTAAGTGGGCTAAGATCTAACTTTAATTTAATTTCAAGTCCGCGGAGGTGATACTGCTCAAAATTAAATTAATTGGGTAGACAACTCCTTGTCAATCATATCATATATGACTCTTAGATCCTTTATGAGATTTTAGACATCATATGTCTAACATGTTTTAATCTCATCAGTGCCTTTAGGCCCAAAACTCTTTTGATGACCTAATTAAGTCAAACCATTTTAAGCGTATAGGAATAACTCTTTCCTCATCTTGCTCATAGATGAATAGAATTAATGCGCCTCGCCATGGTAGAGCCCGCATAAAACTACCCATGTACTCACAAGTGTTTTAATAATGGATTTGACACTTGACTTAAATTTTCAAGAAGGTTTTTTTGCATAGAGATATGCATCATATATTTAATTATGTCAAACATAATATAATATAGTCTTTGCATAAAGGATGTTAACTAATCAAATTAATTAACAGAAGCAAAATTTTGTGATTTAATTATGAAGCAACATTATGGGGATGGAATCTAAATTATCTGTAAACAATTTACATATAAGATATTTCATTCGTATTCCCAGAAACAAGTTGTAAGCCTGCCATTGGTCCATGCAATGAATTAATCCAAATTTAGTTTCATTCTCTTGCAAACAATTTGCACTTTGTTCATAGGGTTAAATTCTGAAACTTTTGAATCCGTAGAACATATATAAATTAAGAGCATAAAATGCACGGTCGAAACTAAACCAAAAGGCATCCACAATCCCGTACTAAGATCAAGAAAACAAGTAACTTCTCTATACGGTCGAAACTAAGCCAAAAGGCATCCACATTCCTGTATAGATTGGCCACTTGTTTCAAGAGCTTTTCATTGTCTCTTAATCTCAAAGATTACAGCAATCCTAAACTCTTTAGAATTCTGATTTCTACAATTCTTTTCTGGATTTTTGATTGAAAACTGTTTCAGGAAACACGATTTCGAAAACCAGCCGTCTGACAACAGTTTCAGTTTCCAGATTTAAATTCTCTAAACAATTTACAGAACAATCTAAACACCAGAAAATAGAGAAACTTTCGGGAATTTTGGATAGGCGCCGTACGACAACTCACAGTCGTTCGGCTTTGAGCCAGCCGTACGGATGCCTTTTCCAGATTCCCAGAATTTTTAGTTTTTCAGAAATTCGATCAATCCATTTATCGTGTTAGAGCTAGACTCAAAGGTCTTGATGCACATTCTTAACAAGGATTACCACCCGGTGAGTAAGCCCCAAAACTCTCTCTAGCTTTCTCTCTCTAAACTTTTCTTCTCTTCCCCGTCGCTAGGGTTTCTTGCCCTAGGGGCAGTGGCTTCGGCCATGGCTTCTTCCTCCAATTTCTTCACATCGTTGAACTCTAGTAATAGTAACCCTTATTATGTTCCGTCTCCTAACACCGTTTCTCAGATCTCAAACCCTAATATTCTTGCCGCGGCTCACGTTTCAAACGTAAACCCTAATGACCCAGTGCCGCAAAGCGTATCTCCCTCTCCTAATCCTGTTCCATTACAGAATAATGAATCCCAAAACCCTAAGCTGCCAGTGTCCAAATCTTTTGGTGGCCTTTTCTCAGCAACCGCCATACATAACTCTTCCTTACCTAATATCCCTACTGGCAATCATAAAGGTACGCCTTCTGTGAAATTGTCCAAGGAGTTGATTGAGACGTTCACTAAACCTTTCAGATTCACGTTGGTGGGAAATTTCATGCACGGGAAGCCAACGATGGAGGATGCTCGTATTTCCTTTGCAAAATTTCAGCTTAAAGGAGACTACAAACTCGGTCATCTTGATTCGAAGCACATTCTAATTCAATTGGCTAAGAAAAATGATTATCAGCGTCTCTTTATGAAGGAGGTCTGGTACGTTCATCGTTTTCCCATGAGAACCCTAGCATGGTCCCCATCATGGAGACCTGATACAGAATCTCCTTTTGTTCCAATTTGGGTAGGGTTCCCAAGGCTGCCGGTTTATTTAATGAATAAATCTTTTCTATTTGCTGCTGCCTCCATGATTAGGACTCCGCTTTTTCTTGATAAGGCAAAAACAGAGCTCTCACGCCCCAGCATTGCTAAGATTTTAATCAAGGTTGATGCTTTGAAGAAATTTCCAAATGAGATCTTTATAGATTGTGGGGATGCGTGTCCAAGATTTTATCAGAAAATTGAATATGATGTGATCCCGAAGTATTGCAAACATTGCCTAATGTTTGGCCATGATGTATCTTTCTGTCTCAAAGCTAACCCTAAATTAATTCCTCAATCTTCAAAGCAGAATGTCGAAAAACCTGCTAAGGTTTTTGTGCCGAAAGTTAATGAGGTTAAGGATGCTGATTCTAATCCAGGTGCTAGTATGAAGGAGGGTGTTGAACCCCGTTCAGAGTTAGGTCCGAACCAGGTTGAGCAGAAAGAAGGTAGTTCTAACTCTAGTAAGGGTCAAGGTCCTATGGCTCTTATTATTGCTAGATGAGGGAAACCTATTCCGGATGCTGTGAATAAAATCCTTCAAAAAGTAACTTCTAAAGTTATTAAAGGTGATGATTTACTTGTCTCAACCTCTATTCATGATAATAATGTGGGTGGTACTGCAAATGAAGAGGTTGTTTTGCAAAATGATAAGAATGTGGGTGGAACTGCAAATGAAGATGTGGTTTTGAAAAATGTTGAGAGCCTCAAAGCTCAATTTACTGGTAATAATGTTCAGTGTGTGGAGGATACTAATATGCTGAAATCTGATGAGAATGTCATTATTGATTATTTGAATTTATCTCCTCATCTCAATACTGCTTCTTCCTCTTATGTTACGGATAGGGCTGGCTCTACCCCTTTTAATGGTTGGGATAAGAATAAGCCTGATCCTAATGGCTTCATTACCGTGAAATCTAGGAGAAACCGGGGTAGATATGCCTCTCCTTCTTCTTAATTTCTGATTCTCTTACTTCTCCATAATTGTTTTAATGGTATCTATTATAAGTTGGAACCTCCGTGGTATTGCTAATTCTGCCACTGTGAGTCATGTTAAAAGTTTATTTCGTATTCATGGAGCTTCTGCTATGGCTATTTATGAGCCCAAGCAACCTTCTGGAATGTTGAACGAGTTTATTCGTAAATTAAATTGTAGTGGCGGATTGTCTAATAATTGTGGCAGGATTTAGTTTTTATCTTTACTTGTGATGTTTTTCATGATAGTGTCCAAGCCCTCACGGTTCAAGTTACTCATGGTTTATGGCCGTCTCCTATTTTGATCACTTGCGTGCATGCTAGCTGCAACAAGTATGAAAGAAGAGAGTTATGGGATGATTTGCATAATCTGAGTACTACAGGGTTGCCTTGGCTGGTTGTCGGTGATTTTAACTGTGTTTTGGATCAGAATGAAAATATTGGAGGCCATGCCATTACTCCCAGTAAGACTATTGAATTTTCAGATACGATTCAATTTGCCTCTCTCATTGATGCTGGATATTCTGGTTCTAAGTTCACTTGGTGGAATAAGCGTGTGGGTAGGCGTTCCATCCAACAACATATTGACAGGGCCTTTTATAATACTCAATGGTTGTCCATGTTCCATGATACAGCTGTTAAGCATTTGAGCAGGGCGTGTTAGGACCATGCCGCGCTATCAAGGTTGAGGCTGAACGCACTAAAAGTACGTTTCGCTTTATAAACGCCTGGACCAAACACTCATCATTCCTTGATACGGTTAAGTTGTCTTGGAATGTTTGGATGGATGGTAGGCCGATGGTGTGCTTTGGGAAAAAATTGGCTAGGCTTCGTAAAGCCTTATCTATTTGGAATAAAATGACCTTTGGGCGTGTTGATCAACAAGTAAGACAAGCGGAAGATGAAGTTATTCTCAAGGAGCAGGAGGTTGAAAGGCACCCCACGGTTGAAAATAGGGCTGCGTTAAACTTCGCCCAAGCTCACCTTAATCAGTCTCTTATGATAGAGGACAATTTTTGGAGGCAAAAGGCTAATATTAAGTGGATTAAAGAAGGGGATAATAACACCAAATTTTTTCATGCTCATGTCAAAAAGAAGAGGCAAAGGCTTTTCATCCATCGGATAAGAAGTAGAGAGGGGGATATTCTTACTTCTAAAGAGGACATTCAGCAAGAAGCCATAGGTTTCTTTCAAAATCAACTTTCGGCTGAACATGTTGATGGTCACAATGATCATGATGATTTACTCCATCTTATTCCTTCCTTGATAACGGCTAATGAGAATTCTAATCTCATTGCTGTGCCTACTCTTGAGGAGATTCATGATGTGGTAAGAATAATGGATGGTCAAAGTGCAGCTGGTCCAGATGGATTTACGGGTATGTTTTATACGTTTTGTTAGGAGATTATTAAGGATGATCTATTCCGAGCTATCAAAGAGTTCTTTTCTGGTTTCGAAATGCCTCGGTCTTGGACTAGTACTCTTATCGTTTTACTTCCTAAAGTCGATGTTCCAATGTCTTTTTCTGATCTTCGGCCTATTAGTTTATGTAATTTCTCTAATAAGATTATTACTAAGCTTCTCACTTGCCGACTTGGGGTTATTCTTCCTCGCATCATTTCTTCTAATCAAAGTTTTTTTTGTCAAGGGGAGAGCTATTCATGAAAACATTTTATTGGTGCAAGAGATGATGCAGTCCTTAAAAAAAAAGGTTCGGGGTTCAAATACAGCCATAAAGCTTGATATGGCTAAGGCTTATGATCGATTATCTTGGGTCTCTTTGATTAAAGTCCTAAAGAAGTTTGGTTTTGCAATCGAATGGGTTGACATGATATATAGATCTATCTCTAGCAGTTGGTCTCAGTCCTTGTTAATGGCGAGAGTTGTGGTTTTTTTCACTCTACTCGTGGCCTTCGTCAAGGGGATCCTTTATCCCCAAGTTTATTCATTATTGCAGCTAAAATCCTTAGCCGTGGCCTGAATTATCTGCATCAAACAGCCCCGCTTGTCCGCTACCGTGCCCATATTCACACCCCAATGGTGTCCCACTTATCTTATACGGATGATGTGCTGATTTTCTGTAATGGGTCTAAACAATCTATTGAGCTTCATATGGATTGTTTGGAGAAGTATCAAGCATTTTTCTGGGCAGCTTGTGAGCATAGGTAAATCGTGTTTTGTTACTGGGAAGAATATTGAAGCTAGAGACAACATCATTATTGAGGCCTCGGGATTTCGGAAAAAGGATCTTCCTCTTGGCTATTTGGAATGCCCTCTTTATGTGGGTCGTAAAACTCAAGCTCTTTTGCTCCTCTGATTCATAAAATGGAGACTCGTCTAGCTTCTTGGCAAGGTAAACTTCTATCTTTTGGTGCAAAAGTTGTGTTGATTAAGTCTTGCCTCCAATCTATTCCGCTTTATTTCATGTCTGTCCTTGATCCTCCTAAGGGAATTATCATGGCCATGCAAAGATTGATTATCAATTTCTTTTGGAGTGGTGTTGATGGCCATAAAAAATATCATTGGATTGGTTGGAACCGGATTAGTTGCCTCAAAATGAAGGAGGTCTAGGTATTCGAAAATTTGAAGATATTTCGTATGCTTTTACCATGAAATTGTGGTGGAAATTTCGGTGCTCAAATTATTTATGGGCATCATTTATGGCTGCTAAGTATTGTTTCAAAATACACCCAATGTATTGGGTTTCGGAGTAACATGCGCAGCGGAATTTAGCATTTAAAATTTTTATGAAACCCAAAGCCATAGATCCATTCATATGATTAAATCAAATACTTGCATTATGAATACTAGAAAAACTAACCCTTGATGACTTTGAATTTGGTCTTTGATCTTGGTGAAGAATTGAAGCTTTAATCACGAACAAGTAAGAACAGGAACTTTGAAGATGATGAGCTTCACCCTCTAGCGGTATCCACACCTTGAACGAATATCAAGAACACTTTATCTTGGTTGCTAGACCAAAATTGTGAAACACGTTTTCACAACTAATATGAACTATATGGAATATTATTTGTGTATTATTTGTTCTTCAATCTAGGAAACTTGTGTTAAACCCGTCCAAAAGCTTGGAACAAGTTCTGGCCGAATTTTGGTGTTTATATCCAAGTAAGACCTATTCCAAATAGGAAATTTGTGTTTAAACCCGTCCAAAATTCTTTTCCAAATCAAATTAGGAAATCTGTCCCGATATGCTTGTGCGGCCGCACAAAACTATCTGTGCGGTCGCCCAAAACTGTCCGGCCGCCCAGCCCAGTTTGTGCGGTCCCACAACATGGTTCAGAAGGCCATATTTTTCATTTTAGTCCTTTTTAAGATTCGTTCTCTCGTGTGTGTGTCACGACCCGAAATATAGGCTCTATTTTATTAGCAATTAAATGATTATTATTTAATTATTTGCTTATTTATTTATTTAAATTATTATTTATTTAAATAATTATGTGTGCAATTTATGTGTGATAATAATTATGCCTAGCATTTCATTCGAGTTGTTTGGGCTAGTGTGGAAGTGTTGAGTCTTAATTGTTAGTCGGGAGTGTAAGTAATTGTGTTAGTATGGGGAGGGGGTCTAGTGGTAACATTTCAAAATAATTTCCCCCTACTCCCCTCACCTCCCTACACCTCCTTCTCCCTCTCACACTCCACCTCCCTCACCATCTCTCTCTCTCCAGCCCATTTCTTCCTCTCTCATTAGCAAAGGTGAGTTTTCATCTTCTTCCTTCTCTCTTCATTTAAACCCTCTTCCTCTCATCTTCTCTCGTTTCTTAAAACTTGAACATTGTTTAGATCGTCGATAGGATCGTAGGAAGCCAAAAAGATTTGAAATCCATCAACTTTGAGAAATTCAAGTAAGTTACTTTTCCCCCTATTTTATGCTAGAAATGCTACTCCATGTTTATTTGATGTTATGAATGCCATTTATTACATCTTGGCTTGATTTGGGAGTGATTTGCATTTTGTTCATTTTTGTGAAATCTTGGGTATTTGAATCACCCTTGAGTGAGGTCTTTAGATGATGTTGTTGGAGTTATTTTGGCTCAAAATGTGTAGGTACCTTAGTTCCCTTCTTGGTAGTGTTAGAAATGTAAAGAATTGGTGTGTATTGGATTTGGGGTCGTTAATGGTGGAAACCCAGAACTTTTGGCCGGAAATCGCCCTTCCGGCAAGGAGGCGCGCGCATCCCTCCCTTAGGAGGCGCGCGCACCCTTATGCCATCCTTAATCAATTGTGCTTCTGTCGGATGGAGGCGCACGCACCCATTTATATGAAGCGCGCGCACCCTCTCCTTCCCCCAACTTGATTCCCCTTCTGATCTAGGAGGCGCGCGCATCCCTCCCTTAGGAGGCGAGCGCACCCCCTCCCCTGTTATGAATTTATTCCCCTTTTTGGTCCAATCTTTCGAGAGTCGTATTTGGTTCATGCGAACTCCGTTTTAGGCGTATAAATTACCGTTTTAAAGCTCTCCTTAAGTTCTTCGATATGAGTAAGTAAATTTGGTAGAGTGCTCGAATTAATTGGATCCTTTGTGGTCAAATGTGATATGGGATTGTGTTATCATTGTTAAGATTGTTGCAACACGTTAATTGTGTATCGTTGGTTCATTTCACTTTCTTGGTGACTAATTGGAATGATTCCCTACTTTGGAATCCTTTGTTGTTTATCGTGCTAGTATTTTATTACTTAGCCTTTACGTGAAAGTCCAGCTGGTATTTTGTGTGTGTTTCGGGCGATGCGAAATATTATAATGGCACAAGCCAAGTCCATTATGATATTGACCATTGTTTTGCCAATTATTACCCTCCTCCAGATTGACCTTGGATGTGAGAAGAGCTAGCTCCTTTGTGTGCATTTTAGCTTCTTGGAGCATGACTTTGTGGCATGTCTCCCGTCCTTTGTGACACTTCTTTTGGTTATTGGTTCCGGTACCGGGGTTTCTATTCGGCTTTCATGATATTATGAAGATGATGATTTGTTGATTATTGAAGCTGCGCAGCGATCCTTTATTTGGATGTTCCGGTTTGGAAAACCTTGGCTATATCCTTTGTTATGTGTTTTTTTCCGCTGCTACCTGATACATGCTAAATGCTATGTGCTATGTGATATTTATGATTGCTTATTGTATATTGCATCATAGCATGTCATGTAGTTGCATTAGTAACTTATTGAGATTTATCTCACCCCCTTTTCTTTTATCTTTGTTTTTCCTTAACCCCCCCCCAGGTGCTAAGGATTAGTCTCGCTGATCACGAGAGCGAGGACGTCGAGTGTGGATCCATTCTTTGGGGAAGGTTATTATAGGTTGGTTTACATTATGTAAATGTGTAACATTTTGGGATAGTGGTACCAAACAATGACGTCACTAAGATTTGTACATTTGTATTTTGTTGGCATGAACTTGTGGAAGTTTATGATAAGTTGTAATTGGTCTTTATCAAACTTGATTTGTAAAACTTTGGATCATTACCTTTTGGTATCAAATGGAATTTTTAACTTCAGTATTTCTGAGTTTTGGTTTTAGAGTCGACGTCCAGATCGCGTCTCGGGCCCACGAGGTCCGGGGTCGCGACAGTTGGTATCAGAGCTATGGCATTAGCTCTAAGTATAAGTCTAGGTGGATTAGTATGACCTAGGTGGGTAGTAGTGTGCGGAGTGATTAACGGTTGATGTTTTATGCAGGTAATTGTTCTCAATGTCTGGAAGAAGAAACAGAGGAGGTACTAGTGGGGCACAGAATCAGAATGATACAAGGGATGAAGCACGTGCTATGTTTCAAGGCATGTTTGAGGCGGCCATGAAGGCCATACATGATCAAGGTCCCAGGGTAGAACAAGCACCACCCCGTTATGGTTTGGAGCAATTTCTGAAGTTGAAACCGGTTGAATTCAATGGGGAACCCGATGTTCGGAAAGCTGAGTTGTGGATTGAGTCTATGGAAAAGATTTATGAGGTATTTGGGTGTTCGGATGAGGACAAGGTCCGGTTTGCGGCTTACAAGCTTGTGGGAGCCGCCGAGCATTGGTGGAAAGGTGTTAAAGCTACTTGGGATGATACTCACACGGTGTATGCGTGGGAGTTGTTTGTGCGCAAATTCAAGGAGCATTTCATTCCGGTTGTTGATCAAACCGAAAGGAGATCGAGCTACTCAACTTGGAGCAAGGATTGTTGTCTATAGCACAATACTCGGCTAAGTTCATAGAATTAGCCCGATATTGTGACTATTTGGTGAGGACCGAGGAACAAAAGGCTATGAGATTCATTCGGGGATTGAAGACCTCCATCCGTACTCAAATATTGCTCAACGGATAGTGACATTCCAAGATGCGGTGGACCGAGCCTATTTGATAGAGCAAGATATTGGGGAACATAAGAGGAAGACCGAGGTGGCCAACCCGAGTAAGCAAGGAGCGCAGAGCAAGTCACAACCAAGAATTGATAACCGAGGTAGCTTTGGGGGACAATCTCAGTTCCGAGGGCAACCGATCCCAAGGAACCCGGGTACCACTTCCGGGACCAAGGGAACCAAGGGAACCAAATTAGGAGGCTTTGTTCGTATTGTCAAAGGGAAGGTCATTCTGAAGACCGTTGTTGGAAGAAGCAAGGAAGGTGTACCAATTGTGGTCAAATGGGGCACTTCGCACGGGATTGTACTAGAGGTAAAGGACAAGCATCCGGGTCAGGAGTTGGTAATAATCAGGGTCAGAAAAGGGATGCCGCCGGGAAGCCCAAAGTCCAAGGAAGGGTATTTGCCATGAATCAACAACAAGCCACCGATGATCCATCCGTTATTGGAGGTATTGTTTCTGTGTCTAATGTGAGCGCACGAGCGTTAGTAGATCCAGGATCATCTCATTCATACATTTCTGTGCAATTTGCTTCCATGTTAAATGCTGCATTCGAGTCTTTACCGTACGTGCTAGAGGTGTCGACCCCTATAGGAGAATGCTTGATTTCTGATCGAGTCTTTCGTGCTTGTGATGTGGTTATTTGTGGTCGTGTCCTTTGTGCGGATTTGGTGGTTCTTCCTATCCAAGACTTTGATGTCATTTTGGGTATGGATTGGTTGAGCAAATTTCATGCGTCTGTTGATTGCCGTAAGAAAACTGTTACCTTTTCTATTCCCGATGTGCCTAAGTTTGTTTTTGAGGCTAGTCCTCTGAGTAGAAAGGTTCGCTTAATTTCTTATTTGAAAGCGAGAAAATTACTGCATAGTGGTTGTGAGGGGTATTTGGCTAGTGTTCTTGATACTAGGAAGGAATCCCCTAGTTTTGATAGTGTTCGGGTAGTTCGAGAATTTCCCGATGTTTTCTCTACCGAGTATGATATGCCTCCCGATCGTGAGATTGAGTTTTGTATAGACCTTTTGCCGGGTACTTCTCCAATTTCGAAAGCGCCTTATAGGTTAGCTCCCGCAGAGTTGAAGGAACTAAAGGTTCAGTTGCAAGAGTTGCTTGATCGAGGGTTTATCCGCCCTAGTGTTTCCCTGTGGGGAGCACCGGTTTTGTTTGTGCGGAAGAAAGATGGTTCGTTGAGATTGTGTATAGATTACCGGAAGTTGAATCAGGTTACGGTGAAGAATAAGTATCCCTACCGCATATCGATGATTTGTTTGATCAACTTCAAGGGTCCGTGGTTTTCTCTAAACTTGATTTGAGGAGTGGGTACCATCAGTTGAAGGTTCGATCGGAGGATATTCCGAAGACTGCTTTTCGCACTCGTTATGGTCATTATGAGTTCTTGGTTATGCCGTTTGGGTTGACTAACGCGCCGGCCGTATTCATGGATTTGATGAACCAAGTTTTCCATCCTTATCTTGATTCATTCGTGGTAGTCTTCATCGACGACATTCTCGTTTATTCGAAATCTCGAGAGGAGCATGAACAGCACTTGAGGACAGTTTTATCCGTTCTCGCGAGGGAGAAATTATTTGCGAAGTTCAGTAAATGCGAATTTTGGCTCGAGAAGGTTTCTTTTCTGGGCCATGTGATTTCGAAAGACGGGATTTCTGTGGATCCTTCAAAGATAGAGGCTATAGTGGATTGGAAGAGACCCGAATCAGTGACAGAGATTAGAAGCTTCCTTGGTTTAGCCGGGTATTACCGCAGATTTATTGAGGGGTTTTCAAGGATTGCTACTCCGATGACTCAGTTGACCCGGAAGAATGTTCCGTTTGTGTGGACCGAGAAATGTGACAAGAGTTTCGAGGAATTGAAGAAGAGGTTGACTACCGCACCGATCTTGAGTTTGCCTAATGGGAGCGATGGCCTAGTGATTTACAGTGATGCTTCTAAAGAGGGTTTGGGTTGTGTGTGTTGATGCAGAATGGGAAAGTAATTGCTTATGCTTCGAGGAAGTTGACTCCGAGTGAACAGAATTACCCGACTCATGATATGGAGTTAGCGGCTATTGTCTTTGCGTTGCACAAATGGAAGCACTACCTTTATGGGGCGAAGTTTGAGATTTTTACCGATCACAAGAGTTTGAAGTACCTATTCTCTCAGAAGGAATTGAACAACCGACAGCGTCGATGGATGGAATTGTTGAAAGATTATGATTGTACGATTTCTTATCACCGGGGAAGGCGAATGTGGTAGCCGATGCGATTAGTAGAAAATCTTATGTGGCTTCAATGATGGTTCGTGAGTGGAAAATGCTTGAGGATGTTCGAGATTGGTCTCCTCGTGAATCGAGACATGGGCCTATTTTTGCGAATATTAGGGTGTCTCCGACCCTAATTCAAAGGATAAAGGAAGCTCAAAAAGAAGATCCCGAGTTGGTGAAGGTATTATGGTAAATTGAAGGAAAAGAACTTCGAGGATTTTTCTTTGAGTTCGAGTGGAGTGTTGACTTTCCGTGGTCGTTTGTGTGTTCCGGATGTTGATGCAATAAACAGAGAGTTCTTGATGAGGGTCACAAATCGAGGTATACTATTCATCCGGGTAGTACGAAGATGTATCAGGATTTGAAGCAACAATTTTGGTGGATTAATATGAAAAGGGAAATAGCCGAGTATGTTTCGAGGTGTTTAACTGTCAGCAGGTCAAAGCCGAGCATCAGAGACCCGCGGGATTACTTCAGCCGTTAGATATTCCGAGTGGAAATGGGAGCATGTGACTATGGATTTCGTTACGGGACTGCCTCGTACCCGCAGGAAGTATGACAGTGTTTGGGTAATAGTGGATAGATTGACCAAGAGTGCCCATTTCTTGCCTATTGACATCAGATATTCGATGGAGAAGCTTGCGACCCTTTATATTGATGAGATTGTTAGATTGCGTGGGGTTCCGGTTAGCATTGTGTCAGATCGAGACCCGAGGTTTACTTCCAGATTTTGGAAGGCGTTTCAGGAAGCTTTGGGTACAGATTTTGCGATTCAGTACAGCTTTTCATCCTCAGACCGACGGTCAATCCGAGAGGACTATTCAGATTTTGGAGGACATGTTGCGAGCTTGTGCGATAGACTTTTCTGATTCTTGGGATTCGCACCTACCGTTAGTGGAATTCTCTTACAACAACAGTTATCAGGCTAGTATCGAGATGGCGCCGTTTGAGGCTTTGTATGGAAGGAAGTGTAGATCGCCTATTTGTTGGGATGAGGTTGGTGAAGCGAGGATCGTGGGTATCGATTTGCTTCGGGATTCGGTAGAGAAAGTTAGAGTTATCCGGGATAGATTGAAGACAGCCCAGAGTCGACATAAGAGCTACGCAGATAACCGAAGGCGAGATCTTAGTTTTCAGACCGGTGATTGGGTGTTTTTGAAAGTGTCTCCAAAAGTGGGTATTCGTAGGTTTGGGAAGAAAGGCAAATTGGCTCCGAGGTTTATTGGTCCGTTTGAGATTTTGGGAAAGGTTGGACATCTAGCGTATCGTCTTGTGTTACCGTCATCCTTAGACCGGTTGCACAACGTCTTTCACGTTTCTATGCTTCGGAAGTATGTTCATGATCCGTCTCACGTGTTACCGAGGATACCGGAGGATATTGAGCCAGATATGTCTTTGAGGAACGACCGGTTCGGATCCTAGATTCCAAAGTTCAAGAGTTGAGGAGCAAGAGCATCGCGTTGGTTCGAGTTCTTTGGAGGAATCATAACATCGAGGAGTCGACGTGGGAGCTCCGAGATGAGATCGAGAGGAAATTTCCGTGGCTTTTTGTTTGAGGTGAGTCTCGTTAAAATTCGGGTCGATTTTCTTTAAGGGGGAGTGAATGTCACGACCCGAAATATAGGCTCTATTTTATTAGCAATTAAATGATTATTATTTAATTATTTGCTTATTTATTTATTTAAATTATTATTTATTTAAATAATTATGTGTGCAATTTATGTGTGATAATAATTATGCCTAGCATTTCATTCGAGTTGTTTCGGCTAGTGTGGAAGTGTTGAGTCTTAATTGTTAGTCGGAGTGTAAGTAATTGTGTTAGTATGGGGAGGGGGTCTAGTGGTAACATTTCAAAATAATTTCCCCTACTCCCCTCACCTCCCTACACCTCCTTCTCCCTCTCACACTCCACCTCCCTCACCATCTCTCTCTCCAGAGCCCATTTCTTCCTCTCTCATTAGCAAAGGTGAGTTTTCATCTTCTTCCTTCTCTCTTCATTTAAACCCTCTTCCTCTCATCTTCTCTCATTTCTTAAAACTTGAACATTGTTTAGATCGTCGATAGGATCGTAGGAACCAAAAAGATTTGAAATCCATCAACTTTGAGAAAATTCAAGTAAGTTACTTTTCCCCTATTTTATGCTAGAAATGCTACTCCATGTTTATTTGATGTTATGAATGCCATTTATTACATCTTGGGTTGATTTGGGAGTGATTTTGCATTTTGTTCATTTTTGTGAAATCTTGGGTATTTGAATCACCCTTGAGTGAGGTCTTTAGATGATTGTTGTTGGAGTTATTTTGGCTCAAAATGGTGTAGGTACCTTAGTTCCCTTCTTGGTAGTGTTAGAAATGGTAAAGAATTGGTGTGTATGGATTTGGGGTCGTTAATGGTGGAAACCCAGAACTTTTGGCCGGAAATCGCCCTTCCGGGCAAGGAGGCGCGCGCATCCCTCCCTTAGGAGGCGCGCGCACCCTTATGCCATCCTTAATCAATTGTGCTTCTGTCGGATGGAGGCGCACGCACCCATTTATATGAAGCGCGCGCACCTCTCCTTCCCCAACTTGATTCCCCTTCTGATCTAGGAGGCGCGCGCATCCCTCCCTTAGGAGGCGAGCGCACCCCCTCCCCTGTTATGAATTTATTCCCCTTTTGGTCCAATCTTTCGAGAGTCGTATTTGGTTCATGCGAACTCCGTTTTAGGCGTATAAATTACCGTTTTAAAGCTCTCCTTAAGTTCTTCGATATGAGTAAGTATATTTGGTAGAGTGCTCGAATTAATTGGATCCTTTGTGGTCAAATGTGATATAGGAATTGTGTTATCATTGTTAAGATTGTTGCAACACGTTAATTGTGTATCGTTGGTTCATTTCACTTTCTTGGTGACTAATTGGAATGATTCCCTACTTTGGAATCCTTGTTGTTTATCGTGCTAGTATTTTATTACTTAGCCTTTACGTGAAAGTCCAGCTGGTATTTTGTGTGTGTTTCGGGCGATGCGAAATATTATAATGGTACAAGCCAAGTCCATTATGATATTGACCATTGTTTTGCCCAATTATTACCCTCCTCTAATTGGCCTTGGATGTGAGAAGAGCTAGCTCCTTTGTGTGCATTTTAGCTTCTTGGAGCATGACTTTGTGGCATGTCTCCCGTCCTTTGTGACACTTCTTTTGGTTATTGGTTCCGGTACCGGGGTTTTCTCTTCGGCTTTCATGCTATTATGAAGATGATGATTTGTTGATTATTGAAGCTGCGCAGCGATCCTTTATTTGGATGTTCCGGTTTGGAAAACCTTGGCTATATCCTTTGTTATGTGTTTATTTCCGCTGCTACCTGATACATGCTAAATGCTATGTGCTATGTGATATTTATGATTGCTTATTGTATATTGCATCATAGCATGTCATGTAGTTGCATTAGTAACTTATTGAGATTTATCTCACCCCCTTTTCTTTTATCTTTGTTTTTCCTTAACCCCCCCCCCCAGGTGCTAAGGATTAGTCTCGCTGATCACGAGAGCGAGGACGTCGAGTGTGGATCCATTCTTTTGGGGAAGGTTATTATAGGTTGGTTTACATTATGTAAATGTGTAACCATTTTGGGATAGTGGTACCAAACAATGACGTCACTAAGATTTGTACATTTGTATTTTGTTGGCATGAACTTGTGGAAGTTTATGATAAGTTTGTAATTGGTCTTTATCAAACTTGATTTGTAAAACTTTGGATCATTACCTTTTGGTATCAAATGGAATTTTTAACTTCAGTATTTCTGAGTTTTGGTTTTAGAGTCGACGTCCAGATCGCGGTCTCGGGCCCGCGGGGTCCGGGGTCGCGACAGTGTGACCCTCTAGGATTATACTAAGTTGGCAATGGGTTCAAACATGAAACCATAAGATATGATTAGGTTCTAGCAAACCATCATACCTGCCCAAATAGTATAACTAGATACAAGTTCGCATTCCTTTAGAATATGTCACAATCCCTTTGTCCACGATGTCTTTGAACACAAGTCATGGTCAATAAGTCAACTTGTTTTGTTCAATACTTTTCTCGATCCCGAATATGTTGATAATCCAAACGACATTGATCCAATCAATCCATTTGAGTTTGGCCAAACATTTCATCAACATCATTCCTTCGAGGGGCCCAAGCTTGACATCTCTCCAAAGAGGGACAAATCCATTTAGCTTATTATTCTTCCCTACGTGAATCCGATTATGCCAATCATACCCTTTATAACTACCTATTTAAGGGTAACGTTTGAATATGTAAAACATAATCTTCATCAAGTGGAAGACTATAATAACTTCATGTCTAAGGATTCAAATGACATAACTAATATGAGATTTATATATGACATTGACCATGACATAAATCTCATACCGCGGGTCATGTCCAGTACCTTGTTCCAAACAAGTACCCATAAATCTAACATGATCATCCCATGATCATTTAGCCTTTATATTAGTGCTTAACAAGCTCTAGGGACGAAAATTATTATAAGAAAACATGAGCAACAATAATAATATTATTATCTCTTTATCATCATGAATAATATGATAACTTATACAATGTTTAGCTTGTGGAAGTTCCTTTGTTAGCGTGTCCGCAACGTTATCATTACTTGGTACTTTGCATATATTTATGTCTCCCTTATCAACGATTTCTCAAACGATAAGAAAACGTCTATGTATGTGTTTGGATTTGGGATGTGCTCTTGGTTCCTTTGCTTGATTCAATAGCACCACTATTGTTACTAATAAGGTCTATTGGATTAGCAATACTAGGAACCATCTCAAGTTCTCCAACGAACTTCTTAATCCAAACAGTTTCCATCGCAGCATCCAATGCAGCAATATACTTAGTTTTAGTCGTAGAAATAGTGACTTTACTCTGCTTGGAACCATTCCAACTTACAGTTCCACTATTTGACATATGCACAAAACCTGATTGCGATCTATTATCATCTTTGTTGGTTTGGAAGCATGCATTCGAGATCATCTTCCATACCTTTATAGATCATAAATGAATCTTTAGTTCTTCTAAAGTACTTTAAGAATCGCTCTCATAACCATCCAGTGAATCTCACTGGTGTCGGATTGATATCTACTCGTCATGCTCCAAGCATTAGATATATCCGGCTTAGTACTTATCATGGCATCATGGATCCAATTGCCGAAGCAAATGACATCTCATTCATTTTCTCATGCTCATCTTTTGTCTTTAGGACATTGAGTCTTGCTTAGAGAAACTCCATGTAACACTGTCAAATGTCCTCTCTTAGAATTTTCCTTGTGGAATCTTCTTATGACTTTGTTAATGTATGTACATTGGCTTTAAACCATTTATCTTCCTTGATCTATCTCTATAGATCTTAATGCCAATTACTTATGCGGTTTCATCCATATTCTTCATTGCGAAACACTTTCTTAACCAAATCTTTACAGATTAAAGTGTAGGAATGTCATTTTCAATGAGCAATATGTCATCCACATATTAGATAAGGAATAGCACCATGCTCCCACTAATCTTCTTGTATATACAAGATTCATCTTCGTTCTTGATCAAGCCAAACTCTATGACTTATCAAAATGGAGATTCCAACTCCCAAAAGCTTTCTTCAATGCATCCAATGAATCTTCGAAACTTTCATACCTTTTAGAATTTTCTTGACTATCAAAACCTTTAGGTTGTATCCAATACATCCTTAAGTGAGTTCCCGTTGAGGAACGCTTGTTTTGACATCATTTTGTCAAATTTCATATTCCAAATATGAACATGTGATTATGAAAATTCTAATAAGTTTCTTGCTACCCATGTAAGTTTTTCTCCAAGAAAAGTCATTCATCTCCTTTGGTTTTTACACCTTAGGTTAGAATGATCAAGTTCCAAACTTGATTATTATACATGAATTTCCTTTTAGATTTTATGACTCCAAGCCATTAATCTAAATGTGGAGTTGATATTGCATCTTTGATAGGTGGTAAATACTTCATTCTAAATGAACTTTACCTCAATACTTTATATTTTGAAATATCCAATATTTCTTCTAATATATTGTATTTTATCATGTGTGCAAGTACTTGTATATCTTGAACGGATTTTCACAACCCCTTGTGAAAAATTGTTCAACTTCCATCATAGGTTAAATACTATTTTCTAGGTCTCGAACCATTCGAGATATGTTTAACTCCCACTGATTCTTTTAGAGATAAACCTTTTATCTAGAAAAGTATCATCATAAGCAACAAACCATTTGTTTCTTATGAGTAAAATTTTATCCTCAAGTTTCCTTAGGATATCCCATGAAAATATATTTATTAGATTTAAATATGAGTGTGTCCCAGACAACACCTTTCCAAAAGGTCTCACCATCTTAAATCTTTATGAAAGACAAACCTAGTTTTTCTTTCACCGTTTAACCTCTTTTGATGGAACTCAAATTAGTGTAATCATAGCGGTTTCAAATACATAACCCCAAAACAAATAATGGAAGATCATTCTGACATTGTCATCTAATGAACCATACCAAACAAGGTTCTTATACTTCCATGTAGACACATCATTTAGAATGAAGTTCTTAGTGAAGTTAATTTGTGAAACCATTTCACAACTTTAATGATGACTGTCAAATTCTTGGTTTAATTATTCATCATCATGATTGAATCAGAATCTTTGAACAGTTTTACCAAGTCCGACCAAAATTCTCTTTTAGCATTGCTACTTAATGCACCATATACATGGACATGTATTAGGTCAAGTAAGATATTAACTTTTTACTATTCATAATAAAAGATGTCTTGATCCAAGTAAATAAGATTTGCATAAATCATGTGATTCCAAATCATATGACTTAAAACTCCGTCCCAAGGAATTTTAGATATGCATTTCTCATTTATTTGATCAAAACAATAATGCATAAAGAATTTGATTATTTATGTCATAACCTCAGTTATTATTTCGTTCTTCAAGATTTAGGATATAAGATTTATTTATATGATAACACAATTAAGTAAATCATAATAAATAAAACACTTTTCTTATTCCAAATAAGAAATAAATATCCTTCATTTTCTTATAACAAAATAATATTTTCTGCTTCATAAGTAAAGTCACTTTACAAGTGTTCCACGAACAATGTTGCAACCATTGCATCATTACCATTCATAGATCAAACTTTACTATAAGCAGTCTTTCAATTTACTAATTATTGCGCTATCTAATACCCAATAATTAAATTTAGAAAGATTAATTTATAACATAAATATTTCCAAGCGGTAGTCCCACTACCATTCCTTTTATTGATCATCCAGAATTTTGACTACAATTCTAAATGGTCAATCCAATTGCCATTTTACCAAATTGCATCAATTAGAATTATTATTTTAACCACAATTATTTCCTTTAGGTTTGACAAGTCTGTCTTACCTTTCCTTTGGCATTTGGCCTCCTTTCCATCATGAACCATGAGCATTGGAGAATCTTTCTCCATTATCTTCATCTCCGCATTTTTCAGCATATCATGCAACTCGGAGAGATTCTTATTCATTCCAAGAATGTTATAGTTCATCATGAAGTGATTATAACTTTTGGACAATGAATCAAGAATGAGATCCGTGGCTTGCTCCAATCCAATTGGACAACCAAGTTTCTCAAGATGCTCTACGTAGCCTCTATCTTAAGCATACGAGGTTCAACTTATTGCCCTTTACTCCTTTTGCAAAAAGTGAATGCAATAATGGTTTTATACCTCTCTTGCTCAGATTTCTCTTTGAGACATGTAACTCAACTCCACACCTATCCAATAGGCGGATTACACAAAACCAAATTAATTTGTTAGGCAACCCTGTCAATCATATTCAATATGACTCTTAGATCTTTTTATGAGATTCTTTTTAAATTGGGCTAAGGTCCATTTTTAATTTAATTTCAAGTACGCTTTGGCGTACCTCTCAAAATCAAATTAATTAGGTAGACAATTTCTTGTCAATCATATCCAATATGATTCTTAGGGATCCAATTTCTAAAGCATGTTTAATCTCATCTTTGCCTAGGCCCAAAACTGTTTTGACGCCTTATTAAGTCCAACTATTTTAAACGTATAGTTGATGTGCCTCGCTAGGGCATGCCCACATCATCCATCTTGCTCATACATGAATAAAGTCAATGTACCTCGCTAGGGCGAACCCACATTAAAATTACCCATGCACTAACAAGTGATTTAATCATGGCATGGAAAGATGACTTAAAACTTTCTTGAAGGTTCATTACCCCATACAACATATTTATGAGCACACAAGATAAACATGTTACGCATCAAGTTTAGCCACTAAATTAATCATCATTAATTTAAGCACATCATTTATGTGTCATTAGTTTCTCTATAATTATGAGGATGAGACTATTTTAACTTTGGTTATCATCTCCAAATCAAGACAACAAGAAGTGCGGTCGAACTAAGCCATTGGCAACCACAATCTCACACTAATTCAAGAAACCAAGAAAGTAGTCCATGTGGCCGAAACTAAGCAATAGATGTTGTTTCCAGATCCTGTAAACAGGGGCCTTACGGCTCATTACTAGACGTACGCCTAAATAGCAGCCGTACAGATGTTGTTTCCAGATCCTGTTTTTCTTATTCTGCAGACTTTTTGCAAAATTCTCATCAAGTCCATGTTTCAAATATTCATTACTTTGATCAGATCAGAGTACACTTAATACTTTTGCCATGCGTTATTGAAATCCTCTCTAGCATTGTTACTTTAATGAACTACATACATCAATATGTATTAGTTCAAAAGAGTACTTCATTTTACTACTATTAGTAAAAGGCGTCTTGATCAATATCCAAGATTCACATATCTCACATGATTCGAAATCATGTTAATTTAAAAGTCCGTCCCATGGAATTTTAGATATGTGTCTCTTATCATTTGATATAGACATCAATGCTTAAAGAATGTAACGCTTACATCCTTGGATTCAGATTTCCATTATTTATGTTATAATCATTATTTTGTTCTTCCAAGATAAGGATATAAGGTCCCATCATATGATTAAAAATACAATAAAGTGAATCATATTTAATAGAGCACTTTCTTATTCGAAATAAGAAATATCCATAATCTACTAATGAAGAAACTAAAATAATATTTCTACTTAAAGTAGGAACATCACAATATTTTTCAAAACAAATATGAACCCACTAGGTAAAGACACTTCGCAAGTTCCTATGATTAATGTTGCAACATTTGCATCATTATCAACAAATAGGTTAATCTTTACCTTCCTTAAGTAGTCTTTATATTTCTCAAGTCTTACACATTTATACAAATGTGGGATCCATATCCGGTATCCAATACCTAAGAACTTAGAAGTAGAATTTTAACATAAATACTTGAAGCGGTAGTCCTACTACCCTTCCTTTTGATCTTTTAATTCAAAACATGAGAACTTATTAACATACCTTTCAGTCATTATATGAATGTTAGGCTCTAATCAATCTCAAACTTTACTTGCCTTTCTTGCTTGTAGGAATGCTTCCTACGCGATTGCTTATCACATAAGCATCCATATGTTTTAGATACTTCTAAAGTTCCAAACATTTGGTAGCAAGTCGTAGGACAATTGACATCCATAGAATCATCCACATGTTTCTAATCAATGTCTTTGTCCGTCATTGAGGCATTAGGTTTCTTAGGAATGGGATTTATTAAGAATTCATAACTTCCATTCTTGCTTTAGAATAATTCTTAAGCTCATGACTAGGTCGAATAAGTTAATCATATTCTCTTTATGTGGGGAAAATCGTAATAATTAACATGATTATAGTTTTTTTTTTTTTGGCGAAAGGAGGACGGCACCTCCCTAAATTTTATTAATAAAGCTCCAAAAATACAAACATGGTGGGGGACATGACAACCTCAACCACCAAGAATGAAAAACTAGGGAGGATGCCTTATACATACCATAAGGTCCTCTACAAAGAAGGGAGGGGTAACTAGAGAACATAGAAATTAAAATACACAAATATCTAGCCATTAGAAAACAAAACTAGTGAGAACGAATATGAGGAAACCGAGTCTTGTCCAAAACCAAGCAGCCCTTACACTTGAAAGGGAGATCACTAAAGGAGCTGAAAATAAGATTTCTCTCTTGATCCGCAGCTATGTTTGCCAAACCATCCGCAACACCATTACCTTCTCGAAGAATATGAGTAACCCGAACCTCCATTTGTCCCATAAGATGATGAATATGAGCTACGATATACCATATTTCCCACGGAATATGATACTCTCTAACAATAATACGCATCAAAACTTGAGAATCAACTTCCAGCCAAATATTTTGATAACCACGAGCTTGGGCAATCATAAGACCCTCTCTAGCTGCTAAAGCCTCAGCCATCATATTAGAGTGGTGCCCATAAAAGGAAGAGAAACCGTAGATAAAATTGCCATTATGATCTCGGAAAATCCCACCACTGGATGCGATGCCCAGATTACCTCTAGAAACTCCGTCCGTGTTAAGCTTAACTTCATTATAGAGAGGGCAGTCCCAATAAATTAAACGGATAGGCGGAGGGGTATAAGGTTTTGGATTCAAACAAATCATAGGGAAAGAAAGGGAGAACGCAGAGGCAATGAGAGTCACATGATTTCTAACCTTATGAATGACCGAATTGGGGCAAATCATATTCTTTCAAATCTTCTTTTATTCCGAGCACACTATAATTCCCACATGAGTAGAGCTGGGAGAATACGAGTCAACCAATTGGAAACACTTGAGGCCGAGTGTGATGTGCCTTGCCATCAGCTTATAAGGGCTTGATTCAAGCTACCCCAAAACATCCGAATACCACAAACACCACTAAAATAACCCCACACGGTTTTAGCCACCTCCCCATGAAGCAGAATATGAGATGTCGATTCCTCATTAGCCATTAGACAACAATCACACTTAGACGCCATATGAATGCCCCGAGATTTAATTCTAACATGATTATAGTTTAAAAGATTCTACAAAATATGCAAATAAATATACACATATATTTCATACCATTATCATTTAGAGACATTTAATGTATTTCATAAATACTCCCACACAATACAATAATTGTATAATATAATTTAAGTGGGCTAAGATCTAACTTTAATTTAATTTCAAGTCCGCAGAGGTGATACTGCTCAAAATTAAATTAATTGGGTAGACAACTCCTTGTCAATCATATCATATATGACTCTTAGATCCTTTATGAGATTTTAGACATCATATGTCTAACATGTTTTAATCTCATCAGTGCCTTTAGGCCCAAAACCCTTTTGATGACCTAATTAAGTCAAACCATTTTAAGCGTATAGGAATAACTCTTTCCTCATCTTGCTCATAGATGAATAGAATTAATGCGCCTCGCCATGGTAGAGCCCGCATAAAACTACCCATGTACTCACAAGTGTTTTAATAATGGATTTGGCACTGGACTTAAATTTTCAAGAAGGTTTTTTTGCATAGAGATATGCATCATATATTTAATTATGTCAAACATAATATAATATAGTCTTTGCATAAAGGATGTTAACTAATCAAATTAATTAACAGAAGCAAAATCTTGTGATTTAATTATGAAGCAACATTATGGGGATGGAATCTAAATTATCTGTAAACAATTTACATATAAGATATTTCATTCGTATTCCCAGAAACAAGTTGTAAGCCTGCCATTGGTCCATGCAATGAATTAATCCAAATTTAGTTTCATTCTCTTGCAAACAATTTGCACTTTGTTCATAGGGTTAAATTCTGAAACTTTTGAATCCGTAGAACATATATAAATTAAGAGCATAAAATGCACGGTCGAAACTAAACCAAAAGGCATCCACAATCCCGTACTAAGATCAAGAAAACAAGTAACTTCTCTATACGGTCGAAACTAAGCCAAAAGGCATCCACATTCCTGTATAGATTGGTCACTTGTTTCAAGAGCTTTTCATTGTCTCTTAATCTCAAAGATTACAGCAATCCTAAACTCTTTAGAATTCTGATTTCTACAATTCTTTTCTGGATTTTTGATTGAAAACTGTTTCAGGAAACACGATTTCGAAAACCAGCCGTCTGACAACAGTTTCAGTTTCCAGATTTAAATTCTCTAAACAATTTACAGAACAATCTGAACACCAGAAAATAGAGAAACTTTCGGGAATTTTGGATAGGCGCCGTACGACAACTCACAGCCGTTCGGCTTTGAGCCAGCCGTACGGCTGCCTTTTCCAGATTCCCAGAATTTTCAGTTTTTCAGAAATTCGATCAATCCATTTATCGTGTTAGAGCTAGACTCAAAGGTCTTGATGCACATTCTTAACAAGGATTACCACCCGGTGAGTAAGCCCCAAAACTCTCTCCAGCTTTCTCTCTCTAAACTTTTCTTCTATTCCCCGTCGCTAGGGTTTCTTGCCCTAGGGGCAGTGGCTTCGGCCATGGCTTCTTCCTCCAATTTCTTCACATCGTTGAACTCTAGTAATAGTAACCCTTATTATGTTCCGTCTCCTAACACCGTTTCTCAGATCTCAAACCCTAATATTCTTGCCGCGGCTCACGTTTCAAACGTAAACCCTAATGACCCAGCGCCGCAAAGCGTATCTCCCTCTCCTAATCCTGTTCCATTACAGAATAATGAATCCCAAAACCCTAAGCTGCCAGTGTCCAAATCTTTTGCTGGCCTTTTCTCAGCAGCCGCCATACATAACTCTTCCTTACCTAATATCCCTACTGGCAATCATAAAGGTACGCCTTCTGTGAAATTGTCCAAGGAGTTGATTGAGACGTTCACTAAACCTTTCAGATTCACGTTGGTGGGAAAGTTCATGCACGGGAAGCCAACGATGGAGGATGCTCGTATTTCCTTTGCAAAATTTCAACTTAAAGGAGACTACAAACTCGGTCATCTTGATTCGAAGCACATTCTAATTCAATTGGCTAACAAAAATGATTATCAGCGTCTCTTCATGAAGGAGGTCTGGTACGTTCATCGTTTTCCCATGAGAACCCTAGCATGGTCCCCATCATGGAGACCTGATACAGAATCTCCTTTTGTTCCAATTTGGGTAGGGTTCCCAAGGCTGCCGGTTTATTTAATGAATAAATCTTTTCTATTTGCTGCTGCCTCCATGATTAGGACTCCGCTTTTTCTTGATAAGGCAAAAACGGAGCTCTCACGCCCCAGGATTGCTAAGATTTTAATCAAGGTTGATGCTTTGAAGAAATTTCCAAATGAGATCTTTATAGATTGTGGGGATGCGTGTCCAAGCTTTTATCAGAAAATTGAATATGATGTGATCCCGAAGTATTGCAAACATTGCCTAATGTTTGGCCATGATGTATCTTTCTATCTCAAAGCTAACCCTAAATTAATTCCTCAATCTTCAAAGCAGAATGTCGAAAAACCTGCTAAGGTTTTTGTGCCGAAAGTTAATGAGGTTAAGGATGCTGATTCTAATCCAGGTGCTAGTGTGAAGGAGGGTGTTGAACCCCGTTCAGAGTTAGGTCCGATCCAGGTTGAGCAGAAAGAAGGTAGTTCTAACTCTAGTAAGGGTCAAGGTCCTATGGCTCTTATTATTGCTAGACGAGGGAAACCTATTCCGGATGCTGTGAATAAAATCCTTCAAAAAGTAACTTCTGAAGTTATTAAAGGTGATGATTTACTTGTCTCAACCTCTATTCATGATAATAATGTGGGTGGTACTGCAAATGAAGAGGTTGTTTTGCAAAATGATATGAATGTGGGTGGAACTGCAAATGAAGATGTGGTTTTGAAAAATGTTGAGAGCCTCAAAGCTCAATTTACTGGTAATAATGTTCAGTGTGTGGAGGATACTAATATGCTGAAATCTGATGAGAATGTCATTATTGATTATTTGAATTTCTCTCCTCATCTCAATACTGCTTCTTCCTCTTATGTTACGGATAGGGCTGGCTCTACCCCTTTTAATGGTTGGGATAAGAATAAGCATGATCCTAATGGCTTCATTACCGTGAAATCTAGGAGAAACCGGGGTAGATATGCCTCTCCTTCTTCTTAATTTCTGATTCTCTTACTTCTCCATAATTGTTTTAATGGTATCTATTATAAGTTGGAACCTCCGTGGTATTGCTAATTCTGCCACTGTGAGGCGTGTTAAAAGTTTATTTCGTATTCATGGAGCTTCTGCTATGGCTATTTATGAGCCCAAGCAACCTTCTGGAATGTTGAACGAGTTTATTCGTAAATTAAATTGTAGTGGCGGATTGTCTAATAATTGTGGCAGGATTTAGTTTTTATCTTTACTTGTGATGTTTTTCATGATAGTGTCCAAGCCCTCACGGTTCAAGTTACTCATGGTTTATGGCCGTCTCCTATTTTGATTACTTGCGTGCATGCTAGCTGCAACAAGTATGAAAGAAGAGAGTTATGGGATGATTTGCATAATCTGAGTACTACAGGGTTGCCTTGGCTGGTTGTCGGTGATTTTAACTGTGTTTTGGATCAGAATGAAAATATTGGAGGCCATGCCATTACTCCCAGTAAGACTATTGAATTTTCAGATACGATTCAATTTGCCTCTCTCATTGATGCTGGATATTCTGGTTCTAAGTTCACTTGGTGGAATAAGCGTGTGGGTAGGCGTTCCATCCAACAACTTATTGACAGGGCCTTTTATAATACTCAATGGTTGTCCATGTTCCATGATACAGCTGTTAAGCATTTGAGCAGGGCATGTTAGGACCATGCCGCGCTATCAAGGTTGAGGCTGAACGCACTAAAAGTGCGTTTCGCTTTATAAACGCCTGGACCAAACACTCATCATTCCTTGATACGGTTAAGTTGTCTTGGAATGTTTGGATGGATGGTAGGCCGATGGTGTGCTTTGGGAAAAAATTGGCTAGGCTTCGTAAAGCCTTATCTATTTGGAATAAAATGACCTTTGGGCGTGTTGATCAACAAGTAAGACAAGCGGAAGATGAAGTTATTCTCAAGGAGCAGGAGGTTGAAAGGCACCCCACGGTTGAAAATAGGGCTGCGTTAAACTTCGCCCAAGCTCACCTTAATCAGTCTCTTATGATAGAGGACAATTTTTGGAGGCAAAAGGCTAATATTAAGTGGATTAAAGAAGGGGATAATAACACCAAATTTTTTCATGCTCATGTCAAAAAGAAGAGGCAAAGGCTTTTCATCCATCGGATAAGAAGTAGAGAGGGGGATATTCTTACTTCTAAAGAGGACATTCAGCAAGAAGCCATAGGTTTCTTTCAAAATCAACTTTCGGCTGAACATGTTGATGGTCACAATGATCATGATGATTTACTCCATCTTATTCCTTCCTTGATAACGGCTAATGAGAATTCTAATCTCATTGCTGTGCCTACTCTTGAGGAGATTCATGATGTGGTAAGAACAATGGATGGTCAAAGTGCAGCTGGTCCAGATGGATTTACGGGTATGTTTTATACGTTTTGTTGGGAGATTATTAAGGATGATCTATTCCGAGCTATCAAAGAGTTCTTTTCTGGTTTCGAAATGCATCGGTCTTGGACTAGTACTCTTATCGTTTTACTTCCTAAAGTCGATGTTCCAATGTCTTTTTCTGATCTTCGGCCTATTAGTTTATGTAATTTCTCTAATAAGATTATTACTAAGCTTCTCACTTGCCGACTTGGGGTTATTCTTCCTCGCATCATTTCTTCTAATCAAAGTTTTTTTTGTCAAGGGGAGAGCTATTCATGAAAACATTTTATTGGTGCAAGAGATGATGCAGTCCTTAAAAAAAAAAGGTTCGGGGTTCAAATACAGCCATAAAGCTTGATATGGCTAAGGCTTATGATCGATTATCTTGGGTCTCTTTGATTAAAGTCCTAAAGAAGTTTGGTTTGCAATCGAATGGGTTGACATGATATATAGATCTATCTCTAGCAGTTGGTTCTCAGTCCTTGTTAATGGCGAGAGTTGTGGTTTTTTTCACTCTACTCGTGGCCTTCGTCAAGGGGATCCTTTATCCCCAAGTTTATTCATTATTGCAGCTAAAATCCTTAGCCGTGGCCTGAATTATCTGCATCAAACAGCCCCGCTTGTCCGCTACCGTGCCCATATTCACACCCCAATGGTGTCCCACTTATCTTATGCAGATGATGTGCTTATTTTCTGTAATGGGTCTAAACAATCTATTGAGCTTCATATGGATTGTTTGGAGAAGTATCAAGCATTTTCTGGGCAGCTTGTGAGCATAGGTAAATCGTGTTTTGTTACTGGGAAGAATATTGAAGCTAGAGACAACATCATTATTGAGGCCTCGGGATTTCGGAAAAAGGATCTTCCTCTTGGCTATTTGGGATGCCCTCTTTATGTGGGTCGTAAAACTCAAGCTCTTTTGCTCCTCTGATTCATAAAATGGAGACTCGTCTAGCTTCTTGGCAAGGTAAACTTCTATCTTTTGGTGCAAAAGTTGTGTTGATTAAGTCTTGCCTCCAATCTATTCCGCTTTATTTCATGTCTGTCCTTGATCCTCCTAAGGGAATTATCATGGCCATGCAAAGATTGATTATCAATTTCTTTTGGAGTGGTGTTGATGGCCATAAAAAATATCATTGGATTGGTTGGAACCGGATTAGTTGCCCTCAAAATGAAGGAGGTCTAGGTATTCGAAAATTTGAAGATATTTCGTATGCTTTTACCATGAAATTGTGGTGGAAATTTCGGTGCTCAAATTATTTATGGGCATCATTTATGGCTGCTAAGTATTGTTTCAAAATACACCCAATGTGTTGGGTTTCGGAGTAACATGCGCAGCGGAATTTAGCATTTAAAATTTTTATGAAACCCAAAGCCATAGATCAATTCATATGATTAAATCAAATACTTGCATTATGAATACTAGAAAAACTAACCCTTGATGACTTTGAATTTGGTCTTTGATCTTGGTGAAGAAATTGAAGCTTTAATCACGAACAAGTAAGAACACGAACTTTAAAGATGATGAGCTTCACCCTCTAGCGGTATCCACACCTTGAACGAATATCAAGAACACTTTATCTTGGTTGCTAGACCAAAATTGTGAAACACGTTTTCACAACTAATATGAACTATATGGAATATTATTTGTGTATTATTTTGTTCTTCAATCTAGGAAACTTGTGTTTAAACCCGTCCAAAAGCTTGGAACAAGTTCTGGCCGAATTTTGGTGTTTATATCCAAGTAAGACCTATTCCAAATAGGAAACTTGTGTTTAAACCCGTCCAAAATTCTTTTCCAAATCAAATTAGGAAATCTATCCTGATATGCTTGTGCGGCCGCCCAAAACTATCTGTGCGGTCGCCCAAAACTGTGCGGCCGCCCAGCCCAGTTTGTGCGGTCGCACAACATGGTTCAGAAGGCCATATTTTTCATTTTAGTCCTTTTTAAGATTCGTTCTCTCGTGTGTGACCCTCTAGGATTATACTAAGTTGGCAATGGGTTCAAACATGAAACCATAAGATATGATTAAGTTCTAGCAAACCATCATACCTGCCCAAATAGTATAACTAGATACAAGTTCGCATTCCTTTAGAATATGTCACAATCCCTTTGTCCACGATGTCTTTGAACACAAGTCATGGTCAATAAGTCAACTTGTTTTGTTCAATACTTTTCTCGATCCCGAATATGTTGATAATCCAAACGACATTGATCCAATCAATCCATTTGAGTTTGGCCAAACATTTCATCAACATCATTCCTTCGAGGGGCCCAAGCTTGACATCTCTCCAAAGAGGGACAAATCCATTTAGCTTATTATTCTTCCCTACGTGAATCCGATTATGCCAATCATACCCTTTATAACTACCTATTTAAGGGTAACGTTTGAATATGTAAAACATAATCTTCATCAAGTGGAAGACTATAATAACTTCATGTCTAAGGATTCAAATGACATAACTAATATGAGATTTATATATGACATTGACCATGACATAAATCTCATACCGCGGGTCATGTCCAGTACCTTGTTCCAAACAAGTACCCATAAATCTAACATGATCATCCCATGATCATTTAGCCTTTATATTAGTGCTTAACAAGCTCTAGGGACGAAAATTATTATAAGAAAACATGAGCAACAATAATAATATTATTATCTCTTTATCATCATGAATAATATGATAACTTATACAACGTTTAACAAACGTGCCTAGGGCACCAACACCAACAATCTCCCACTTGCCCTAGGCCTAATCTCTAGGTATCCAATACCCATGGACCTAACATGACCATCATGTTTAGCTTGTGGAAGTTCCTTTGTTAGCGTGTCCGCAACGTTATCAATACTTGGTACTTTGCATATATTTATGTCTCCCTTATCAACGATTTCTCAAACGATAAGAAAACGTCTATGTATGTGTTTGGATTTGGGATGTGCTCTTGGTTCCTTTGCTTGATTCAATAGCACCACTGTTGTTACTAATAAGGTCTATTGGATTAGCAATACTAGGAACCATCTCAAGTTCTCCAACGAACTTCTTAATCCAAACAGTTTCCATCGCAGCATCCAATGCAGCAATATACTTAGTTTTAGTCGTAGAAATAGTGACTGTACTCTGCATGGAACCATTCCAACTTATAGTTCCACTATTTGACATATGCACAAAACCTGATTGCGATCTATTATCATCTTTGTTGGTTTGGAAGCATGCATCCGAGATCATCTTCCATACCTTTATAGATCATAAATGAATCTTTAGTTCTTCTAAAGTACTTTAAGAATCGCTCTCATAACCATCCAGTGAATCTCACCGGTGTCAGATGGATATCTACTCGTCATGCTCCAAGCATTAGATATATCCGGCTTAGTACTTATCATGGCATCATGGATCCAATTGCCGAAGCAAATGGCATCTCATTCATTTTCTCATGCTCATCTTTTGTCTTTAGGACATTGAGTCTTGCTTAGAGAAACTCCATGTAACACTGTCAAATGTCCTCTCTTAGAATTTTCCTTGTGGAATCTTCTTATGACTTTGTTAATGTATGTACATTGGCTTTAAACCATTTATCTTCCTTGATCTATCTCTATAGATCTTAATGCCAATTACTTATGCGGTTTCATCCATATTCTTCATTGCGAAACACTTTCTTAACCAAATCTTTACAGATTAAAGTGTAGGAATGTCATTTTCAATGAGAAATATGTCATCCACATATTAGATAAGGAATAGCACCATGCTCCCACTAATCTTCTTGTATATACAAGATTCATCTTCGTTCTTGATCAAGCCAAACTCTATGACTTATCAAAATGGAGATTCCAACTCCCAAAAGCTTTCTTCAATTCATCCAATGAATCTTCGCAACTTTCATACCTTTTAGAATTTTCTTGACTATCAAAACCTTTAGGTTGTATCCAATACATCCTTAAGTGAGTTCCCGTTGAGGAACGCTTGTTTTGACATCATTTTGTCAAATTTCATATTCCAAATATGAACATGTGATTATGAAAATTCTAATAAGTTTCTTGCTACCCATGTAAGTTTTTCTCCAAGAAAAGTCATTCATCTCCTTTGGTTTTTACACCTTAGGTTAGAATGATCAAGTTCCAAACTTGATTATTATACATGAATTTCCTTTTAGATTTTATGACTCCAAGCCATTAATCTAAATGTGGAGTTGATATTGCATCTTTGATAGGTGGTAAATACTTCATTCTAAATGAACTTTACCTCAATACTTTATATTTTGAAATATCCAATATTTCTTCTAATATATTGTATTTTATCATGTGTGCAAGTACTTGTATATCTTGAACGGATTTTCACAACCCCTTGTGAAAAATTGTTCAACTTCCATCATAGGTTAAATACTATTTTCTAGGTCTCGAACCATTCGAGATATGTTTAACTCCCACTGATTCTTTTAGAGATAAACCTTTTATCAAGAAAAGTATCATCATAAGCAACAAACCATTTGTTTCTTATGAGTAAAATTTTATCCTCAAGTTTCCTTAGGATATCCCATGAAAATATATTTATTAGATTTAAATGTGAGTGTGTCCCAGACAACTCCTTTCCAAAAGGTCTCACCATCTTAAATCTTTATGAAAGACAAACCTAGTTTTTCTTTCACCGTTTAACCTCTTTTGATGGAACTCAAATTAGTGTAATCATAGCGGTTTCAAATACATAACCCCAAAACAAATAATGGAAGATCATTCTGACATTGTCATCTAATGAACCATACCAAACAAGGTTCTTATACTTCCATGTAGACACATCATTTAGAATGAAGTTCTTAGTGAAGTTAATTTGTGAAACCATTTCACAACTTTAATGATGACTGTCAAATTCTTGGTTTAATTATTCATCATCATGATTGAATCAGAATCTTTGAACAGTTTTACCAAGTCCGACCAAAATTCTCTTTTAGCATTGCTACTTAATGCACCATATACATGGACATGTATTAGGTGAAGTAAGATATTAGCTTTTTACTATTCATAGTAAAAGATGTTTTGATCCAAGTAAATAAGATTTGCATAAATCATGTGATTCCAAATCATATGACTTAAAACTCCGTCCCAAGGAATTTTAGATATGCATTTCTCATTTATTTGATCAAAACAATAATGCATAAAGAATTTGATTATTTATGTCATAACCTCAGTTATTATTTCGTTCTTCAAGATTTAGGATATAAGATTTATTTATATGATAACACAATTAAGTAAATCATAATAAATAAAACACTTTTCTTATTCCAAATAAGAAATAAATATCCTTCATTTTCTTATAACAAAATAATATTTTCTGCTTCATAAGTAAAGTCACTTTACAAGTGTTCCACGAACAATGTTGCAACCATTGCATCATTACCATTCATAGATCAAACTTTACTATAAACAGTCTTTCAATTTACTAATTATTGCGCTATCTAATACCCAATAATTAAATTTAGAAAGATTAATTTATAACATAAATATTTCCAAGCGGTAGTCCCACTACCATTCCTTTTATTGATCATCCAGAATTTTGACTACAATTCTAAATGGTCAATCCAATTGCCATTTTACCAAATTGCATCAATTAGAGTTATTATATTAACCACAATTATTTCCTTTAGGTTTGACAAGTCTGTCTTACCTTTCCTTTGGCATTTGGCCTCCTTTCCATCATGAACCATGAGCATTGGAGAATCTTTCTCCATTATCTTCATCTCCGCATTTTTCAGCATATCATGCAACTCAGAGAGATTCTTATTCATTCCAAGCATGTTATAGTTCATCATGAAGTGATTATAACTTTTGGACAATGAATCAAGAATGAGATCCGTGGCTTGCTCCAATCCAATTGGACAACCAAGTTTCTCAAGATGCTCTACGTAGCCTCTATCTTAAGCATGTGAGGTAGGGATGGCCAAAACCGGTTCCGGGCCCGGTTCCGGTTCGGAACCGCCGGTTCCGGTTCGTCAAATGGGTGACCCTTAACCGGCCCGCACTTACCCCGGTTCCGGTTCCGGTTTGGCACAATACGGTTCCGGTTCGGTCCGGTTCCGGTACGGTTCCGGTCCGGTTCCGGTCCTCTCCTTTAAAATTATTGAAAAATAAGGGATTTTCGGTACGGTTCCGGTTCCGGTTCCGGTCCGGTTCGGCATATATGTGACCCTGAACCGGCCCGCATGCCTTGCGGTTCCGGTTCGTTCGGTTCCGGTTTCCTCCCCGGTTTGCTCCGGTTCCGGGCTTTTCCGGTTCCGGTCCGGTTCCGGTCCGGTTTGGCCATCCCTAATGTGAGGTTCAACTTATTGCCCTTTACTCCTTTTGTAAAAAGTGAATGCAATAATGGTTTTGTACCTCTCTTGCTCAGATTACTCTTTGAGACATGTAACTCAACTCCACACCTATCCAATAGGCTTTCACAAGTTCCAAACTTTGTTGGAGTTTTGAGCACATAATCGTGAGCATGAGACAACTCACATTCCTAGAATCATACTCATGATTCTTGTGATTGTCTACTCCCGGCATTGGGTTCTTTAGGAATAGGCCCATCAAGAATGTACAACCCATCTTCTTGCCTTAGAACGATTCTTAGGCTCAGGATCCAATCCATGAAGTTTGTACCATTCTCTTGAAGCTTTATCCTTATCAAGGATTAATCGTAACGATTCTAATTGTCATCTACAACTCATGCAAAATTTCTAAAATTTTACAAGTACCACTCATTAAAAAGATAAATAATGTATTTTTCCAAAAAAAAAATACTTCCACTAAATTATATAACCTTCTTATACATCCAATGTATGATATAATTTAAATGGGCTAAGATCCCGCTTTAATTTGATTTCAAGTCCGCTAAGGCGGATTACACAAAACCAAATTAATTTGGTAGACAACCCTGTCAATCATATTCAATATGACTCTTAGATCTTTTTATGAGATTCTTTTTAAATTGGGCTAAGGTCTATTTTTAATTTAATTTCAAGTACGCTTTGGCGTACCTCTCAAAATCAAATTAATTAGGTAGACAATTTCTTGTCAATCATATCCAATATGATTCTTAGGGATCCAATTTCTAAAGCATGTTTAATCTCATCTTTGCCTAGGCCCAAAACTGTTTTGACGCCTTATTAAGTCCAACTATTTTAAACGTATAGTTGATGTGCCTCGCTAGGGCGTGCCCACATCATCCATCTTGCTCATACATGAATAAAGTCAATGTACCTCGCTAGGGCGAACCCACATTAAAATTACCCATGCACTAACAAGTGATTTAATCATGGCATGGAAAGATGACTTAAAACTTTCTTGAAGGTTCATTACCATATAGCATACAACATATTTATGAGCACACAAGATAAACATGTTACGCATCAAGTTTAGCCACTAAATTAATCATCATTAATTTAAGCACATCATTTATGTGTCATTAGTTTCTCTATAATTATGAGCATGAGACTATTTTAACTTTGGTTATCATCTCCAAATCAAGACAACAAGAAGTGCGGTCGAACTAAGCCATTGGCAACCACAATCTCGCACTAATTCAAGAAACCAAGAAAGTAGTCCATGTGGCCGAAACTAAGCAATAGATGGTCTCGATGAACGTAGGCCAATTGCATCCACAATTCCATATGGATCTCCAATCTTTGAATCAAGAACTTTGTTTCTCAATTTTAGCAATTATGAACTCTTCATAATTCTAACTTCGTTTTATCCTTGAAACTTTGATTCCGATCAAGTTTGGGAAACACAATCTCGATGAACGTAGATTAGCCATCCAAAACCTTGAACCAATCTTAGAATCACAAGACTAAAACAAATAGGAAAATCAAACACTAGGATTCACACCCAAACCAACTGCCCAAAACCCACTCCAGATCAGTAGGTCTGGCTAGTCTTGTCACTGGTCTGGTCGGACCCTATCAAAATTCCAGATTCTGACCGAAAATCAAAACCAGAATCCTGACAACTGTGCGGCCGCCCAAGAAAAACCTGTGCGGTCGCCCAAACTTGTGCAGTCGCCCAATATTTTCTATGCGGTCGCACAGTAGCATCAGACAGAATTTTTAAAGTTCAAAAATTTGTCTCAAAATTGTTTTTCCCCGATTATCAAAACTTTGATCCAATCAAAATTTATAATCAAACAATTCAGAATCCATCATAATTTTTAGTGCGATTGAGTAGTGCGATTAAAGTTGTAAAACAATAAACCACATAAAATCATATAACACATAAACATCATATAATCCAATATTCATATCATGCTATGTCACGACCCAAAACCCCGTCCCTATTTTCTTAGTAATAAATAATTATTTATTTGTTTACTTGCTTAACTGTTTATTTAATTAAAAATTTAAGTGTGTTATAATATTTTATACCTAGCATTTAATTGATTTTGTTCTAGAATAGAATTGTTGGGTCTTAGTTGTTAGTAGGAAGTACTAGTTTTTGGGTAAGTAGTGGAGGAGGGGGCTAAGTGTAAGTTTTTGAATTATTTCACCTTCTCCCTCACCTCACCTTACCTCCCTCCCTCACTCACTCCTCTTACCAGCCATTTCTCTCTCTCTCCTTGGGTATTGAAGGTAAAAATCTCCCTCTTCCTTCTCTCTTCATTTCAATCATCTTCCCCCCATTTCCCCTCATTGTTCATGTTATACCAAATGTCTAGATCGTCGCTAGGTTCGTGGGAAGCTCAATAGAAGTTGATTTGGTTGAGTTTGGATTCCTTTGAGGTAAGCTACTAAGCCCCCCCTTTTAGCTTAAAATTGGTCATTTATGTTTGGTGTGAACATTGGATGATGATTTAATGCTTAGTTGTGAATTTAAATGATACTTTGTATCTTTGATCATCTTTTGTGAATTTTGGGAAATGTTGAGATTTAAACCTTGGTTGGGTCCTTAGTTGATGTTGTTTGAGTTCTTATAGACTTCTATATCATGTTGAGTGCTTGGGTATGCTAATAGAAGGGTTGAATTCATTGGGTGTAAAGTTGGGTTTGATTTGGGTAAGAATTGTGGAAGAACCCAGGAGTTTTCTGCAGATTTTCTCTGTACGGCGAAGGAGGCGCGCGCTCCCTCTGGAATGAGGCGTGCGCACCCTCAATCTCCCTTTTGGCTATGTCCTTCTGGTCTAAGGAGGCGTGCGCCTCCTTTTTAGGGAGGCGTGCGCTTCCTCGCTTCCCATTTGGTTGATTTTCCTTCTGATTTCAGGAGGCGCGCGCATCCTCTTTGTTTGAGGCGCGCGCTTCCCCTCCCCTGTTCTGGTAATTGCTCGTTTTTCGTTCAATCTTCGGTAAGTCATAACTTTCTCACCCGGACTCCGTTTTAGGTGTGTAAGCTATCGTTTTAAAGCTCTTTTTGAGTACTTCGAGATGAGCAGGTTTATTAAATGAAATGTCTAAGTACTGGTTGAGACTGTTGGTTTGGGTCCGTTTGTGATCATGTTTGTAATGTGTTAAGGTGTGTAACCATTGTGCTCTTTTTGAGTAACTTCATGTGTGATGTTGTTGTTGATTGATCTCTTCATGAGAATTAGTTTGCATCCTTTGTGATGAATTTGGCTTGGTTCCCTACTTTCGAATCAACGCCCCGTTGTTGTTTCAAGCGTGTATTTATTACTATGTGCTTGTATAGAGTCCAGCTGGCATTGTTGTGTTTGTTTTGGGCAGTGATGTATATTATAATGGCACGAGCCGAGTCCAGTATAATGTACTTCACTGGTAACCCAGTTTCCCCATGTTCAGTGGCCTTGAGTGGGATGCCCCTTCCCGTGATCGTGGTTGGGATGAGCTAGCTCCTATGGTGAGTATTCTAGCTATTGGCTTGGGGGTATGACTATGTGTTATTTCCCCCACTACTGGTTGTTGTTGTTACTTGGTTCCGGAACCGGCTTCAGCTCGTTCATGCTGCTCAACGGACTCTTCTCAAAGGATGGTGTTCCGTTTATAGAACCTTGGCTCAGTATCCACTTATGAGTGTTTATTTCCGCATAATGTGTTATGTGATGAGTGTACTATATCTTTTGTGTTATATGCATATGTGAATGCCTATTGATTGTTCCTTTGTGATTATCATGTTGGCATGAAATGTAGTTGCATATTAGTAGCTTACTGAGATTTTATCTCAACCCTTATTTGTTTACTGTTTTAGATAAGGGCGTGCATCCGGGATAGGTCA
This sequence comes from Campanula takesimana, assembly GCA_026119855.1. Lineage (NCBI taxonomy): Eukaryota > Viridiplantae > Streptophyta > Magnoliopsida > Asterales > Campanulaceae > Campanula > Campanula takesimana. The sequence goes on along the minus strand of JAOWBW010000173.1, from coordinate 402,734 downwards.
CTTATCACAAGGAAGGCGTCGAGGTGGTAAATTCTTTTGGGGTATGTTTGTAAAGGCTACATTATGTAAATGTATAACCTTAATGGGTAGTGTATCCGTGACTTGATCTTGTAACACCTGTTTTTGGATAATGATGGTGTTCATTCTTTTGTATAAGTTATTGTAGGCCTTTGTGCCAAGTAATTTAGTTGTGAAAGTTATTGGAAAGTAAAGTGGAGGTTTTGCACTCCAAAGTGGATTTCGTTTATCTTTATGATAGTTTTCGAAGAGTTTTTGTTAAATGTTATTTATGACGTCTTCCGTGCGCGTCCCGAGCGTGGGGCCATGTAGGACCACGGGTATGGGGTGCGACAGTTGGTATCAGAGCTAGGTTGTAGATAGTCTAGAGTGACTAAATGACCTAGGAGGGAGATCGAGTATGGAGTGAGTAACGATGAGTGTCTTATGCAGGTACTCGGTAATCATGGTCGGGTCTGACAATGAACAGGGTGGACCTGCCGAACAGGGAAATGCAAGGGAAGAAGCCCTAGCAATGTTTCAAGGGATATTCAAGGCGGCATTGAAAACCATGAATGATAACAATCGTAGAGAGGCACCATTGGCTCCGAGGACTGGACTGGAACAATTTCTGAGGATGAAACCGACAGAGTTTGATGGAGGGTCAGATGTGGCTACAGCAAAAAGGTGGGTTGAGTCTATGGAAAAGATCTTTGAGGTCTTACAAAGCTCAGATGAGGATAGGGTAAGATTTGCTACCTACAAGCTAGTTGGAGGCGCAGAGTATTGGTGGAAATCGTTGAAAGCTAGTTGGGAGGAGACACGGGTACCCCATGTTTGGGAGACGTTCAAGAAAAATTTCAAAGAGCATTTCATTCCTAAGGTGGACCAAGATAGGAAGGAATCCGAGTTTCTTAGCTTGGAACAAAACTTGTTGACGGTGGCCGAGTATGTTGCCAAATTCACGGAATTGGCTCGCTATTGCAATTACATGGTTTCGACTGAAGAAAGGAAGACCTCGAGGTTTGTCAAAGGGTTGAAAACCGTGATCAGAACCCAACTCACTTCCCACAAATTTCAAGACCTTCAGGATGCCATTGATCGTGCCTACCAGGTGGAGCAGGACATTGTAGAGCATAAGAAGAAGACGGAATCAACAAGTGTAGTGAAACAAGGAGGTCAAGGGAAGCCACAACTTCATCGTGGTGACAATAGGGGAGCACAGAACATCTTTTCACTTTTCAGGGGAACTTCTCAAGGACAACAGGGCAATAGGAATCAAGGTAACACCTCGGGGGGTCAGAATAATCGGGTTTGCAATTATAGTCAAAAGGGAGGACACTCCGAGGAGAAGTGTTGGAAAAAGCAGGGTAAGTGCCTGAATTGCGGCCAGTTGGGTCACTTTCAATATAATTGTCCTAAACCGAAGAATCAGTCAGTTGGTAGTGGTACCGGGTCGTCTTCGGGTCAGAAGAGGGATGCCTCGGGCAAGCCCAAGGTGCAAGGTCGTGTCTTCACCATCAACCAACAACAGGCTTCGAATGCTTCTGACGTGATTAGAGCTATTATTTCTATGTCTAATAGGAGGGCACGTGCACTAATAGACCCCGGTTCTTCGCATTCTTATGTGTCTGTGCATTTTGCATCTCAGTTGTCTTCGTTGCCTGAGAGTCTACCTTTTGTGTTAGAGGTGTCTACCCCTATGGGTAAGAGTTTGGTGACTGATAAGGTATTGCGTGATTGTGATGTGCATATACGTGAGCATGTTTTACTTGCTGATTTGATTATATTGCCATTGCAAGATTTTGATATCATTTTGGGTATGGATTGGTTGAGTCGATACCATGCTACTGTTGATTGTTTTAAAAAAGTGGTTACTTTTTCTACCCCTAATGCCCCTGAATTTTCTTTTGAGGCGATTCCTTTGAGTAAAAAGGTTCATGTTATTTCGTATGTGAAGGCTAGAAAGTTGTTGAGCCGTGGTTGTGTTGGGTTTCTGGCCAGTGTTCAGGATACTACGAAAAAGGTTTCTAGTGTGGAAGAGGTAAATATTGTTAGGGAGTTTCCGGACGTGTTTTCTACGGAGTACTCTATGCCTCCTGATAGAGAGATCGAATTTTGTATAGACTTGCTTCCAGGTACAACTCCTATATCGGCGGCACCTTATAGAATGGCTCCAGCCGAATTGAAAGAATTGAAGGAGCAGTTACAAGAGTTACTTGATCGTGGGTTTATCCGCCCTAGTGTGTCACCGTGGGGAGCTCCTGTATTGTTTGTCAAGAAGAAAGATGGGTCCTTGAGGCTGTGTATCGATTACAGGAAGCTGAATCAGGTAACCATAAAGAATAAATACCCTCTTCCCCATATTGATGACTTGTTTGATCAGCTTCAGGGGTCGGTTGTCTTTTCAAAGCTTGATTTGAGGAGTGGTTATCACCAGTTAAAGATTCGTTCTGAGGACATTTCCAAGAACGCCTTCCGTAGTAGGTATGGGCACTATGAATTCCTTTTCATGCCTTTCGGGTTAACGAATGCTCCTGCGGTATTTATGGATATGATGAATCGGGTTTTTAAACCGTATCTTGATACTTTCGTGGTGGTGTTTATCGATGACATTCTGGTTTATTCGAAGTCTCGGGAGGAGCACGAACAACATTTGCGAATGGTCTTATCTATTCTTCGGGAGAAGCAATTGTTTCCGAAGTTCAGTAAGTGTGCCTTTTGGCTCGAGGAAGTTTCTTTTCTGGGGCACGTGGTTTCTAATGGAGGGATATCCGTAGATCCTACAAAAATTGAAGCTATTGTGGATTGGAAGATGCCGGAATCAGTTACGGAGATTCGGAGTTTCTTGGGCTTAGCCGGGTACTATAGAAGATTTATTGAGGGATTTTCCAAAATTGCTACCCCGTTGACTCTGTTGACCAGAAAGAACGTGCCGTTTGTGTGGGAAGAAAAATGCCAAATGAGTTTTGATGAATTGAAAAGGAGGTTGACCACCGCTCCTGTACTTGTGTTACCAAATGGGAAAGATGAATTGGTTATTTATAGCGATACTTCTAAAGAAGGCCTCGGGTGCGTTTTAATGCAAAACGGGAAAGTGATTGCCTATGCTCCGAGGAAGTTAACTCCTAGTTAACAGAATTACCCGACTCATGACATGGAGCTTGCGGCTATTGTCTTTGCGTTGCACAAGTGGAAGCATTATTTATATGGGACAAAGTTTGAGATTTTTACCGATCACCAAAGTCTGAAGTATCTTTTCTCGCAAAAGGAGTTGAACAATAGACAGCGCAGATGGATGGAATTGTTGAAGGATTTTGATTGCACCATTTCTTATCATCCGGGTAAAGCAAATGTGGTCGCTGATGCCATTAGTCGGAAATCTTATGTAGCTTCATTGATGGTGCGTGAATGGAAAATGTTGGAAGATGTTCGAGATTGGGATCCTTATGAGTCCAAGCATGGGGCTATCTTTGTGAACATTAAGGTATTACCTGCCTTAATTCAACAAATTAAGGATGCTCAGAAGGATGATCCCGAGTTGATGAAGATTTCGAGTAGGATTGGGGACAAAAAGTTTGAAGGGTTTTCTCTTAGTTCTGAAGGGGTTTTGAATTATAGAGGTCGTTTGGGTGTTCCTAATGTGGAAGGAGTAAAGTGCCAAGTTCTGGATGAGGGCCACAAGTCGAAGTATACCATTCACCCCGGGAGTACCAAAATGTATCGGGATTTGAAACAACAATTCTGGTGGAGTGGCATGAAACGGGAAATAGCGGATTACGTATCGAAGTGTTTGACTTGCCAACAGGTTAAAGCGAACATCAAAGACCCGCGGGGTTACTTCAACCTCTTGAGATACCGGAATGGAAATGGGAACATGTGATGATGGATTTTGTGTCCGGATTACCGCGTACGAGGAGAAGGCATGATGCAGTTTGGGTAGTCGTAGACAGATTGACAAAGTCTTCTCATTTTCTACCCATCGAGATTAGCTATTCAATGGAAAGGCTTGCGACTTTGTATATCAACGAGATCGTGAGATTTCATGGGGTTCCAGTTAGTATCGTTTCTGATCGGGATCCTAGATTTACTTCTCGGTTTTGGCAAGCGTTTCAGAAGGCTTTGGGTTCCGAATTAAGGTTTAGCACGGCTTTTCATCTACAAACCGATGGTCAATCGGAGAGAACGATTCAGATTCTTGAAGACATGTTACGAGCTTGTTCGGTTGACTTTGCAGATTCTTGGGATACTCATTTACCTTTAGTGGAGTTTGCTTATAACAACAGTTTTCAATCGAGTATCGAGATGGCTCCTTATGAAGCTTTGTATGGTAGGAAGTGTCGGTCTCCCATTTGTTGGGACGAAGTCGGGGAAGCTAAGATTTGGGGTGTCGATTTGGTTAATGACTCGGTTGAAAAGGTAAAGCTTATTCGAAATCGCCTAATCAGCGCTCAGTCTAGACAAAAGAACTATGCCGACCACCGGAGGCGAGATCTCGAGTTTCAGTCGGGTGACTTCGTGTTTTTGAAAGTGTCTCCGAAGGTAGAAATCCGAAGGTTTGGTAAGAAGGGGAAGCTTGCTCCAACGTTTATTGGGCCTTTCGAGATATTAGATAGAGTTGGGAATCTTGCTTATCGTCTTGCGTTACCGCCTTCTCTAGGCCGATTACATAATGTGTTTCACGTGTCAGCGCTTCGTAAGTATGTGTATGATCCATCCCATGTGTTGTCTGAAGTACCGGAAGATATTGAACCGAATATGTCTTATGAGGAGAAACCAATTCGAGTGGTTGATACTAAATTGCAAGAATTGAGAAACAAGAGTATTGCCCTAGTTAGAGTGGTATGGAGGAATCACGAAGTTGAGGAGTCGACTTGGGAATTGCGGGATGAGATGGAACGGAAGTATCTGTGGTTATTCGAAAATCTTGGTAAGTGTTAAAATTCGGGTCGAATTTTCTTTAAGGGGGAGTGAATGTCACGACCCGAAACCCCGTCCCTATTTTCTTAGTAATAAATAATTATTTATTTGTTTACTTGCTTAACTGTTTATTTAATTAAAAATTTAAGTGTGTTATAATATTTTATACCTAGCATTTAATTGATTTTGTGCTAGTATAGAATTGTTGGGTCTTAGTTGTTAGTAGGAAGTACTAGTTTTTGGGTAAGTAGTGGAGGAGGGGGCTAAGTGTAAGTTTTTGAATTATTTCACCTTCTCCCTCACCTCACCTTACCTCCCTCCCTCACTCACTCCTCTTACCAGCCATTTCTCTCTCTCTCCTTGGGTATTGAAGGTAAAAATCTCCCTCTTCCTTCTCTCTTCATTTCAGTCATCTTCCCCCCATTTCCTCTCATTGTTCATGTTATACCAAATGTCTAGATCGTTGCTAGGTTCGTGGGAAGCTCAATAGAAGTTGATTTGGTTGAGTTTGGATTCCTTTGAGGTAAGCTACTAAGCCCCCCCCTTTTAGCTTAAAATTGGTCATTTATGTTTGGTGTGAACATTGGATGATGATTTAATGCTTAGTTGTGAATTTAAATGATACTTTGTATCTTTGATCATCTTTTGTGAATTTTGGGAAATGTTGAGATTTAAACCTTGGTTGGGTCCTTAGTTGATGTTGTTTGAGTTCTTATAGACTTCTATATCATGTTGAGTGCTTGGGTATGCTAATAGAAGGGTTGAATTCGTTGGGTGTAAAGTTGGGTTTGATTTGGGTAAGAATTGTGGAAGAACCCAGGAGTTTTCTGCAGATTTTCTCTGTACGGCGAAGGAGGCGCGCGCTCCCTCTGGAATGAGGCGCGCGCACCCTCAATCTCCCTTTTGGCTATGTCCTTCTGGTCTAAGGAGGCGTGCGCCTCCTTTTTAGGGAGGCGTGCGCTTCCTCGCTTCCCATTTGGTTGATTTTCCTTCTGATTTCAGGAGGCGCGCGCATCCTCTTTGTTTGAGGCGCGCGCTTCCCCTCCCCTGTTCTGGTAATTGCTCGTTTTTCGTTCAATCTTCGGTAAGTCATAACTTTCTCACCCGGACTCCGTTTTAGGTGTGTAAGCTATCGTTTTAAAGCTCTTTTTGAGTACTTCGAGATGAGCAGGTTTATTAAATGAAATGTCTAAGTAATGGTTGAGAGTGTTGGTTTGGGTCCGTTTGTGATCATGTTTGTAATGTGTTAAGGTGTGTAACCATTGTGCTCTTTTTGAGTAACTTCATGTGTGATGTTGTTGTTGATTGATCTCTTCATGAGAATTAGTTTGCATCCTTTGTGATGAATTTGGATTGGTTCCCTACTTTGGAATCAACGCCCCGTTGTTGTTTCAAGCGAGTATTTATTACTATGTGCTTGTATAGAGTCCAGCTGGCATTGTTGTGTTTGTTTTGGGCAGTGATGTATATTATAATGGCACGAGCCGAGTCCAGTATAATGTACTTCACTGGTAACCCAGTTTCCCCATGTTCAGTGGCCTTGAGTGGGATGCCCCTTCCCGTGATCGTGGTTGGGATGAGCTAGCTCCTATGGTGAGTATTCTAGCTATTGGCTTGGGGGTATGACTATGTGTTATTTCCCCCACTACTGGTTGTTGTTGTTACTTGGTTCTGGAACCGGCTTCAGCTCGTTCATGCTGCTCAACGGACTCTTCTCAAAGGATGGTGTTCCGTTTATAGAACCTTGGCTCAGTATCCACTTATGAGTGTTTATTTCCGCATAATGTGTTATGTGATGAGTGTACTATATCTTTTGTGTTATATGCATATGTGAATGCCTATTGATTGTTCCTTTGTGATTATCATGTTGGCATGAAATGTAGTTTCATATTAGTAGCTTACTGAGATTTTATCTCACCCCTTATTTGTTTACTGTTTTAGATAAGGGCGTGCATCCGGGATAGGTCACTTATCACAAGGAAGGCATCGAGGTGGTAAATTCTTTTGGGGTATGTTTGTAAAGGCTACATTATGTAAATGTATAACCTTAATGGGTAGTGTATCCGTGACTTGATCTTGTAACACCTATTTTTGGATAATGATGGTGTTCATTCTTTTGTATAAGTTATTGTAGGCCTTTGTGCCAAGTAATTTAGTTGTGAAAGTTATTGGAAAGTAAAGTGGAGGTTTTGCACTCCAAAGTGGATTTCGTTTATCTTTATGATAGTTTTCGAAGAGATTTTGTTAAATGTTATTTATGACGTCTTCCGTGCGCGTCCCGAGCGTGGGGCCATGTAGGACCACGGGTACGGGGTGCGACATGCTAGGCATACAAAAAATTTATATACACACAACATGATCTAAGTATTGAAATAATTAACATGAACGGGGCTCTGATAACACTGTTGGGTTTCGGAGTAACATGCGCAGCGGAATTTAGCATTTAAAATAGTTATGAAACCCAAAGCCATAGATCCATTCATATGATTAAATCAAATACTTGCATTATGAATACTAGAAAAACTAACCCTTGATGACTTTGAATTTGGTCTTTGATCTTGGTGAAGAAATTGAAGCTTTAATCACGAACAAGTAAGAACACGAACTTTGAAGATGATGAGCTTCACCCTCGAGCGGTATCCACACTTTGAACGAATATCAAGAACACTTGATCTTGGTTGCTAGACCAAAATTGTGAAACACGTTTTCACAACTAATATGAACTATATGGAATATTATTTGTGTATTATTTTGTTCTTCAATGTAGGATGTCTTAGAACAAAATAAAACTCTCTCAAACTCTTTGGAGACTTGCACAAAAGCTTGGAACAAGTTCTGGACGAATTTTGGTGTTTATATCCAAGTAAGACCTATTCCAAATAGGAAACTTGTGTTTAAACCCGTCCAAAATTCTTTTCCAAATCAAATTAGGAAATCTGTCCCGATATGCTTGTTCGGCCGCCCAAAACTATCTGTGCGGTCGCCCAAAACTGTGCGGCCGCCCAGCCCAGTTTGTGCGGTCGCACAACATGGTTCAGAAGGCCATATTTTCTATTTTAGTCCTTTTTAAGATTCGTTCTCTCGTGTGTGACCCTCTAGGATTATACTAAGTTGGCAATGGGTTCAAACATGAAACCATAAGATATGATTAGGTTCTAGCAAACCGTCATACCTACCCAAATAGTATAACTAGATACAAGTTCGCATTCCTTTAGAATATGTCACAATCCCTTTGTCCATGATGTCTTTGAACACAAGTCATAGTCAATAAGTCAACTTGTTTTGTTCAATACTTTTCTCGATCCCGAATATGTTGATAATCCAAGCGACATTGATCCAATCAATCCATTTGAGTTTGGCCAAACATTTCATCAACATCATTCCTTCGAGGGGCCCAAGCTTGACATCTCTCCGAAGAGGGACAAATCCATTTAGCTTATTATTCTTCCCTACGTGAATCCGATTATGCCAATCATACCCTTTATAACTACATGTTTAAGGGTAACGTTTGAATATGTCAAACATAATCTTCATCAAGTGGAAGACTATAATAACTTCATGTCTAAGGATTCAAATGACATAACTAATATGAGATTTATATATGACATTGACCATGACATAAATCTCATACCGCGGGTCATGTCCAGTACCTTATTCCAAACAAGTACCCATAAATCTAACATGATCACCCCAGGATCATTTAGCCTTTATATTAGTGCTTAACAAGCTCTAGGGATGAAGATTATTATAAGCAAACATGAGCAACAATAATAATCTTATTATCTCTTTATCATCATGAATAATATGATAACTTATACAACATTTAACAAATGTGCCTAGGGCATCAACACCAACACAATGGATGCTGTGTTAACAAGTCTTGCCTCTCACGTTTGGAAACGTATGATTAAAGTAAAAAACTTTGTTGAAGCTCGTATTGGTTGGCGGCTTGGGCAGGGTCGTATTTCTATTCATGAAGATTCGATGGATGAACCAATTATAGGGATGCCTCATGAGTACTTGGAGGTGTTTTCATTATTTGAAAATCACCTCCCCCGGCTGGATTATATCCATGAGTCGATCAGTCCTCATTTGGCCTCACTCCTTGATCAAAACCGGGTGACTACTTCCAATGCTACTGATATTCTGATTTGGAAGCCGGCTACCTCAGGAAGGTTCTCTACTAAATCTGCTTGGCGTGAATGTAGATATACAAGGCTGACCAATATTATTTTCTCTCATTCTTGGCATAAACATTTGCCCAAAAACGTGTCCATCCTTACTTGGCGGGCTCTTCATAAAGGTCTTCCAACTGTTGATGCTATTCAAAGGAGAGGCATCCAGATTGTATCTAAATGCTCTTGTTGTTGCAGCCCTAATGTTGAATCCCTTGACCATCTTTTCGGAGGAGGTGAGTTAGCTAATCTTGTTTGGAAATTTTTTGGTGATCTATTGGGTATTTCTTCCCCTATGGGAAACCTTCAGCAAATTTTGATTTCTTGGTGGTTTAATCTGCCAAAAAGCTCCAGTTTATGTAGCAAATGGCTCTCTAGGATTTTACCAGGCACCATCATTTGGTTTATTTGGCAATCTCAGAATAAATGACGTTTTGAGGGCGTTCAAACTCACTGGAATTCTGTTATTTATGCGATTGCTGCTTATGTTTCGGATATTGCTCAAGCTTGTCAACTTTGTTTTCCTCCTCATCATGAAGATGCGCATGTCCAGCAGATTTTTCAGATTCGCCTGTCCATCCCTAGGCCTCCTGTAGTCCGCTTAGTTGTTTGGTCGAAACCTGAAGTTGGTTTTTATAAGCTTAACACTGATGGGGTTTCAAGAGGAAATCCAGGAGAAGCTTCGGTGTGAGAGCCCGCGCTCGAAACCGAACCTCGAAATGATCACTCGCGAAAGCGATTCGGGGGCTAAGTTACGAAGAGAGAAGGGGTTAGGCATTCTCTTCGCCCATGATGGTCTCTATATGCGTGCCACGTAGATTCATTTTATACCTTTTGAATTGCTATTTTGTGCCCTAACAAAAAATGGTGGTTTAATATATGGAGGTCTTCCTATTCTAGGAAGGTTCATTTTTATTCACAAATGGGAGTCGATTTGGGTGGACTCACACTTGGTTTTAGAAAATAGTTTTATCATTTATATACAGTGAATAAAACACATAAAGGGGTGGGGGATTAATATTTACATTTGCACAAAAAGGGAAACAATTCCCAAAACAAATAAATGTCCGAAACTCCGTCCCTAAACATTTTTGGGGACTGCTGTGCACCTTTCTTTGTGTACCTGTTCTGGTACTCATACAATCTGGAAAGTAAAGGTAAAGAAAACTTCCTAACACATTAAACATCTACTATGATTTTTCCCTTGATTTTAGGGGCATGTTATGGTGTTCAAACAAAGCATGCAAGGCAATTCTTTTCACAGCCCAGTCTGACAGAATTTCATACATCCCTAACGTATCCACTTTTTTCATCTTCAAAACGGGGGAATCATGGGGGAAACAAAACATGAAAGTTTCTCCTAACATGTCAAAGTTAAGATCTGGAGAGTTTCAAGTCCAACAAACAAGTTTATCTCATTCAAAACACTTCTGACTTTTTGATGTCAGAAATGGACAAGCACAAATCTGAGAACAGAGAGCTCAAACAAGAAATGGAAAGAGCCTCTTCCACTGAGGCTAAAAATATTCTATTTACATACTTATGTTACTTGTTCTGTGTAGAACAAGTTATATTTTGTGGTCTAATACCAAAACCCAAGTTTTCTATGCCTAAACAAAGCAACAAGCCAGTAAGGTATCATATGGACAGATTATTGGCATCTCACTTATGTCATGAAAACACCTATCAAAACTAACTCAAATGAAAAGCTATGAACATGAAACTTTGAAAATGCATATATATACATAGTAACAACACAAAATAACATTTATCCATGCTTCTAAGTCAGATTACATGAGTTCTCACAAGGTGATATTACAAGCTATGGACAGATTCAAGGTTTTTTGAGGGGAAACAAGTTGGTTCTTTGAAAATCCCTTGAATCAAACACACACAAGGATTTGATACTCATTCATGCATGATATATATACACAAGATCAATAGCATAGCATGCTCAAGAGCTCAAAACATCATTATAATATCATTTGAAGAGAAAAAACAACAAGAGTATCAATAGTGTATCTTTGAATATAAAATGGAGGTTTAGCCTAACAAGTGGCTAAACCTCTCAAGAAATTACATAAGAACACTACATCTTACCCTTTGATGTGATTACAAGGTGAGAATAAGGCCTAGGTTGTGCTCCCTTTGCTTCCAAGGGAAGTCTTTTTTTTTTTGGTTTGCTTTCTAAGGCTTTTGCTTAGTGTTTGAAAGGGTTTGAGTTTAGTGTTTGTGTGGTGGTGGTGCTATGGTGGTAGTGTGGTGGTGGTTGAGGGTGTTTTAGGGTTACTTGAGAGAGAGCAAGTAAGGGTGGTGATGAATATGGAGAGTGGTGTGTGTGTGATATGTGAATGAATTCTTCTTTGAATAATGGATGAGGGAGATGGTAATATGGAGGAAGGAGGTTGTAAATTGGAGGGGGAGGTTGTAAATTGGAGGAGGGAGGTGATTTTTTTATATCATTATCTATCCTTCTTACACTAAGGATTAAAGTCATCTTCCTTATCTCTGTTCCGGCATTAACTCCGCAACTGCTCCGTTGTGCGCGTCTCCGGTGTCCCGGTTGTCCGCGGGTCCAACATGAAAGTTGCTCGGAATATTTTTCTGGTCAGGCCGCTATATCTGAAATATTTTTATGAGCAAGGAACGACAATAATATATTTTTTCCTCTTCTTGACCACTTGCTTAGATATTTTGAGATATTTTGCAATGTGGATAACCATCTTTTCAGCTCCGGCTTTCCGCTCCGCAACTGCTCCGTTGTGCGCGCCCCGGTGTCCCGGTTGTCCGCGGGTCCAACATGAAAGTTCCTAATAATAATTTTGTGGTCACGCCGGTATATCTGAAATATGTCAATTAGCAAGGAAAGGTAATAATATATTTTTAATGCACAGAATGGATAACAGCGAGCAGTTCGGGGGGTTGCGGGCCCCGTTTCCGGTCCAGCACCTCGAAAAACGAAATTTTTGTCTGTTTGCTCGTTTTTTCGCTCTGGTCATGAATTTGAAGTCCGTTTATCCATTCGATGCACCGATAAGGCTCACGGCAATCCCGCACAGCCGAATCGAGGGTTCTAGGTCAGTTTCAGGGTTTAGACCGATTCGGGGTTTGAAAAGGGGTGCGAGATCGGGGTATCTACAGAGCCCCTCGTCGAATATCCTTGTTAAAGGGGATTCTACGAATCACTAAGAGACGCTCGATCTCGTCTAGGGTGTAACGGCTGGGTCCAAGGTAGGACTTCCTACGTATCTCTTTCGAGAATCAAGCCTCCGTAGTTCTAACTCAAACAATCAATCAAACACAGGAAATGGTCGGTTCCGGTTTCCCGGTTTACCTACGTATCTCTATCGAGAATCAGACCAAACGTAGTTCAGGTTTATTAAAATTTAAAGCAGGGGGTTGCATTGAGATTCCATCTCTCTTTGCTGGGGGTAGCATTGAGATTCCATCTCTCTTTGTTGGGGGTAGCATTGAGAAGCTATCTCTCTTTGCTGGGGATTGCATTGAGATTCCATCTCTCTTTGCTGGGGGGGAGCATTGAGATTCCATCCCTCTTTGCTGGGGGTTGGTATTTGACCAACAAATTGCTTTGAGATTCTATATCTCTTTTCTGGGGGGAGCATTGAGATTCCATCTCTCTTTGCTGGGGGGAGCATTGAGATTCCATCTCTCTTTTCTGGGGGGTTGGTATTTGACCAACAAATTGCGAGAATGGGCGACTGAGTCCAACGTTATGAACTGCCTACGTATCCCTCCATGGGAATCAAGTCGAGTCGTAGTTCTGATTAGAACCGACTCACACAATTTAAGAGAAGGCTTAAGACCAATCACGACTCAAGGATTGACGCAAGGTACAATCCGAGTAAAGGGGTGCATTGAGATTCGATCTCTCTTTGTAAGGGGATGGGAATCATAAATGGAGAACGTACGACGTTGCGCAGTTCGGGGAAGTAATCTCGGGTGCCTGAGAAGACCAAGCTGGAACAACATATCTTTTCAAAAGGGGGGCCTACGACGTTGCGCAGTTACAAGGGAGGTAATCTTGCTCTTTCGAGAAGACCAAGGTGGAATAACATATCTTTTCAAAAAGGGGGGACCTACGACGTTGCGCAGTTTCAGGGGAGGTAATCTCGCTTTTTCGAGAAGGCCAAGGTGGAATAACATCATTTCAAAAAGGGGGGACCTACGACGGTGCGCAGTTTCAGGGGAGGTAATCTCGCTTTTTCGAGAAGACCAAGGTGGAATAACATCATTTCAAAAGGGGAACATACGATGTTGCGCAGTTCAAGGGAGGTAATCTCGCTCTTTCGAGAAGACCAAGGTGGAATAACATCATTTCAAAGGGGGGAACATACGACGTTACGCAGTTCAAGGGAGGTAATCTCGCTCTTTCGAGAAGACCAAGGGCAATAAAAAACTGAAGCTATTTATATGCACAAAATAAAATCAAGGATACGCTGCATTCTGCGCTGTTCAGATTCCTCTGCCTTTGAATTGCTGTGTGGTGAGATTTTTGTGTTTTATCAAGCAATGAACCATCGCTTCGCGTGACCCATCGGTACTGTTTTGAGTGCTGCAACCTCATTTTGGATCCCTGATTCTCCTAATAGGGGTTTTTGATTATTTCACAGTTTAAGCTTCTTCGCTTTTGGAGCTCCTGCAACTCTTGTGGGATTTTGATCGCTTGCAATGAGCAACCTCTTTGTGAAACCAAGATGTGATTCATTGTGTGGTTCCAACTTCGTACCTGCATAAGATTTTTTGCAAGTATGTGGTCGTGCCTGAAAATTCAGGCTGCCTACGTATCTCTTTCGAGAATCAGACCAACGTAGTTCAACGTTATCAAGTCGAACATTTTATTTTTCAAAAGGTCACTGGGAAATTTCGCTCCCTACGCAGAAATATGAGCGTCGATATTGTCGAGGATCCTTCTTGTGAAGATCACGATGTGGCAGAATGGATGATGTGTACCTGCATAAGATTTTTTGCAAGTATGTGGTCGTGCCTGAAAATTCAATCTGCCTGCGTATCTCTTTCGAGAATCAGACCAACGTAGTTCGAAGTTGGCAAGTCAAACTGATTTTTCAGAAAGGGCATAGGGAAATCTCATTCCCTTAGCATTGATGTTGATGAGGAAACTTCTTTTCAGGACCACGATGTGGCAGGGTGTGCGATTTGTACCTGCAAGAGATTTCCAAGAGCAAGCGAAATATATCTTTGACATTAATGTGCTCGAGAGTGTCATTCATGTGCAACAAAAGTTTTAGAACACATACACGGATTGGAATCCTTAAAATTGAGAGATTCAGAGAAAGATTGGGACAAGAATACATTCCTTTCTCATTTTGCAACCGCTTTTCATTTGGAGGGTGAAAGTCAAATTTCTCCTTTTGCACGATGATTCCTTTTGCATTTGATTTTTCTTTTATTTTTTTTTTCTTTTATTTGACTCATGTGCATCGCTCGCATCTCAAACTTTGCTTGTTATCAATTAATGACTGAAAGCTTATGAATGAATCAGAGGGAGAATCGTGAATGGAATGGATTGCACTTTATTATGAATTTTGCATTTTTGCGAAAATGAGGAGTATGGATATGTGTATGGTGAAGCGAAGCCGAAAGCCTAGCGCGCGCACTCAAAAGGTCAATTTCGAACACCCATTTGATCAAGATTACTCAACGGTATCTCCGGATGCTATAGTTAGGTCAGCCCCAGTTGCTGGCTGAAGAAACCCCATTTGTTCTTTCTGATATCGACCCCCAACATTCTTGCTGCTGAAGCCCCAGTGTCTCGCAAAGATCAACCTCAGATGTTGGCTACGGAAGCCCCAGTCATGCTATAGGACAACCCCCTGAATCAGGCATATGAACCTCTTGTAGCATTTGTCGTTTGGACACAACTTCATGTTTTGGCATTTCAACCTTTGGGGGTTTAACTGTCATTGAGAGTTATTCAAGTGTTCGATGTCTCGCTGTTGGAGGCAATTCACAACTTCTGATACACAATACCCAATCAGTTGGGTTAACTGTCTTTGAGAGTTGCTCGGCGGGACGCAATCCCGATGTTGGCACTTTGTTTCTATTGATTCCCACATTAAGGGACCGACTGTCTATGAGAGTCATCCCACATTCGAGGCTTTGCTGTTGATCATGATTCACATGTTCTGACATTCAATACTCCTTCTTTGAGGAATCAACTGTCATTGAGAGTTGTCTTATACCCTGGCATTCTGCCATCTGAATTTCCGTGTTACCCGGAACAAACCATTCTCAACAAATTATACTGTCATGAAGCCACATCATTTCTCTTGAAACAAAACCCGAAACTTTGACATGTAGCCCCAGTTCGTGCTCATTCATTCGAGATCACTTGCCGACATTGAGAGTTTGAAATCTAAGGAATAGCATTCCTTTGTCTCTTTTGCTGTGACAACTTGCAGGAGTTGGCAGGGGAAGGCACGAGGCCAGTGTTTTGAGAAGCAAAGGGAAATCCCAGTGGGATCTCCGACATTGTGTTTGCGCAGAAATTAGATGACGGAAGGACGAGGGTAGGGGGAAGCCCCTATACTCGGGAAAAGTATGCTTACACATTGAAATCAAAGACTCAAGACTTAAACAAGCGTTAATGGTCAAGTGCCTCAAAATCAGATGGACCCTTATAGCCTCAGATTAGTATTTTAGTTTTCATTTAGATAAGCTTCAAAAATCATTTAAACTCAAATTAGACCGTGACAAATCAAGATGAGAACATCGTTGGGCATGACTTATGATTCGCGCCGCCGTTTGACCTCGTTTGATGAGAGGCCTTCGCTGTTGTCTCGCTTTCCAAGATTGATTACGTCGTTTTGGGCTCCCTCAGTGTAAGGGGTTGGTAGAGCACGCTGGTCTCCAACTGAAGTCACCAGTTGTCGTCGTCGATGGTACTTTGCCTAAAGTTGAAAGATCGAGATCTTCTTTAATTCAGATTGGCTTCACAGCGCGGTGCTCCTTGAAATTGATAATGTCACATGAGATTGTCGGACCCTCGGTCCACGTCTCGTTCTTAGTGTAACGAGCGATGAAGTCTTCATTATGAATTTCCAGATGCCGTCGTTGAAGGCATACACATAAACTTGAAGTGTCGCGATATCCTTTCTAAAACAATTGAATTAAACAATAAAGCGAATGGTATGTACCAAAGTAAATGAATAGCGCTTAGTGCTATTGATAGAAGGAAGGTTCATTGGATTGGTTTCGCAACTTCACTTGCCGAACCTCCACGCCATACCCTCTCTTCGGTACAACTGGCATAGTCGATCATTTGTTCCTTCTTCTTTTTTTTTTTTTTTTTTTTTTTTTTTTAACCTCTCCTTTTTTGCTCTCTTTCATCTTTTTTTTTTTTTTTTTTTTTCACTCAAGAAGAAACATATAGCTTCTGAAACATAAATTTACAAAATGCGAGAATTTACAACACATTATACATTAAAGGAAAATCGCCGACACTTGCGTTGGCATCACTGTGATAGTCTTCGGCCTTTTTCGTTTGATTGGCCCTTCTGAACATGTCTTTGATTGCACCCTGAAATCTTCGTTTGTCGGGTGACTTTGTCGATCGCCTTTGTGAACTTCGTCGGTTGCCTTCGGCCCTAGTTCCCATCTCAATTAATCACAGTCTAATTTTTTGTTCAAATTTCATTGATTGCTTTTATTTAAGTGTGATTAATTGTTTGCGGGTCCAGATCTACAAGATACGCGATTTACAAGGCACTTGGTTATAAGGCAAGTTCATTGACGGAAACATTTACATGACAAGCAATAAAATAAAAGCACGAAGAGAACAACACACTCTTAGACTTAGAAGATGTGTGAGCATATTACTAAGTATTATGCAAAAAGAACAGGATTAGGAGTTGGGGCGGTGAGCCCAGTCACACGCAAAAGGAGATCCATGCACTAGAGGCACGACCTTACGAGTCAACACACTTCTGTTACCAGCAAAAGAGGGATAACCTTCCTCGGGGTTGATGAGATCCAATCATATTTAAGGGGAAACACCTTCCTCGGGGGTTGATGAGTCCCTGGGATAACTACTCGAACAAGAGGCCCTTAGAGGTGGCCTTGGGATAACTCTGTGATCTATGAGGTCTTGGATAACATGCTTGAGAGACCAACAAGAGTTTGTATCGTGACCCACGGATTGATGATACACGCAGAGCTCTGCGGGGTTAAAGTGCTTGGGCAATCGTCTGGGTAGCTTGTATCCTTCAATAGGTTTCATAATCCCTAGAGCAACCAACCCATAGAAGATATTGGATAGCGGGCTCTCGAATTCAACAAAGTGCCTATCCCCATTTTGTACCAAACCTTTTTCCTTAGCTTTGACAATTGGTGCAAAAATCCGATGGGGTTTTACATAGCATGGAGTCACAGGCCTTTGGACAGTGAGATTGTTACACAGACGGCTTGTCTCTGGCACGGGCACTTCAATGACTTCTTCATCAAAAAGGTCTTGGACTGCTTTCCTGATTGCCCAACATGAATCAGTGTCGTGGCCGCGGGCTTGGTGATATTGGCATAACTTGCTTCGATCTCCATAGGTGGGATTTTCGGGACGATAGTTTTCCACTGGCTTTAGCAATCCTTGAGCGCTTAGGTCTTGAAAAACCACAGACAATGGGGCATTCAAATTGTTGAAGTATCTACCATTATGACAAAACCTCTTCTGCGAACTGCTTGATGAATAGATCTCTGTGGGTTTCACTGAAGTTTCACGTGTCTCTAGAGAGGCAGTAGGATTCAAATTATTTGTTGTCACCATTTCGCTAGCTCCCACATAGATATCATTACAAGTCTTGAGTCCCATATCTCGGGTGGAGTGAAAGTTCGCGTTGGAATTGACATCTTGGAAATGGAGTACTTGAAGATCTTTGAGCTCCAATTTCTTCAAAAGGGTAGCCACAAGGTCTAACATTTCTTCTTGATGTCCTTCGAATATGCTGATCATACGATTGGTGTGATCATGCAAGCGCCTTTCCAACCACTGTTCCAGTGCATACCCTGGCTCGAAGTCCGGGAAACCCTTAGCCGAGTTTGATGATGCCTGTCCTTTGTTGGCCATAATCGATGATGAAAACCGGAGTAGAACTTTGATCAAAGCGGTGCCTGGAACGGACCTTGAATGTCGCGCTAGAGAACAAGAAAAAATTCTCCCTCTACAAGATGGATGAAAAAGGAAACCTATTTTAGATTTCCGGGGAATGAAGCTTTATGAATTAAAGAAGCCAATTTTTTTGTTTTTCTTTTTGTTCGAAATTTGAAGTGCAAGCAATGCACAAACCTATGGATGCCGGACAAGCACTTTGCTTTGTTTTGACATGTTTTCGCATGGAATCCTGGAATAGTGGATACCTTCTCCAAAGTATAGGACCAACGTTTTTCACCTGTACTATTGGCCGTCCGAGCCCCTAACGAAGGGCCTATACTCTTTCTGGGATCCACCATTCGGTTACGGTCTATGTGAGGGTCTTTACAATTTCAAGTCAATCCAAGAATTCAACATGATATCCACAATTGAGGTTGATTATAACCTTTTGGGAACTCATAGGATTGAAGAGAAATTGCTAGACAAAAACCGGCATGAAGTCTGGGATGTGTTATTTTCGAAAGAAATATGGACATCGCATTTCGGCTTTTGAAGCTTGGCTTACACCCATCACAGCGACCGTAGGCACTGCTAAGGGGGAAACAGTATACCGTTGACCCTATGGGGAAGTCAAGTGAGCTCCCTTATGCCCCAGGTTTACCGTCTCGGGTTTGAGATTCTAAGACGCTTTTCAAAAAACGTGCATGTGTGTGAGGTATCTATGAGTTCGAAAAATCATTTTGAAAGCACGTAAAGAAAACAAGAAAATCATTTTTTTCCTTTTTTACTTGTTTTACCCCTTTTTTGGGGAATCACTCACCACGCAATGCATATATATATATACAAATAAGATAAGCGAAAAAACGCCCCTGCAAAACAGAGGTTAGGGCACATATATATACACCCCAAGTAAGGAACATAAAGCATGGCACACACAAAGATTTAGAGTCTAGCCCACTTCAATGCAACATCCCCAGCAGAGTCGCCACTGTGAGAGCCCGCGCTCGAAACCGAACCTCGAAATGATCGCTCGCGAAAGCGATTCGGGTTCGCCTCGTTCTGATGCGCTTTTGGAAATGCGCTCGGTTCCCGCACAATGGTTTCCTCTTGATGCTGTGATTTAATTGCAAGAGTCGTCACCTCATTTTAATTTTAGGAAAAACGAAGAAAAAACCTTTTTTGGAGAAAGTGGGTTCGGGGGCTAAGTACGAAGAGAGAAGGGGTTAGGCATTCTCTTCACCCATGATGGTCTCTATATGCGTGCCACGTAGATTCATTTTATGCCTTTTGAATTGCTATTTTGTGCCCTAACAAAAAATGGTGGTTTAATATATGGAGGTCTTCCTATTCTAGGAAGGTTCATTTTTATTCACAAATGGGAGTCGATTTGGGTGGACTCACACTTGGTTTTAGAAAATGGTTTTATCATTTATATACAGTTAATAAAACACATAAAGGGGTGGGGGATTAATATTTACATTTGCACAAAAAGGGAAACAATTCCCAAAACAAATAAATGTCCGAAACTCCGTCCCTAAACATTTTCAGGGACTGCTGTTCACCTTTCTTTGTGTACCTGTTCTGGTACTCATCCAATCTGGAAAGTAAAGGTCAATAAAACTTCCTAACACATTAAAAATCTACTATGATTTTTCCCTTGATTTTAGGGGCATGTTATGGTGTTCAAACAAAGCATGCAAGGCAATTCTTTTCACAGCCCAGTCTGACAGAATTTCATACATCCCTAACGTATCCACTTTTTCATCATCAAGACGGGGGAATAATGGGGGACACATAAAATGAAAGTTTCTCCTAACATGTCAAAGTTAAGATATGGAGAGTTTCAAGTCCAACAAACAATTTTAAGTCATTCAAAACACTTCTGACTTTTTTATGTCAGAAATGGACAAGCACAAATCTGAGAACAGAGAGCTCAAACAAGAAATAGAAAGAGACTCTTCTACTGAGGCTAAAAATATTATATTTACATATTCATGTTCCTTGTTCTGAGTAGAACAAGTTCTCTTTTTTGGTCTAATACCAAAACCCAATTTTTCTTTGCCTAAACAAAGCAACAAGCCAGTAAGGTATCATATGGACAGATTATTGGCATCTCACTTATGTCATGAAAACACCTATCAAAACTAACCCAAATGAAAAGCTATGAACATGAAACTTTGAACATGCATATATATACATATTAACAACACAAAACAACATTTATCCATGCTTCTAAGTCAGATTACATGAGTTCTCACAAGGTGATATTACAAGCTATGGACAGATTCAAGGTTTTTTGAGGGGAAACAAGTTGGTTCTTTGAAAATCCCTTGAATCAAACACACACAAGGATTTGATACTCATTCATGCATGATATATATACACAAGATCAATAGCATAGCATGCTCAAGAGCTCAAAACATCATTATAATATCATTTG
This sequence comes from Campanula takesimana, assembly GCA_026119855.1. Lineage (NCBI taxonomy): Eukaryota > Viridiplantae > Streptophyta > Magnoliopsida > Asterales > Campanulaceae > Campanula > Campanula takesimana. The sequence continues at coordinate 382,081 of JAOWBW010000173.1, read as the reverse complement.
AAGAGAAAAAACAACAAGAGTATCAATATTGTATCTTTGAATATAAAATGGAGGTTTAGCCTAACAAGTGGCTAAACCTCTCAAGAAATTACATAAGAACACTACATCTTACCCTTTGAGGTGATTACAAGGTGAGAATAAGGCCTAGGTTGTGCTCCCTTTGCTTCCAAGGGAAGTCTTTTTTTTTTGGTTTGCTTTCTAAGGCTTTTGCTTAGTGTTTGAAAGGGTTTGAGTTTAGTGTTTGTGTGGTGGTGGTGCTATGGTGGTAGTGTGGTGGTGGTTGAGGGTGTTTTAGGGTTACTTGAGAGAGAGCAAGTAAGGGTGGTGATGAATATGGAGAGTGGTGTGTGTGTGATATGTGAATGAATTCTTCTTTGAATAATGGATGAGGGAGATGGTAATATGGAGGAAGGAGGTTGTAAATTGGAGGGAGGTTGTAAATTGGAGGAGGGAGGTGATTTTTTTATGTCATTATCTATCCTTCTTACACTAAGGATTCAAGTCATCTTACTTATCTCTGTTCCTGCATTAACTCCGCAACTGCTCCGTTGTGCGCGTCTCCGGTGTCCCTGTTGTCCGCGGGTCCAACATGAAAGTTGCTCGGAATATTTTTCTGGTCAGGCCGGTATATCTGAAATATTTTTATGAGCAAGGAACGACAATAATATATTTTTTCCTCTTCTTGACCACTTGCTTAGATATTTTGAGATATTTTGCAATGTGGATAGCCATCTTTTCAGCTCCGGCTTTCCGCTCCGCAACTGCTCCGTTGTGCGCGCCCCGGTGTCCCGGTTGTCCGCGTGTCCAACATGAAAGTTGCTTGAAATAATTTTGTGGTCACGCCGGTATATCTGAAATATGTCAATTAGCAAGGAAAGGTAATAATATATTTTTAATGCACAGAATGGATAACAGGGAGCAGTTCGGGGGGTTGCGGGCCCCGTTTCCGGTCCCGCACCTCGAAAAACGAAATTTTTGCCTGTTTGCTCGTTTTTTCACTCTGATCATGAATTTGAAGTCCGTTTATCCATTCGATGCACCGATAAGGCTCACGGCAGTCCCGCACAGCCAAATCGAGGGTTCTAGGTCAGTTTCAGGGTTTAGACCGATTCGGGGTTTGAAAAGGGGTGCGAGATCGGGGTATCTACATTCGGGTGGAGGTATTTTCCGCAATTCTCAAGGTAATTTTGTTATTGGTTTTGGGTATTATTATGGGCATAAAACTAATATGTGGGCTGAAACTCGTGGTGCATTAGATGGTTTATCTCTTGCCCATACTATTGGTATGACTCATGTTTGGCTTGAAATGGATTCTGAAGTTTTGATGAAGATTATCACAAAAGTTTTCCACATTCCATGGGATATATATTATATGGTCCAGCACATTCATCATCTTATGACTATTATGCATGTTCGTGTTACTCATATTCTGAGAGAAGGCAATAAGGTTGCAGATGGTTTGGCGAATAAGCCTGCAAATTCAAAATCAAACTTGCTTTGGTTTACATCGGCTGATCTTCCTCTTGAGTGAAAAGGAGCTTACAAGTTAGACAAATTAGTCACCCCTTATATTCGCTTATAGCTAGCTTTTATGGTTCGTTTCTTGTATAGGCTTATGGGTTTTTTTGGATGTCCCCTTCCCTTTATTGTAGAGGTCCTTACGACATGTGTTAGGCCTCCCCCTAGCTTTTCTTTCTTGGTGGTTGAGGTTGTCATGTCCCCCACCATGTTTGTACTATTTTTGCTTTATTAATAAAATCTAGGGAGGTACCGTCCAAAAAAAAAAAAAATCCGTTTATCGTGTTCATACATAATCAGATTATAATAAAACGAAATTACATATTACAAATTTTATCCCATCTAACTCATATAATCAATAACCAATTTATTCCTCATACAAAATAAATATAATCCAATTATAACATGATAATCTAAGCATGCGATTATACATATGAATCCAATTAATATTACAATAACATAATCCCCATATAATCATGCTCATAAATTTTATATCTCATATATAAAACTCAAATCACACATTCATCTTATTATCATCATGCAAAATCATATAATCGAATTAAATGATTTAAAAGATATTAAGATAATCAATGATGAACGGGGCTCTGATAACACTGTTGGGTTTTGACGCATCATGCGCATCGGAATAAAACATAAGATCAAACACCCATGAGCCCGGATCCGTGCATGTTGATTAAATTAAATACAAGATGAAAGAAAACATACCCTTGAAGATCGAATCCATGAACACAGACTTTGAGGTGCTAATGCAAACACCCTCTATCGGTATCCACACGTCGAACGGATATCAAGAACACCTTCTTGATCTGGATTGGTAGACCCAAGGCATGGTGAAGAAATGATTTCTTCATAGGAATTATTTTTCTTCATTGATTATTGTATTTTGATGATCATGGATCACAAAATAAATAATCCTACCTCTATGTAATTTATTGTTTCTAAAACAATTGTTATTGATTTCCAAAATCAACATTCGAGGCTGTCAAACCCGGCTGCATATATTTGTATGAGGGTTTGACCTAATTCCGTTTGGGATCGAGATTCCTTATGCAACAAGAAAACTAAACAAATTGACAAGTTTACAGGGAGCCAGCCGTACGGTGGCTACACTGCCGTACGGTGGCCAGTCCAATTCCCAATTTTTTCAGCCTTTTTCCAATCCGTTCTATTGTGTGTGACCCAATAGGATTATACTAAGTTGGCAACGAGTCCGAACCATTCAGAACCCGTAAGTCAAAAGTGGAATCTAGCAAGCCATTATGACTACCCAATTAGTATAACTTTAAAAGTCTAAAGTTACCTTAAAGAACATATCACAATCCCTTTTTCACGCGATATCATATTGAACATAAGTCATGATCCACTTCAACTTAAGTTGTCCAATGCTTTCTCGATCCCGAGTAGATTGATATGAGCAAATGACATTGAACACTTTAATTCATTTGGGTACGGCCGTACACTATCATCAATCTCACTCATCGAGAGGCCAAGAAGATATATCTCCTGAGAGAGGGACAAATCCCATCTTGACTTATCATTCTTCCCTATAAGAATCCGATTATACCAATCGTAGCCTTTATAACCACCTGGTTAAGGGTAGCATTTGAGTACGTCAAACATAATGTTCATCAAGTGGAAGACCATGATAATCTCAAGTCTAAGGATTCAAATGGTATGACTATTATGAGATTTAATTATGACATTGAACTATGACATAAATCTTATAACGGGTCTATCAAGTACCTTGTTCTCCAATAAGTACCCACAAGTTTAATCCGCATCCTATGCACCACAATCATCATATGATTATCCATTAAACTCATGCTAGCTCTTCATAAGTGCTAGGGACAATGATTATTATAATAAACATGCAAAAGATATAATAATCGGGTTTGTTATCTCTATAACAAGGAAGCTATGATGTAACGCATAGGCCTTTCTCAAGGGCCTAGGGCATAATATCCAACACCTTAGATGGAATATTGAAGAAAATTTCACAAGGAGTTGTGAAAATTCGTTCAAGTTACACAAGTCACTTGCATATATGATAGGATACAATCTATAACAAGAAATATTGGATTTCTCAAAATAGAAAGTATTGATGTAAAGTTAATTGAGAGAATGACATATTTACCACCTATCAAAATGCAATGTCCGTTCCATATTATATTAATGGCTTGGAGTCATAAAATCTAAAAGGAAATACATGTATAATAATCAAGTTTGGAACTTGATCATTCTAATAAAGTATGAAAGTTGCGGAAATCTATGTAATGGATTGAAGCAAGCTTCTTGGAGTTGAAACAATCATTGTGATGAAGTGTTCAAATCATTTGAAATTCATCAAAGATGAGACTTCTGTTTGCTACAAAATTAATGGGAGTATAGTCTTATTCCTAGTCTTATATATGTGGTTGACATATAGATCTAGAAAATTGATTGGTTTATGTCAAAGTACTTATAATGACAAAGTACTGAATTGTTCAGTATGCAAGACTCTTGGAGAAGAACTTGCAAAGTTGTCTAATGACAATGGTCTTGGCAAGACTTAGTCTTATTGGAAAACTAATGATCAAGAATACATGATTAGGATTCCATATGCTTCAGTAATTGGATCTATCATGTATGTCATATTATGTACTTAGACGGAATAGCTCGTATACTTGGAGTATGATGAGAACATACTAATCATATCCTATTGAAAGTCACTATATAGTGGTCAAGAATATCCTTATGTACTTGAGAAGAACTAAGGATGCATTCTTGATGGTTGTTGATATGAGAGATGATCTAGTAAATGGTTACATAGATGCATGCTTCCACAACGAGAAGGATAATTAAAGATCGTAGTATGGACATATGTTTAAAGTAAGTGCTATTAGTTGGAATAGTTCCAAACAAATACACCCTAAATTATTCTATGAATAAAATTGAGTATTTAGTTACATGAGTTGTAACTAAGAGAGTTGTTTGAATATAGATGTTATTAATAAAACTAGAAATGGTTTCTAGTACTATTAATCGTATGGACCTTTATTATGAAATAATGGTTATTCCACAAGCTAAGGTGCCAAGGACTCATCTATGATCCAAACACATACTCAGACGTTTCCATCTCTACGAGAAATTGTTGATATGGGAGATGTCAAAATATGCAAAATACCTTATGATGATAACAAAGGATAATCTTCTAACATAAGATCCTCTACATGTTGTTATGATGGTCATAAGCTAAGTTCAATGGTATTGGATACGTGTTGATTGGGCCTAGTGCAAGTGGGAGATTGTTGGAGATTATGCCCTAGGCCATTGAGAAAGGCCTCATGTTATGTCATGTTCTCTCATATGTTATGGAGATAACAACTTGGATTAATATATGTTTTTCATGTTTATTATAATAATCCCCGTCCCTAGTACTTATGAAGAACTAGTATAAGTTTAATCGATGATCATGTGTATGTGATACAAATTAAACTTATGGGTACTTGTTGGTGAACAAGTACTGGACATGACCCGCTATGAGATTTATGCCATTATCAAATGTCATAATTAAATCTCATAGTTATATCATTTGATATCCTTAGACCTGAGATTATCATGGTCTTCCACAAGATGAACATTATGTTTGACATAGTCAACCGCTACCCTTAACTAGGTAGTCATAAAGGCAATGATTGGCATAATCAGATTCTTGTAGGGAAGAATGATAAGTCAAGATGGAATTTGTCCCTCTCTCAAGAGAGATATCTACTTGGGCCACTCGAAGAGTGAGATTGATGAAATGCGTGGCCACGCTAAAATGAATTGATGTGTTCAATGTCATTTGCTCATATCAATCTACTCGGGATTGAGAAAGCATTGAATAATATAAGTTGACGTGGACCATGACTTATGTTCATTATGATATCACGTGACAAAAGGATTGTGATATGTTCTATGAGGATAAACAAACTTCGTTAAGTTGTATTAATTGGGTAATCATGATGGCTTGCTAGAACCCGCTCATGATTTATGAGTTTGACCTTGGTTGGACTCATTACCAAGTTAATATAATCCTATTGAGTCACACACAAAAGAATAAACTGTTAAAAAGGTAAAAGGCTGAATTTCTGGCGGGCACGGCCGTGCCAGTTTGTGAGCACGACCATGCCAGAATGTTATGAACATTCACACCCTTTGGCACGACCATGCCAGTTTATGAGCACGACCGTGACAGGGTGTCTGGATTTACAGCAGAATAATTAGGGTGACGGGATTAGGTCTCAAGGGTCCTTAAGGGTTAAGGATTTTAGAGTATAAATAATCATCTTTCACCAGCTATTATTCATGGGTAATCCATATGTTAGAGAAACATATTCTTGAGCCTAGATTGAGAATCAAAATCTCAAGAATACCAAAATTCATATAGCCTTTGAAGATTAGAAAAACGTGTTTTCTAATAGATGGATCTAGCAATCCGGATCTAGAATTGTTCTAGATATTTGTTTGCGTGTGGATACACATAGAGGTGCTAGCTTTAGTATCTCAAGTTCGTGTTCCTGTAATTGTGATTCAAAGAACCCGAGAACGAGGAGATCAAATCAAAAAGCTTGAAGACTTAAAGATTTGAAGATCTGAAAATTTAAACACACAACAACGGTTAGTATTCTAAATTCATATTCCTATTAATTTAATCATCATGAACGGATCTTGGGGCTTAGGGTTTTTTTGAATTTTCTGTTGCCGTTTCCGCTGCGCAAGGACCCTCAAAACCTAACAGTGGTATCAGAGCCCCGTTCATGTATGGTTATTTTAATATTATCAAGTTAAATACATGATTTGATTATATGATCTAGCATGATGTAAATTTAGAGTAAGGGATTTTTGTGAATTGTTTGGTGAAACAATTATATATATGTTATAGTATGATTATGAACAAGGTTTTCAAGTTGCATGATAAATATGATTAATCTATTTATCGGATAATCAATCTCTTTAATTGGATTATTGAATTGATGATTCTTAATCTTGACGAACAAATTGTTTGTTCTTAGGATTTGATGTTTATGATAATTTGATTATCATAAATAGTTGAATCCTCAAAGGATCAAGATTTGATAAATTGCGTTCGTGCAGTTCGCGTGCAATGCACGTTTTCGTGCAGAATTTTCGTCCAGATTTTTCGTGCTGTTCGCGTGCGGTGCAGATTTCTGAATTCGTATGTTTCAGACTTGGAAATACATTGTGGAATACGTATTGTTCATGGAATTGGATTCTATGAAGTAATGTATTCTTAATAGAGTTGGACTCTATGAAAGAATTCATTATTCAATATGTATTATACCAAGAGTAGGACTCTATGAAAATCTAAAATACATAATTATATTCACATAGTATCCATTCATTAATTAATTGGATTAATTATACTTTTGTTATGCGTGTTGCTATATGAAAAGAACCTTCTTAAAATTTAAGTCATGTGCCAATCCATTATTAAAACACTTGTGAGTACACCGGTAGTTTTGTGCGGGCTCTAACCATTGCGAGGCGCATTGATTCTATCAGTGTATGAACAAGATGAGTGAATGAGAGTTTCCTATACGTTTAATGTGGTTTGACTTAATTAGGCTATCATAAGGGTTATGGGTCTAATGCACAAGATGAGATTAAAACATGTTTGACATAAGATGTCTAACAATCTCATAAAGGATCTAAGAGTCACATATGATGTGATTGATAAGGAGTTATCTACCTAAATAGTTTGAATTTCTGCAGCTTGCCATCGAGGTGGCAAAATTCAAATGAAATATGGATCTTAGCCCACATAAATTATATTATACAATTTTTGTATATGGTTATATAATTTAGTGGTAGTATTTATGAAATACAATAATTATCTCTTAAATGATTGGTATGAAATATAGGTATATATTTATTTGCATATTTTTGTAGAATGTTATATTATACTTTAATTATGTTTATTACTTGATGCTGCCAAAAACGTGTCGGATCAGCCCTCCGTCTAGCGGTTCGGATAAATCCAGCAAAGAGATCTCCCCGTTCGTATCTGCACACAATGAACAAATGTAAACTGCGCCGGGGCTCACCGGCAAAGGCCCTCCGGCGTGAGAATAAGAATTCGGGTGATATGAAATAGAGAAATCAATTGACTAGTTTAGAGCCAAAGAGTTCATTACCCATCTCCTGTTGTGAGGACCTGTTTTTATAGGCGCGGGTGAATGAGTCCTAACTTGTTAGAGAAGCTAGGGAGCCCGTATTACTGTGGGACTAGTATTCCTTGGAGATAGGCTCCGGATAAGGATCATTGGTATCCCAGTTGCCTTGCAGGAGAGATATCCTTGTTCAGATAAGGATCTTCACTGTTAGAGTTGTAATCAAACTCTGTAAGTGGACTCCCTGTGATAATGGGAGGTTTTTGATATAACTCGGCCCGTCATCCAGCTTGGCTCGTTCTGGAGGCCGGCAAGGGATTAGGCCTCTTGAACTCGGCCCAGGAAAGAGCTTCCTATTCGGCCTGATTTATGTCGGCATATAAGATTGTAGGCCTCTTTGGATGGGCCTTATGGTGTGTGAGCCCAGATTTTATGGGTCCCATTTAACCAAGTCGGTTTATGTCATTCAGTGGCCCCGGAGTTTCTATCTCGGCATGCCGAGTAGGAACTGTGCCCCTTGTACTTTGCACTTCATTTATGTTGATTTGACCTGTAGCCGCCAAAAATCCTTTTTTGCCAGGATTTGCTGACGTCACTGTAGATTTGATATAGGTGGAATCATTGCTCTTCTTGGAAAACGAAGGCTCCATTAATTGCACTCCAATTATGAGTAGCATTGATAAACTCCCCACCCCCTCATATTCTAGGGGTATAAATAGACAATCTGTCTATTGGTTATTTTCTACCTTACCTTCACCCTCTAGAATTCTCCAAGAACATCCCAAATTTCGCGAAGAATTCAAAGATGACTCCAAAGAGGAAATACGATGATGCATTCCCAGAGGAAGTGAGTACAGAATTAGAAGATCAGGCTGAGAACTATGATTCTTTGAGCAGCGATGGTTCACTGTTTCCATCCAAGAAACATTCATATTTTCCGGTGGAGGAATCACCGTCCGGTAGTAATGGCGAATACTCGGAGCCGGACCCCGCTGATGAATTCTCTGACGACTCTAGTGCAGAAGATTCAGAGGATGAGGACGAGGATGATGATGAAGATAATGATAGTGAGGACGATCCTGAACCCATCATTATCGATGAACATGGGTATGATAGAGACGTGGAGTGGGAGGAGGATGATGATGATCAAGATCAAGATTATGATCTTTCTTGAATCCTTTAGCTAGCATGATCCAGTAGTAGTTTTTCCTTTTTTTATATAGGTCAGGCCCACGGCCTTGCTGTGGGGGTCCTTTTTGTTATATATGTATATAGTGGTATTTTATCCTTTGTCACTTTTGCTCTGATTGTGATTTGAATCCATAGCTCGAACTCCTTGCATCTTGCATGACCTTGAATTTTTTCTCGTTAACACTACCTTTTTCATGATGTCGCCTCAAAGTAATGCCGATCATCTGATCCTTGTTGACATGTCGGCATGGAAGGCATTTGTATCTGTTGTTCAACTGTGACTTCAATCGCCGCCTGACCTCGACTTACCCCTGAACTTTTCTCATCTCGGTCTCGTCTTATTATTTGATACCATTAGGGATGTCGGTCCATAGCCGTGGCGTCGGTTACGCCCATGCGCTGAACTCTTCAATGTCGACCCAGCCATCCGAAACGTTTATGCTTTTCAAAGCCGACTGGCAGCTCTGCTGTAGGTCTCGGCTTGCCACATGTCGATCTAGCACTGGCAGTCTATTCGTGTTTTTCAAACGGCGGTTGGGTCACTTCAATCGTTTGTCTTCCCCTTATCTTGATTGGAGCACGTGTCTTGATGATGGGACATTCACCTCGAAAACGTGGCCAATTAAATGCGAGTCATGATGGGTTAGTGGGTGTACGTGCAGCCCATGGGTCGTGGGCCAGAACCGGGTCAAACCCGGATTCATAATTTTCGACCCGCCTATATACACTCCAAAATAAACCCTTGAAAATATCCCATTTCCAAATTCCTTGCCTGCGTAGTGTACCTGCCGCCGGTGAATCAACCAATAACTCTGTTCTTGAAGCGACTCCCATCGATCTGCTTCGATTAAAGTGTTTAAGGCGGCCTCTCGACTAGCTTCCTCCGATCCCTTTCCATTTTTAAGGTATTTTTCACCCTTACTTTTGTCGATTTTCCATAGTTGGGGTTCCGGGTGTTTCTTTGTGGGTTTTACTGCTTCGCCCACCATTGCTCCTATTTAGCTATATTTTTTGAACTTTCACCTCCTTCTAATGTCTGGTCCTCCGACTTCGGGTGAAAATCCATTGTATGGTTTCTATCAAAGAAACAATAGGATTTATATTAAATCAAATGGGCATTGGAATATGTTGTCGTTATTAGCCGTGGGAGATATCTTGTATTCGAGGGGGTCACCTAGGGAAGATCTGAGGTATCCATCTGGACTCTATGCCCCGAGAGTTAGGGAGGAAGATGATGCCGATATGATTGTCTTTGATAATAAGGATAAGGTCCTTGACCATATTTATTTATTCTATGTAAAAGACAAGTCCTTGATTCGATCTCGTCTAGAGGGTGCAACCTCCTCGGTCCCAGTAGTCGATTCGGGGGGGGGGGGAATATGGCCTTATCAAGGTTTCTCGATAAGTCTAACCCCTCTGCTTCTTCTATAGGTATGGCCGGGGAGAGCACTTCTGATAGGATAGTGGACCGCTTTGATGCCGGTGTTTCCAGGCCGAGACGTGGTGCTAGTGTTAGGACAACTAGTAAGAAAATGGGGAAGTCAGGTCCCGTTGTAGATAAACACCCCAAATCGGGTGAGGAAATGATTGAGGCCCTCTTTTCTCGATACAGAGTAGACCGCGAGGAGTATCGTTTGTACTATAGCAAATCCATTCCTTTAGACACAGACGAGAAAATCCACAACTTTTACTACGACTAGGCAGTCGTTTCGTTCTTCTTTAAACAATTCCAGCTAGGCTTACGGCTTCCTCTTGACCCATTCCGTAAAGAATTTTTGGAGTCATGGGAACTGATGCCGGCTCATATTGGTGCTAATGCGGTCAGGTACCTGGTTAATTTCATTGTCTTGTGTCGCAGTCTTAATTTCGAGCCGTGTATGTCCTCTTTCGATCACTTCTTTAACGTGAGTTATAACAAGACTACGAGGACTCTGACCATCAAGTCCGATCCCTCGAAACCCAAGATCATTACCCCTATTTCTGGCACTGTCAGTAAGGTGTCGGGGTGGAATTCTCATGTAATTAAGGTTGAGTCCCGTTTTGGTTGGGAGTTCGCCGTTCCCGAATACGCGCCATCTCGTCCTCAAAAAATCCACAAGCCTGAATGGAGTGATAAGCTGATCGCTAAACTTGAGGAGTTCGCTAATCTGGGTACGTTGGATTGGAACGAATTGGAGAAGGATCCGCGCTATTATGTTCAAGCCGGGTTGATGAGGGGTCCCCTTGACGGTGTCATCCCCAAAGTTAATGTTCTGAGGGGGAATAGGTTCCCAGATTGGATCATCCATCCCAATTTTGTTTTCCTTCGTGAATGCGTGCGTTGCCAAGAGCAGAACAACATTTGTCTTAAAACTGAAGACACTATAGGATGTAATTATCTAACCTTGCCTTTCTCCTCTGATCTTTGCCTCGTCTCGGTCTAATCTTTATTTTGTGTGCAGTTTTGACTATGGAGCAGATTGCCGAGATCGAGATGGAGGAACTTGAACCCGTCCAAGCGGCTAGGTTGAAGAAGCAAAGGTCTAAAGCTGCTGCCTTAGAAAAGCGTCTTGACGATATGGAAGCTAGGCAGATTTTACTTCAGAACAAGGATGCTTCCGCGGTGCCAATGTCAGACCGTTCTGCGGGGGAAGTTGGGGATGGAGCCGACGTGGTGGCCCCCGAGACCCAAGAGGCTGCTCTCGATAGTCAGTCCTAGAGTCAAGACCAGGAGACGCACGCTACGATCGAGGCGGATAGTGGGGGTGCTCATCACGGTCAGAAAAGATCCAGGGAGGAGGTCAGGGAGGTTCGAGCTCTTTCGAAAAAAGAAACTCCCTCCGCTCATGATTCTGCTTTTAGCCCGGTCTTGCCTGATGATGAGGTTAAGAGCTGGGTGGAGAAGTTTGGTGGGGTCCCTATTTTGTCGGGGTTAGACGTATCGGTCCGTTCGGGCCTTGCCTTGAAGAAGGGCGGTCTTGTGATAAAGCGGTCAATGAATGTGGATACAATCGAGCAGTTGGTTGCCGAGAAACCCACGTCCTAGCAAATGTTGAACCGTAAAGCCTTACTCCTTAGCGAGGTAAGGATCTTGGTTATCCTGTTCTCCTTCCGCTCTTTGTAGTTACTCATTTCCTCTTTCTTCTTTGTAGCTTGCCTCCCTTGCCCAAACCGATTATACCATGTATCGGCATGCTTATGAATCTTTAAAGGAGACAGAGGCCGAGGTGACTAGGCTTAAAGGTTCCGTTGATGGTCTTATCGATAAGGTAATTGGCCTAGAGAAAGAAAAATATTTTCTTGACGCGTCGCGACGTCAATCTGAGGAAGAAGTTTCAAAGCTGAAGGAGTCTCTGCTTACCGCGAAAAATGAGGTTGAGGACAAGAGTAAGCGTGTCGAGACTTTGGCGAGAGAAAAAGCCACCGTTGAGGAAAAGCTTGCTCTGTTAGAAGACCAATACGCTCGTCTGGAGGAGAGTGTGGCGAGCAGAGAGAAGACAGCTGTTGAAGCTTACAAGCGTGGGCCCCAATTCAGGGCAGACCTGAGTGATAGAGTCGGCACGATATATAATGACGCCTGATCAAATTTAACCCGTCTACTTTATACCGATCCTGAAGTTGATGTACCGTTAGAGAAGTGTGCCCGTCTTTACCATCAGGATGCCTATAGTGTTGAGGCTCGGGCCGCGCATTCCCTCATTCCATTCTCTGAAGGAAGTCTCAAGGTTATTAAGGCGATGGATCGTAAGGCCAACAGACCCGTATGGGAACCTCCAGAGCTGGCGCCTGATAACTTTGAGAAGTTGCTGGAGCGGACCGAGGACGAGGCCCAGGCCGGTGTGGAACTATCACGACTTTATGTTTATCGGGTTGTAAATCCGGTTTGGCTTGGAACAGTTGCTTTAAGTATTTGTCTCACTCGGCCCAGCGTCTTCTGGGGGAGTTTTAAACACTTTTTTGTTTATCCAATTATTCGTATGCCTGGGCCCAGTGTTGAGTGGGGGCGTAAACACTTATTATTTGTAAGGACTTGTGAACCTCGGTTTGAGACGTTTATCCCTTGTTTCCTTAACTTGTTACATAGTTAAGTGTTATCTCGTTATTTGTTCATGTTGTTTGGTCTCGGTTTGAGATGTCAACACTGAAATGAGACGTGCCAATCGGGTTAGGCTGTGACACAAGCCGTGGTCATTCACCGTTATAGGCCGTGACGAGCGTCAAGTGCTCGGTTTCGGTTAAATTTTGAAAGAACTAAACTAGTCTCAAATTGTTCACAGGGATTTGGACGTCATAGTCTTGCCCGAATTTGGGAAGACTAGCTGTTAGAACTAGGTTCAAATTGCAGGCCGTGGTTGTTCACCATTATGGGCCGTGACGAGCGTTAGGAGCTCGGATTTGCTAACTCATGACTAGTCTCAAATTGTCGTGGGAACTAGATGTATTAATCTTAGCCCAAATTTGAGAGCACTGGCCAGTAGAGCTAGATTTAGAATATAGCTGAACGAGGCTGTTTGTAGGCCGTAGTCATTCACCGTTATGGCCGTGACGAGCGTTAGGGGTTCGGTTTGTTTGAAGACTAGTCTCAAATTGTCACAGGGATTCAGACGTCGTGGTCTTGCCCAAATTTGAGAGTACTAGCTTGTTAGAACTAGGTTCAACTTGTCATTCATTGAGACGTTTTAGCGTTTTCTCCGTAACACGCTATGCGCGCCGTGATCGTGCTTGCCGATATGGCTCGGAGGTTCGGCGTAAGTGCTCTTGATGATGACCTCGGCATTGCTAAGCATGCCTTCAATAGTGTAATCTTACCAGTAAAATCAACGTAATGAATGGAAACTTTTGCTGATAAATTTAAAAGAAAGAAATGTCTAAACTAGGAGTTTTTAAAACTAAAAAGGGAAAAATCTATTCTAGAAAGCGATAAAAAGTATTGAGAGTGCCGAGCTGCTACTGATAGTATTTCCTCAAGTGTTCCGAATGCCATGGGTGTTTAAGCTCTTTTCCTTCCGGAGTTTTGAGCATATAGGTCCCTTCTCTGATAACATGAGTGATGATGTCGGGGCCTTCCCAATTCGGAGAAAGCTTAATTTGCTGAGCCTTCAAGTGCGTCGACTCGATCTTTCTGAGCACCCAGTCACCAACCTCGAAAACTCTCTTCTTTACCTTGCTATCATGATAGGCCTTGGTCTTCTGCTTATAATTGATCATTCTGAGTTGAGCCTTTAGCCTTTTTGCTTCAACTAGGTCTAGGTCTAGGACTCGGTTGTATTCATTGACCACCTCGTCATAATTGGACACCCTGAAGGTGTTGGGTTTCCAAGTAACATGCGCAGCGGAATATAGCAATTAAAATTTTTAAGAAACCCAAAGCCATGGATCTGTCCATATGATTAAATCAAATACAACAAGATGAATAGAGGAATAACTAACCCTTGATGGCTATGAATTTTTTCTCTTTGGTCTTGGTGGAAATCTTGAAGCTTTATCACGAACAAATCACGAACTTTGCAAGATGATAAAATTCACCCTCTAGCGGTATCCACACTTCGAACGAATATCAAAGGAGCTTCTTTGATCTTGGTTGCTAGACCAATATTATGAAACACACTTTCACAATATAATAAAGAACTATATGGAATTTATTTTGTGAAATATTTTGTTCCTCAATCAATGATATCTTAGAACAAAATAAAATCTCTCTCAAACTCTTTGAGACTCTCAAAAGCACTTGTACATATGGTCTGGCCGAATTGGTGTTTTTATACACAATTAAGACCTATTCCAAATAGGTAACTTGTGTCAAAAACCATTCCTAATCGAATTAGGAAATTTCCAGACGGCATACCGGGCGCCCGCCTGGTCCTACCCAGGCGCCCGCTTGTTTGGACAGAAAGTCCAATTCCTTTCCGGCTTGTTCAGGCGCCCGCCTGGTGCAACCCAAGCGCCCGCTTGGTTGACCAGGAGGCCCAGAACTTTCCAGAAATTCCTTGGAAGTCCTCCGACCCTAAATGCCAATATAGTCCTTTTATTTAAGATTCGTTCTATTGTGTGTGACCCTCTAAGATTATACTAAGTTGGCAATGGGCTCAACACATGATCCCATAAGATATGATTAGGTTCTAGCAAACCGTCATACCTACCCAAATAGTATAACTAGATACAAGTTCGCATTCCTTTAGAATATGTCATAATCCCTTTGTCCACGATGTCATTGAACACAAGTCATGGTCAAACAGTCAACTTGTTTTGTTCAATACTTTCTCGATTCCGAATATGTTGATAATTCAAATGCTATTGATCCAATCAATCCATTTGAGTCCGGCCGAACATTTCATCAAAATCATTCCTTCGAGGGGCCCAAGCTTGACATCTCTTCGTGGAGGGACAAATCCATTTAGCTTATTATTCTTCCCAACGGGAATCCGATTATGCCAATCATACCCTTTATAAATACCGTGTTAAGATAGCGTTTGAATATGTCAAACATAATGTTCATCAAGTGGAAGACTATAATAACTTCATGTCTAAGGATTCAAATGACATAACTAATATGAGATATATGTACGACATAGACCATGACATAAATCTCATACAGCGGGTCATGTCCAGTACCTTGTTCCAAACAAGTACCCATAAATCTAACATGATCATTTAGCCTTTATACTAGTGCTTAACAAGTACTAGGGACGGGGATTATTATAAGTAAACATGAACAACAATAATAATCAAAACATCTCTTTATTGATATGAAATAAATGATAACAATTACAACGTTTATTAAACGTGCCTAGGGCACCACTACCAACAATCTCCCACTTGCCCTAGGTCCAATCTCTCATGTATCTAATACCCATGGACCTAACATGACCATCATGTTTAGCTTGTGGAAGTCCCTTTGTTAGCGGGTCCGCAACATTGTCATCAGTAGGTACTCTGCATATATTTACGTCTCCCCTATCAACGATCTCTCGAATGATATGAAAACGCCTAAGTATGTGTTTGGATTTTTGATGTGCTCTTGGTTCCTTTGCTTGAGCAATAGCACCATTATTATCGCAATAAAGGTCTATTAGATTAGCAATACTAGGAACCACTTCAAGTTCAGTTATGAACTTCTTAATCCAAACAGCTTCCTTTGCAGCATCCGATGCAGCAATATACTCAGCTTCTGTTGTAGAATCAGCGGTTGTACTTTGCTTGGAACTCTTCCAGCTTACAGCTCCACCATTTAACATAAACACAAAACCCGATTGCGATTGGCTATCATCTTTGTCGGTTTGGAAGCTTGCATCCGTGTAAGCATTTACAACGAGATCATCTTCCATTCCTCCATAGACCAAAAACGAGTCTTTAGTTCTTCTTAAGTACTTAAGAATCGCTTTTACAACTATCCAGTGATTTTTGCCAGGGTCGGATTGGTATCTACTTGTCATGCTCAAAGCATAGGATACATCCGGCCTAGTACAAATCATGGCATACATGATGGACCCAATTGCCGAAGCATATGGAACATCATTCATTTTCTCACGCTCATCGTTTGTCTTAGGACATTGAGTCTTGCTTAGAGAAACTCCATGTAACGCGGGCAAGGTGCCTCTCTTAGAATTTTCCATACGGAATCTTCTAATGACCTTGTCAATGTATGTACTTTGGCTTAAACCAAGTAGCCTCCTTGATCTATCTCTATAGATCTTAATGCCAAGAATATATGCGGCTTCACCCATATCTTTCATTGCGAAGCACTTTCTTAACCAAATCTTGTAGGAATGTCGTTTCCAATGAGCAATATGTCATCCACATATAAAATAAGGAATAGCACTATGCTCCCACTAATCTTTTTGTATACACAAGGCTCATCTTCGTTCTTGATGAAACCAAACTCTTTGACCGATTCATCAAAACGGAGATTCCAACTCCTAGAAGCTTGCTTCAATCCATAGATGGATCTCTGCAATTTGCATACCTTAGAATCTTGTTCAAAACCTTCTGGTTGTGTCATATACACATCCTCTTGAAGTTTTCCATTCAGGAAAGAGGTTTTGACGTCCATCTGCCATATTTCATAGTCATGATATGCGGCAATGGCAAGCAAAATTCTTATAGACTTGATCATTGCTACGGGTGAAAAGGTGTCATCATAGTCAATACCATGAACTTGCCTATAACCTTTCGCTACAAGCCTAGCTTTGTAAGTATGCACCTTCCCATCCATGTCAGTCTTCTTCTTGAAGACCCATTTGCATCCTATAGTTTTTACACCTTCGGGTGCATCAATCAAATTCCAAACTTGATTGTCTTGCATGGATTGCAATTCGGATTTCATGGCTCCAAGCCACTTGTCCGAATCAGGAGAAGACATCGCCTCTTGGTAGGTTGACGGTTCATCATTCTCAATGATTTCTACCTCATTACTATCCGTTACGAGAAATCCATATCTCTCGGGCTTGGATCGTAACCTACTAGATCTGCGAGTCGCTTGTGTATTCTGAACAGTTTCCCCAACTCCTTGTGGTTCTTGTTCTTGTTCCACTATTGGTTCAATGTTATTTTCTGGGTCTTGAATTTCTTCAAGATTTATTTTACTCCCACTGATTTCTTTGGAGAGAAACTCTTTCTCTAGAAAGACACCAGTTCGGGCAACAAACACTTTGTTGTCCTCACGGTTGTAAAAGTAATATCCTTTAGTTTCCTTAGGATATCCCACGAAAATACATTTATCGGATTTGTGTGCTAGTTTGTCAGAGATAAGTCTCTTGACATAAACTTCGCAACCCCAAATCCTCATGAAAGATAAACTAGGTTTCTTTCCACTCCACATCTCATATGGAGTCTTTGGAACCGATTTAGTTGGAACTTGATTTAGTGTGAAAGCAGCGGTTTCTAGGGCGTAACCCCAAAAGGATATTGGAAGATCAACTTGACTCATCATTGATCGAACCATGTCTAACAAAGTCCGATTTCTCCTCTCAAACACACCATTCCATTGTGGTGTTCCGGGCGGAGTCAATTGTGAAACTATTCCACAATTCTTTAGATGATCATCAAATTCTTGGCTCAAGTATTCACCACCTCGATCTGATCGAAGTGCCTTTATACTTTTGCCAAGTTGGTTTTCTACTTCATTTTGAAATATTCTAAATATCTCGAATGCTTCACTTTTATGTTTCATTAGGTAAACATACCCAAATCTACTATAATCATCAGTGAAGGTTATGAAGTATTGAAATCCTCCCCTAGCACTGCTACTTAATGGTCCGCATACATCGGAATGTATCAACCCCAATAAGTCGCTTGCCCTTTCACCCAGCTTGGTAAAAGGTGTCTTAGTCATTTTTCCAAGAAGACACGACTCAAAAGTGTCATATGACTCTAAGTCACATCAACCCAAAAGTCCGTCCCCATGGAGTTTTGAGATACGCTTCTCATTAATATGACCAAGACGGCAATGCCACAAATAAGTATGATTTACATCATTAGGTTTAGATTTCTTATTTACATGATAGACATTATTTTCATTCTTGACATCCAAGATATAAAGGCTATTAAATGAATTAGCAATACCATAAAGCACATCATTTAAATAAATAGAAAATTTCTTATTCTCAATAAGAAACTTAAAACCTTCATTATCCAGACAAGAAATTGAAATAATATTTCTGCTTAAATCCGGAACATAATAACAATTGTTCAAAACAAGAATTAGTCCGGAAGGTAAAGTGACTTCATAAGTCCCTACGGCTAATGCAGCAACTCTTGCTCCATTTCCCACGCGTAGATCTACTTCACCTTCTTTAAGCAGTCTCCTATTCTTTAGTCCCTGCACATTTAGACAAATGTGAGAACCACATCCGGTATCCAATACCCAAGAATCAGTGGTAGAAAGGAGAATATCTATCATATAGATACCTGAAGTCGACGCAGCCTTACTGCTCTTCTTCTTCTTTTGCTCTTCCAAGAAAGCCTTGCAATTACGTTTCCAATGACCAATTTCTTGACAATGGAAACAGATTGCATCCTTTTGTGAATCAGGTTTTGCCTCAGAAGCCTTGGCAACCTTTGCCTTGCTTATCTTGGGTTTGACAACTTTTGCCTTACCCTTGCCTTTGGCACTAGTCTTCTTCCCATCATGAACCAAGAGCACGGGAGAACCTTTCTCCACAATTTTCATCTCTGCAGTTTTGAGCATCCCATGCAACTCAGAGAGATTCTTATCCATTCCATGCATGTTATAATTCATCACAAACTAATTATAACTTTTAGGCAATGAATTAAGAATGAGATCGTGGCTAGCTCCAATGGGATTGGATAGCCAAGTTTCTCAAGGTGCTCTACATAACCTTTCATTTTAAGAAAGTGAGGACTCACTTGTTGCCCTTCATTCATTTTACAAGTAGCGAATGCAACAATGGTCTTGTACCTTTCTTGCCTAGCTTGCTCTTGAAACATGGTTCTCAACTCCACGCCTATCTCATAGGCTTCTAAATGTTCCAAACTTTGTTGGAGTTTCGAACACATAGCAGCAAGCATGAGACAACTTACATCTCTAGAATCATTACGATGTTTCTTGTAATTGTCTCTTTCTACCCTAGGGGCAGTAGGCGGTGGTTCAGCTGGGAGAGGCCCATCGAGAATGTACAACTTATCTTCTTGCCTAAGAACGATTCTTATGCTACGGATCCAATCCATAAAGTTAGTACCATTCTCTTCGAGCTTATCCTTCTCAAGGATCGATCGCAACGACATTGATTAAGTGTTATTAGTCATTATCTACAAATATGCAAAATTTCCAAAATTCAATAAGTAGCGATTTTCATTAAAGAGATAAATAATGTATTTCTCAAACAAAATACTCCCACTAAATTATATAACCTTCATATACATCCAATGTATAATATAATTTAATTGGGCCAAGATCCAACTTTAATTTAATTTCAAGTCCGCTAAGGCGGATTACACAAAATCAAATTAATTAGGTAGACAACTCTTGTCAATCATATCTCATATGACTCTTAGTTCCTTTTATGAGATTCTTTAAGAAATCCAATTTCAAAAAGCATGTTAAACCTCATCTTTGCCTAGGCCCAAAACTGTTTTGACGCCCAATTAAGTCTAACCATTTTAAACGCATAGTTAATGTGTCCCACTAGGGCGTGCCCACATTATCTATCTTGCTCATACATAAATAAATTTAATGCATCTCGCTAGGGCGAATCTACATTAGAGTCACTTATGTACTAACAAGTGTTTTAATCATGGCATGGCAATAAAAGACTTAAAATTTTTCTTTGAAGGTTCATCACATGTAGCATATAACACATTTATGAGCACATAATATAAACATGTTACACATCAAGTTTAGCCACTAAATTAATCTCCATTAATTTAAGCATGGTATTTATGTGTCATTAGTTTCTCTATAATTATGAGGATGAGACTATTTCAACTTTGGTCATTATCTCCAAATCAAGACAACAAGAAGTGTGGTCGAACTAAGCCATTAGGCAACCACAATCCCGCACTAATTCAAGAGACCAAGAAAGTAGTCCATGTGGCCGAAACTAAGCAATAGATGGTCTCGATGAACGTAGGCCAATTGCATTCACAATTCCACATGGATCTCCAAACTTTGAATCAAGAACTTTGTTTCTTAATTTTAGTAATTATGAACTCTTCATAATTCTAACTTCGTTTTATCTTTGACACTTTGATTGCGATCAATTTTGGGAAACACAATCTCGATGAACGTAGATTAGCCATCCAAAACTTGAACCAATCTAGGAATCACAAGACTAAAACAAATAGGAAAATCAAACCCCAAAATCCACACACAAACCAACTACCCAAAACCCATTCCAGATCAACAAGTCTGGACTGGTTCTGTTACTGGTTTTGTCGAATTTATCGAAAAATTCCATATTCAGATTTTAACCAAAATCAGAACAAATTTTGACCACCGAGCGCCCGCCTGCAAATGACCAGGCGCCCGCTTGAATGGCCAGAATAGTATAGAATTTTAAAGTTCGAAAATTTTGTCTCAAAATTATTTTTCCTCGATTATTAAAACTTTGATCCAATCAAAAATCAATAATCGAAATAATTCAGAATCCACCATAATTTTTATTGCGATTGAATCGTACGATTAAAGTTGGAAAAACAATAAACCACATAAAATCACAAAACACATAAACATCATATAATCCAATATTCATATCATGCTTGGCACATAAACAATTTATATACACACAACATGATCCAAGTATTGAATTAATCAACATGAACCAGGCTCTGATATCACTGTTGGGTTTCCAAGTAACATGCGCAGCGGAATATAGCAATTAAAATTTTTAAGAAACCCAAAGCCATGGATCCGTTCATATGATTAAATCAAATACAACAAGATGAATAGAGGAATAACTAACCCTTGATGGCTATGAATTTTTTCTCTTTGGTCTTGGTGGAAATCTTGAAGCTTTATCACGAACAAATCACGAACTTTGCAAGATGATAAAATTCACCCTCTAGCGGTATCCACACTTCGAACGAATATCAAAGGAGCTTCTTTGATCTTGGTTGCTAGACCAATATTATGAAACACACTTTCACAATATAATAAAGAACTATATGGAATTTATTTTTTGAAATATTTTGTTCCTCAATCAATGATATCTTAGAACAAAATAAAATCTCTCTCAAACCCTTTGAGACTCTCAAAAGCACTTGTACATATGGTCTGGCCGAATTGGTGTTTTTATACACAATTAAGACCTATTCCAAATAGGTAACTTGTGTCAAAAACCATTCCTAATCGAATTAGGAAATTTCCAAACGGCATACCGGGCGCCCGCCTGGTCCTACCCAGGCGCCCGCTTGTTTGGACAGAAAGTCCAATTCCTTTCCGGCTTGTTCAGGCGCCCGCCTGGTGCAACCCAAGCGCCCGCTTGGTTGACCAGGAGGCCCAAAACTTTCCAGAAATTCCTTGGAAGTCTTCCGACCCTAAATGCCAATATAGTCCTTTTATTTAAGATTCGTTCTATTATGTGTGACCCTCTAGGATTATACTAAGTTGGCAATGGGCTCAAACATGATCCCATAAGATATGATTAGGTTCTAGAAAACCGTCATACCTACCCAAATAGTATAACTAGATACAAGTTCGCATTCCTTTAGAATATGTCATAATCCCTTTGTCCACGATGTCATTGAACACAAGTCATGGTTAAACAGTCAACTTGTTTTGTTCAATACTTTCTCGATTCCGAATATGTTGATAATTCAAATGCTATTGATCCAATCAATCCATTTGAGTCTGGCCGAACATTTCATCAACATCATTCCTTCGAGGGGCCCAAGCTTGACATCTCTCCGTGGAGGGACAAATCCATTTAGCTTATTATTCTTCCCAACGGGAATCCGATTATGCCAATCATACCCTTTATAAATACCGTGTTAAGATAGCGTTTGAATATGTCAAACATAATGTTCATCAAGTGGAAGACTATAATAACTTCATGTCTAAGGATTCAAATGACATAACTAATATGAGATATATGTACGACATAGACCATGACATAAATCTCATACAGCGGGTCATGTCCAGTACCTTGTTCCAAACATGTACCCATAAATCTAACATGATCATCCCATGATCATTTAGCCTTTATACTAGTGCTTAACAAGTACTAGGGACGGGGATTATTATAAGTAAACATGAACAACAATAATAATCAAAACATCTCTTTATTGATATGAAATAAATGATAATAATTACAACGTTTATTAAACGTGCCTAGGGCACCACTACCAACAGAAGGTAGGTAAGGCCATCTCGGCTGGAGCCATAGCTTCTAATACGTAACTCAATGCAAAGGGAGTCTCCCCAGTTGGCCCCCGAGTGGTTGTACGAACTGCCCATAACGCAAGGGGGAGATCGTCCAGCCACTTTCTTTGACTTCCTTCTAAGCTCTTGGTTAGGGCTTTCAGTATTAATTTGTTTGCTGCCTCGGCTTGTCCGTTACCTTGAGGATGACTGACCGATGACTTTTTGTGTTTGAATCCTAGTCTGTTCAATTCTTCGGTGAAAGCGTCAGAGAACTGGAGTCCGTTGTCGGTCACGATGGAATGTGGGACGCCGAACCGACACCATATATAGTCATGGATGAAGTTGATGGCATTTTCTTCTGTGATTTTAGCCAAGGGCTTAGCCTCCACCCACTTGGTGAAGTAGTCGACCGCCACAATTATGAATTTGTTGCTTCCCTTTGCCAAGGGGAAAGGTCCAATGATATCGACTCCCCACATGTCAAATGGCCATGTCGGTATGATAAGACTTTGTTCTAAAGGTGGTACCTTTGGCAGGTCCGAGAAGCGCTAGCATTTGTCGCACTTTTTTATGTAGTCTTGGGCTTCTTCTCTTAAGTTAGGCCAGTAGTAACCAAGCGTGATTATTTTATCGGTAAGGGTTCTGGCCCCTGGGTGTCCTCCGCAAACTCCTTTATGTACCTCAGCCAAAAGTTTCTTGGTATCTTTAGGGGAAACACATCTTAAGAGAGGCCTGGAGAATGACCTCCGATATAGAATGTCGTTCCAGACTATGTACCTGGCCGTCCTCTTCTTTATTGTTTTGGCTTCTAACTCGTCTTCGGTAGTCGGCCCTTCTCGATGTAATCCTTGTAATCGTCGATCCAGGTTCTCTCTTCGTCATCTAGAATTAGGATTTCTAGTCTTTTGTAGGCTGGTTGGTCGATATAGATGATGAGGGGATTGATTTCTTCTGATGTGGCCATCTTTGACAACAAGTCGGCCTCCAGGTTGTGTTCCCGTCCTACTTGCCTTATTTCCCAGAACTCCAAATTCTTAGTGAGATTCAGGACAAGGTCCCTATACTTGGTCAGCATGTGGTTCTCAGTGTTGTACTCGCCCTTCACTTGGTTTACTACAAGTATGCACGTAGTTTTTGGGCAGCAATGACCAAGGCATATGCTATCTTCTCGGCATTATAGTACTTGCTCTCGATATCTGACAATGCTTTACTTACATAGTACACCGGCTTCTGAATTCCATTATCTTCTCGTACTAACACGGCCGCCATGGCTCTGTCCGTTGCTGCAAGGAATACGGAGAGTGTTTCTCCCATAATCGGACTGCTAAGCAATGGGGGTGAACCCAAGTATTCTTTTATTTGCTGGAATGACGCTGAGCATTATGGGGTCCACTCGAAGTCCTTTGTTCCTTTCAGGGCTTTGAAGAAGGGTAATGACTTTTCTGCCGACTTGGCGATAAATCTTCCCAGGGCGGCCACCCTGCCATTCAACCTTTGAACCTCTTTTACACACGTCGGCTCTTTCATGTCGACCAAAGCCTGTATCTTCTCCGGATTTCCTCGATGCCTCGCTGGGAAACCATGAATCCGAGGAACTTACCCGCCGTGACCCCGAAAACACATTTACTCGGGTTAAGTTTCATGTCGTTCTCTTTCAGATTTTTTATAGTCTCCGCCAGGTCCGGGACGTGGCTTCCTGACTTGGTTTTTATCACCATGTCGTCAATATAGGCTTCCATGTTCCGGCCGATCTGGGATTTGAACACCTTGTTCACCATCCTCTGATAAGTTGCGCCGGCATTCTTGAGGCCAAAAGGCATCATCACATAACAATAGATCCCTCCTGCTGCTTGGAAGGCGGTCTTTTCTATATCGTCTTCAGCCATTTTGACCTGGTGATAACCAGAATAAGCGTCTAGGAAGCTCAAGGTTTGGTGTCCAGCTATGGAGTCGACCAACTTGTCTATTCTGGGTAGAGGGTAGCTATCCTTGGGGCATGCTTTGTTGAGATCTATGAAATCGACACACATTCTCCACTTGCCATTCTGCTTTTTCACCATTACGACATTAGCCAGCCACTCGGGATATGTCACTTCTCGGATGATCCCTGCCTTCATCAATTTATCCACCTCGGCCTGTATTGCCTGTTCTTTTTCTACAGAAAAGACCATTCGTCCTTGCTTGACGGGTTTAAAAAAACTGTCCACCTCTAGTTTGTGGAGAGCAATGGCTTCTTTAACTGCAACCATGTCTTCAACTTTCCAAGCAAACACGTCTAGGTTGTTTTTGAGTAGGTTGATGATTTCTGCTCTTTCTTCTGGGGGGAGTTGTTTTCCAATTCGTACCTTCTGTTCTGGGTAGTCGGGGTTGATGACGACCTCATCCAACTGATCGACTGGTCTTAGCTCGGGACTGTCCCTGAACTCCAAGGTTTCCATGATGATTTGCTTTACTTTTTCCTTGTCTTTGCCTTCTAGGCTCAAATTCTCCATATTTAGAAGTCTGTCAAATTCGGCGTCCATGTGGGCGGGTATTGTGGCCCTCGAGCTTGGGACGAGGGCGAGGTCTGAGCCACTCGGCTCGTCCGAAGCTGCGTTCATGGAGATACAACCGAATCCTTCCATACCATATGTCACCTCGGTCTCTGTTATGGCATCTTCAGCATCCAGTACGACCCATTCCTCAGGTAGGTCTACTGTTATCACGCCGATGTTAGGGGCTGATGTAGTGACCGTGGTCGATTTCCATATAGTGAAATTTCTTTCTAGGGTGTCAATTTCCATCTTGGTTTTCGCTTTTCTTGACCTCATCACGTACTCTAAGAAGTGTTTGGGGTTGCCGAGGATACAGCCTACGCCTTCTGGGGTTGGGAATTTCACCCTTTGGTGAGGGAGGGAGGCTACCATTCCCAGTTTTCCTTGACTAGGAGAGCCGAGGATGGCGTGGTAGTCACTTGCCAAGTCCATAACGATGAAGGTGATTGTTGCCGATGTTTTGTAGGGGTACTCACCGACTTCTAGTATCAAGTCCACGGTTCCCTTAGCCTCAGCTTTGTGATTTGTAAATCCTTCTAGTCTCCCATTGTAAGGGGTGAGCATGGTGTCTGGCAACTCCATCTCTTTGAAGGTTCGGTAATAAAGAATGTCTTTAGCGGCCCCAGAATCTATTAAGAGCCTTTCTGACTCCCAGTTGTCGATTCGGCCTGTGATGACCAACGGCTGTTCTCTCATGGCCCTGTTTCCAGCCAGCTCGTTAGGGGAAAAACTAATCACCTCCTCCCCTTTGTGAATCCAAGGGGGGATATGGTAAACCTTGCTTAGGTCATAGATCTGCTCTTTTAACTTGGTGTTGGAAGGAATTTCCTTCCTGATTACCCCAATCAGTTTTGCCCGAGGTGGCCTGTCCTCGCGGTCATCCATTTTCTCATCCTCTCTCGGACGTTTGTTGTCTTTCTTTGCTAGGTATTCATTTAGTTTCCCCTAATCGGCCCACCTCTGTAGTATTTTCTTTAGGGCAAAACAGCTATCCGTCTCGTGCCCGTTATCTCGGTGGTAGGCACAGTACTTGCTGGTGTCTCTTGGGAACTTCGGGTTATCTTTAAGGGGTTTTGGATTTGGGAGATTCACCAGGTTTATGATCTCGGAAATCGGCTTGGTAAGGGGGGTAAAGACCTCGGTTTCCACTTCCACTGGTACCCTAGACCGAGCTAGGAGTGGGTGGCCTACGTTCCCCTTCTCAGTCTCGATCTCTGTATCCGGACAACAGTTTCTTTTTCTCCTCAACAGTGGCTGTCGCGTAGGCCATCTGGTACAGCTCAGACTTTATACGAGGTTCTCTTACCGACAACTCATAGGTGAGCTCGTCTGATCTCTGCCCATTATAGAAGCACATTATGATTTCCCTGTATGTAAGTCTTTCTTCTATTGAGTCAGCCAAGTCTCTGAACCTATTGTAAAAGTTCATAGTCTACTCGTTCTTTCCCTGAACTATGTTTGCCAGATCCGACAATCTTTTCTTTCTAGCCCCGGCAGTGGCGAAGTACTCTAGAAAACTTGATTTCAATTTGGAAAAGGAGTTGATGCTTCTTCTCTCCAAGTCCATAAACCAAGACATAGCTGCTCCAACCAACGTACTAGCAAAGGCCTTGCAAAGTACGTCGACTTTGTTGGATACCAAGGCCATCATTCCTTTGAAAGATTGTAAGTGGTCCATGGCATCTGTACCGCCGGAATACTTGTCCAGGTGGGGAAACTTCAACTGGGGATTGGGTGGAGAATCCTTTATCCACTGAGCAAACAGACGCATTGCGTCGTAGTCAGTTTTCGGCTTCCTCTGCCCCTGGTTCATCTCAATATTGTCCATCCTCTCCTGAAAATCCAGTATGATCTACTCAGTAAACCCTGAGCTGCGATGGGAGCTTCTCGGCCTGTCTCTTTCTCTGTCTCGGCCTCTTCCAACAACACGACTCATGTCAGGATCATCACGAGGTTGTCTCGGAGGAGTATGACGAGGTGTCTCCTGTCTAGGCGGGACTTGATATTGATTTTGCCATCGCCGCCTTTCTCCTAGAAATCTCACATCCGGAGATTCTGCCTCCTCCTCTCTCCTACAGTTTATCTAATCCTTCAGGTCTCTTCTATCGGTATTAATTGGGCCAAGTCGACCTTATAGTCGGCTTGGTGGAGCAGCTCGATTTCTTGGGGGGCGTCACGCGGTTCCTGATGACGTCTGTCCTCATTGCGTGTGTTCCCCCTTTGGTCACTTCTTTCTCCGTCTCCCAAAGCTCCTCTCGTGCCAGAGGGCTGGGCGAAGGGTGCCAAGGAGTGATCAGGATCGAATTCTAGAAGGGCTCTCTGGGCATCAGCTAGTTGCTGAAGGGTTGAGAGATTTTGATGTAACAATGCCCTTCGATCAATTGGTGCCGGCCTAGAAGGGCCAGCCTTGGTTAGCTGAGGATGCGAAGTCGTCCGCCTCCGTCGTCCATACTGGTGAGCAATTTCAGGCGCCGGTCCTCTGGAACGGGTATGCATTCCGCCTCCCTGAGGTGGAGGAGGGAGGCCTTGATTCAGAACATTGTCATTTGGCACGTTAGGAGGTGGGGGATTGAGGTTAGCGTCTGGTGTCACGCTAGCTTCCCGACCGTCGACGTGAGTTCTAGACATGGGGAAATTTGTGGTTTTCCGAACAGAGATTCTCCAACAACGCTTCCCGGCAATGGAACCAAACTGATGCTGCCAAAAACGTGTCGGATCAGCCCTCCGTCTAGCGGTTCAGATAAATCCAGCAAAGAGATCTCCCCGTTCGTATCTGCACATAATGAACAAATGTAAACTGCGCCGGGGCTCACCGGCAAAGGCCCTCCGGCGTGAGAATAAGAATCCGGGTGATATGAAATAGAGAAATCAATTGACTAGTTTAGAGCCAAAGAGTCCATTACCCATCTCCTATTGTGAGGACCTGTTTTTATAGGCGCGGGTGAATGAGTCCTAACTTGTTAGAGAAGCTAGGGAGCCCGTATTACTGTGGGACTAGTATTCCTTGGAGATAGGCTCCGGATAAGGATCATTAGTATCCCAGTTGCCTTGCAGGAGAGATATCCTTGTTCAGATAAGGATCTTCACTGTTAGAGTTGTAATCAAACTCTGTAAGTCGACTCCCTGTGATAATGGGAGGTTTTTAATATAACTCGGCCCGTCATCCACCTCGGCTCGTTCTGGAGGCCGGCAAGGGATTAGGCCTCTTGAACTCGGCCCAGGCAAGAGCTGCCTATTCGGCCTGATTTATGTAGGCATATAAGATTGTGGGCCTCTTTGGATGGGCCTTATGGTGTGTGAGCCCAGAGTTTATGGGTCCCATTTAACCAAGTCGGTTTATGTCGTTCATTACTGAGATCTGTTTTTTAAAAAGACAAATTTAAAAGAAAATGAAATTAATTTCTTTGATTGGATCATGAGCTTAAAAATTGTTCTAAAGCAAGAACGGAAATTATACATTCTTAATAATCCTAAGTTGCCTAAATTGCAATATTAATTTGATTAATATTTTCTGTAGGATCATCAAAATTTAATTTGATTAACTTGTTGATGATCTTAGATTCATGAATAAATTTTTTATTCTTAGTTTTGATGATCATGATGATTGGATCACCATTAACACCAAATATTAATTGAATCAAGGAAAGAAATTCTAGGATAAATTTTGGAAATTTAAAATCTACTTTTCGTGGTGCACGGCCGAGCGGGTCCTAAGACTCGGCCGAGGAAGTTATGTTTAGAACTGAATCTGGAATTGAATCTAGTTTCAGATGGCTGGTTTTTGAAACCGTGTTTCCTGAAAAATGATATCAATTCAGAATTCTGACAAACTGAAATCAGAATCCTGAATTGTTCTTGATTGCTGAAATCAGTACGAAAGATGATGATCTAAGTCAAAAATTTGATTTTTAACTTCATGAATTTCTAAAAGGAAAGAGGATTAAAAGATAATGGTGAATATAAATGTTGTCATACCTAGAGGAAATAATTGTGGCTAATATTATAACTCTAAATAATACAATTTGATAAGTATGGCAATTGGATTGACTATTTAAAATTGTAATCAAAAATTCTAGATGATCAATAAAAGAGAATGGTAGTGAGACTACCACATGGGATATATATGTTATTAAGTTAATCTTTCTACTTCTAATTATTGGGTATTGGATATTGTAGATACCCCGGGGCGGGCAATCCATGCACCTTAGGCTCGAGCGGGTGGATTATCCTAGGGTGTCTATTTGGTTTTAGAGTTTAGAGTCGCCACCTATGTTTTAGAGGAACATAAGAAAAACCTAATAATTAGCCTATGTTTTGTTACGAAAACCAGATATTCGTGTATTGTGGTTCGGGGGTTAGGTTACGAAATGGGGAGTACTTAAACTCCCATTTTGCCTAACTAACGTTGGTCTTGCTTATTCATAATCTACATGATAAAAAATGTGTTCTTCCTATTCTTTGAAAATGAGATATAAGGGGTTAAAAAGGGGATTGAATATGGGGAGATAACTCCTTGGCCAACTTCAATGTAGTGAAGTGGCCTTTGGTGTCATGTCCCAAAATGGTTTCGGTTGATTGCACACTTTGATAAAATAAAAGAAGAGAAATAGAGATGAGATAGAGGGAAGGGAGAAAGGTAAGAGTACCTAAACTTCAAGTAGCTTCAAGGATGTCTTTGGAGAATGCCTTGAGAATACTTTAAGAGTGTTTGTGTATAGTTTTCTTGTGCCAAAAAGTGTGTCAAAAGAGTTCTAAAACTTCCTCTTCAAAATGGTGAAGAAGAGGGGTTTTTATAGTTGAAAAGGGGGCGTTTTTTGTGCCAAAACAGAGTCAAAAAGAGGGAATTCCCGGGCAAAATCCTGTAAATTGAGCAAGGGAGGGATTCTTAGAGAGAATCTGTAACTAATGCCCAGAAGCGCGCGCCTCCGGCCTTTGGGGTGGAAGGCGCACGCGTCTCACCTATGGAGGCAGGGGCGCGTGACTCTGAGAAGGCAATTTTGGCATAATGGACTGGAAAGTTAGAACTGTTATTCAGTTTAGTCCCTAGACATAACAGAGTCAGTCAAGAACTTAATGGAAGTAACATAAACTAACGAAAAACACTTAAAACAATAAGAAACACAAAATAAAATGTGCAATCGGGGTGAGCGGTCCAAGGCGGGTTGTCTACAGAGCCCTTCGGTGGCGTGGATTGCGAAGCAAAATGCGCCGACGAAAGAAAGACATCCGGCGAGGACATCACCAAGAAAAAGCAAAGACTCGATAAAAGCAAGAATTTGAAATTACAAAGGATAGGAGTGCGCTCCCTATGTGAGCGGCTTTTGCAGACGAAAGAGGTACGATGGTATGAGACGGAACACCGTGTTAGAGTCTGGTTAGCAGACTTAGGCTGAAGCCGTTTAGCGGAACCGTTATGCCTGTTTAGAGTCCATTGAGCGGACTAAAGCTGAAATCCGTTTAGCAAATCTCGTTTGCTGATTTAGAGTCTGGTTGGCAGACTTGAGTTGAGTTGAATCCGTTTGGCGATTCCATTGTTTGCTCGTTTTAGAGTCCGATGAGCGGACCTAGGCAGAGTCTAGTGTGTCGTACCCGTTATGCTCGTTTTATAGTCTGATGAGTGGACTGGCTGAATCCATTTGCCAGTTTATAGTCCGTTGAGTGGACTGGCTGATGAAGAGGTGGTGATTTCAGTTGTTCGCCATGGACCAAATTGCTATTTAGAGCCGCATTTTGCTGTATGCTGTTCGGAGCCGCATTTTGCTGTATGCTGATTGGAGCCGTATTTTGTTGTATGATTTTTGGAGCCACATTTTGCTGTTGACTTTTGTGAGGTGCGGGCACAGCTGACTGCGGACTCTGAATTTTTTCCTTTTCGAGAGAAAATGCCGAGATTAGCCTTGACTGTTTATTTTTTTTTTTTTTTTAGCGAAAGGAGGGCGGCACCTCCCTAGATTTTATTAGATAATGGAAAAATTCAAACATGGTGGGGGACATGACAACCTCAACCACCAGAAGAGGAAAACTAGGGGAAAGGCACGTCGTATGGTCCTCTACAATAGAGGGAGGGGTGATTACAATAAATAGAAAACAATACATATAAAAACCTGGCCATAAAACTAACTAAACCGAGCATAGGGAGTCCTAGCCTTATCCAAGGCAAGACAGCCTTTACAAGGCCTAGGAATGTCACTAAGAGAAGTAAAAGTGAAATTTCTTGCTTCATTTGCAGCAATGTTGGCAAGACCATCTGCTACACCATTACCTTCCCGAAGAATATGAGTGATCCGAATCTCCATTTGAGCCATTAATCTATGAATATGGGAGATAACATACCAAATGGTCCATGGGATATGGTACTCCCGAATAAGAATACGCATCAAAACCTGAGAGTCAACCTCTAACCAAACACGATGAAATCCATGCGTTTGAGCTAAGACCAGCCCATCCCTAGCAGCCAAGGCCTCCGCCATCATGTTGGATTGGCAACCATAAAAATGAGAATAACCAAGAATAAAATCTCCTTTGTGGTCCCTAAAAATACCACCTCCTGAAGCAATTCCCGGGTCCTAGAGACTCCATCCGTATTCAGCTTAATCTCATCAACATTTGGAAAATCCCAAGCCACCATCCGAATATTAGGCATCAAAAAGGGTTTAGGGACCTAATGGAACAGATCCATAATATAATTATTTTCTTGACTTTTTGGGAAAGAAAGGGAGAAAGAGGAGGCGATGTTAGAAGTTTGACAACGTACCTTGTGAATAATAGCATTGGGGTTCATATTAACACCTTCAAATCTGCACTTATTACGAGCACACCAAATTTCCCATAAGATAAGGGCTGGAAGAAGACGAGAAAACCAAGAAAAGGCATTAGAATCAGCCTTAGAGTGACCTTGCCACCAACTAATGATAACCTGATTCAAACTACCCATGAAACTTCGAATACCACACAAACCACTAAAGAAATCCCAAACTTTCTTGGCAATATCCCCATGAACCAGAATATGCGCAATGGATTCTTCTCTTGCAGCCATGCAAAAATTACATTTGGATGCAAGGAGGATACCTTTAGAACGAATTATCTCATCCGTCGGCAAACCATTATGTAAAGCACGCCAAAGAAAAACCGAAATCTTTTTTGGGATATACTTGCTCCAGCAAAAAGAATAAATAACAGAGTGGGCACGACTTGACCAACATTCTTTCCAAGCAGAAGTGACTGAGAACTTGCCATTAGTAGAAGGCGTCTATATAGGGACATCCTCCTTATCCGATAGAGAGATATCCTGGGAGTTTATAAGAGACACAAGTTGCTGGCCATAGGTCTCTCGGATATGATCATTACGAGGGGTACCATTATGGAATAGAGAAGAAACTTCAGCGTGATAAAAAAGAATAGGACCCATATCTCCATCCAGCCATTTTTCATAAATGGTAATGTCACCTCTCCCAACCCTCCATGCTAATCTATCCTCCACTAAAGGCTTTGCTACAATTAATCTTTTCCAAATATGAGAAGAGTACGAATGGAGAAAAGCATCCATAGGATGTATATCCCAACAATATTTAGCCAGCATAAGATCACTCCATAAGGATTTAGAAGTACGCAACCGCCACCAAAGTTTCATGGAGAAGGCCATAGCCATATCTTCAAATTTTCGAATCCCCAAACCTCCCTCTTCGATTGGCCAACTCATTTTATCCCAAGAAAGCCAATGACATTTCTTCTCCCCATCATTAGAACTCCAAAAAAATCTCATAATAATCCTTTCCATAGCACGAAAGACCCCTTTTGGAGGATCAATGAGAGATAAATAATAAAGAGGCATCGCAGAAAGGCAAGATTGAATAAGGGTGAGTTTGGCTCCAAAAGAGAGTAATTTACCTTTCCAAGAAGCAAGCCTAGATTCCATTTTTCTGATAAGGGGGTCAAAGAGGTTGATCTTCTTTTTGCCCGTATATAACGGACATCCCAAATACAATAAAGGAAGATCTTGTTTTACAAAGCCCGTAGTTGCTGCCACAATCTCGTCTCTATCACCATTTTTACCCGTAATGAAACAAGACTTGTGAATGTTAACAAACTGCCCCGAGAATTTTTGGTACCAATCCAAGTACTTCATATGCGCCTCTAAAGAAGGTTTCGAACCATTACAAAAAATGATCACATCATCCGCATAAGCAAGGTGCGAAATGAGGGGGGAGTTAATATGAATACGGTACCGGTATTGAGAGAACAATGAATGAAGCTGATTTAGGCCCCTACTCATCATTTCAGCTGCAATAATAAAAATATATGGAGATAGGGGATCGCCTTGTCTGAGACCCCTTGTAGAAGGAAAGAAGCCACAACTTTCACCATTAACAAGGACCGAGAACCAGCTGTTAGAGATACATCGAAAGATCAGATCAATCCAAACCTCATTAAAACCAAATTGGCGCATCACCTTGATAAGCCCGAACCAAGATAACCGATCGTAGGCTTTAGCCATATAAAGCTTGAGGGCGACATTAGAACCTCAGACCTTTTTGTTTATGGATTGCATAATTTCCTGAGCCAATAAAACATTCTCGTGAATGACTCTACCTTGAACAAATCCACTCTGCTCCGGGGATATAATGCGAGGGAGAATGGGAGCTAGACGACAAGTTAATATCTTTGTAACAACCTTATTATAGAAATTACAAAGACTAATCGGTCGCAAGTTCGAGAATGAAGAGGGAGACTCCACTTTTGGAATTGTAACAATTAAGGTACTTGTCCAGCTTCTTGGCATTTGAAACCCAGAAAAGAAATCTCCAATAGCACGCACCAGATCAGTCTTTATGATATCCTAGTAGCCCTTATAAAATTCACCCGAAAAACCATCCGGTCCAACGGCACTTTGACCATTCATAGAAAATATCACCTGTCGAACTTCATCCTCATTAGGGACAGTCGTAAGCGTAGTATTATCCTTTTCTGTAATCAATCTAGGAATAAGAAACAGGAACTCATCAGTAGGAGTCTCATAATACCCTTGTAGCTGATCCGAATAGAACCTTATAGCCTCCTCTTTAATATCATTTTTCTCTTTAAGCCACACTCCATCTCTATTCTTGATTTTGTGAATACATAATTTCTGCCTCTTTTTCTTTACAACAGAATGAAAGAACTTCGTATTTCTATCCCCCTCCTTTAACCACTTTAAATTAGCTTTTTGAGCCCATAAGTCTTCATCAAGTTTCAGCTTCGCATGTAATTGAGCTTGAGCTAAATGAAGTGCAGCTCTAGAATTCTCATCACCAAGAGTTTGGTATTGAACTTCCCTAGCCAAAACTTCATCTTCAACGTTTTTGATTTGCTGATCAATTCTCCCAAATACTCGCTTATTCCAATCTGAAATTATCTACCAAAGACGCCCAAGTTTCTTGGCAAAGCACACTATGTGTCTTCCATCCATAGAGACATCCCAAGATGTTTTAACAAGCTTAGAAAAAGAATGATGTTTCAGCCACACATTAAGGAATCGAAAAGAGCCATGATTCACTTCATCCTCAAGATTCAATGTGATAAGAATAGGAGCATGATCAGAACACACCCTAGCTAA
Source organism: Campanula takesimana (assembly GCA_026119855.1). NCBI lineage: Eukaryota > Viridiplantae > Streptophyta > Magnoliopsida > Asterales > Campanulaceae > Campanula > Campanula takesimana. The sequence continues at coordinate 347,275 of JAOWBW010000173.1, read as the reverse complement.
ATGAGTAGCACGGGTGGAATGGAATAATTGCAACCATTGATCATTATACAAGGCTCTGTCTAACCTTTGATAAATAGCCCTTCTCCCCATACGATTATTAGACCACGTCATAATATTACCTTCATATCCCGCATCCATAAGGTTAGAAGCTTGGATCATATCTGAAAATTCCGTGACGGCCATCCCATTAATAGGTTTCCCCCCCAACCTTCTCACTTTGATCAATAACACAATTGAAGTCACCCACAACCAACCAAGGGAAATCTACCTCGCTAATTAGCATCAACTCTTCCCAAAGAGAAATCCGAGAAAATCTGTTACAGCTAGCATGAACAAAAGAAACCCAAACGGCTGCCTCCCAAAGCGGATGAGAAATTTGTAAGGTCAATGCTTGATCAGAGTCATGAATAACCACACAATTCAGCCCATGTTTCCATAACACCCAAACATGATTATTTCTATTAATCACCCCATCATCACAACCTAACTTACGAACAAGAGGAGCCATAGAAGAAATTGCAGATTTTGGCTCATAAATAGCCATAAGCGAAACACCATGAGAACGGAACAAACATTTAATACTATGGATTGTGGCCATATTAGCTATTCCACGAGCATTCCAGCTTATGAAGCACACCATTAAAACTAGAAATAAAGAGAGTAAATGGGAAAAATAAGGGAGAAGAGGGCACTTACAAAGAGGGAGATTTCTCCCTACTTTTCTTTTTCTTATAGGATACCGTTGTAAAGCCATCATCATCATCATCCTTATGATCAGCTAGAGCCAGTCTTTCTTTTTAGTCCAGCTGAAAATCAATCACTTGATTAAGAGAAGTTACTTTTGGAGCTCTAGGAGAAAGGTTTAACGAACTAAATGCATCCCGTTTGACAAGAGACGAAGGTTTAGCTCGCATTGCTGAATCATCCCTCAAAGGAGTACATAATTTTTGAGGGTCTTATAGATATGGGATTGGAACATTGACCTCACCATCAGGAGTAGGTTGGAGCCGATTCTTGTCTTAATGGTTGTAAGTTTCTTCGACAAAGCATCATTAACCGATTGGGGGAGAAAGACTCCTCTCCTAGCAATAAGAGGAACCTTAGGAACATTAACATCCTTTTTGGTTAAATCAATCACATTTATCTCAGCACTCTTGCTAGTTCCTTCTTGGTGACCCTTGTCTTTTGTCATGTCTTTCTTAATCCACGCTTCATTTTTGGTATCCCCCTTCTTCTGATCCTCCTTATTCTTCCCTGCAACCTTATGTTCATCACTTTTCTTTCCTTGATCAGCCTTCTTATTGCTATCCCCCTCACTATTTTTCTTGTACTCAGAATTGAGAATACGGCAGTTAAAAGTATCATGTCCTAACAAAGAACAATGGCTGCAATACATGGGCAGATTATCATACTCAACAGGTTGAACAAAGCTAGGCATACAATCACCACAATCTATGTGTATTTTCTCAGGAAGCCGTTTAAGTAGATCAACTTGCACCAAAATCTTAGCCACACTTGGCCTAGACAATTCAGCAGTGGCTTTATCAAGCGACATAGGTTTTCCAAATATACGAGCCAATGAAAATAGAAATATTTTGTTGAATAAGTGAACCGGCAACCCAGGTAAACTCACCCAAACAGGAACAATAGATGAATCCGTTTGGGGCTTCCAAGATGGAGTCCAAACTGAAGTACGCATTGGAAATCGATTAACATACCATACCTCTCTTGTCCAAAGACGTTGGAAATCTTCTTCGTTAGTTAATTGAATCAACATATGATGGGTATCAAGATGGCCCAATTTATATGCCCCCTTCAAATGAAACGTGGCAAAAGCATTTCTTGCAGCCTCCATAGTAGGTCGGCCATTAGTAAATTTGCCCACCAAGGTCCAAGCAAAAGGCCGTGAAAATGCCTCTAAAGCTTCCTTTGAAAGTTTCAACGATGGAAGACCTTTGTGGATTGCGGCTGGTAGCAAAGGAATGTCTTTGATCGGAGTAGATTGAGAGAGGTTAAGAATGGATGCAAAGGATTTGCTAGGGTTTGGGCCAGGCGGCGCAATAGGTTTGGTATGGTTTGCATGGGAATTAGGGTTAGGGTTAGGGTTCAGATCAACCAAAGGCGGCGGCAAGGTTGAGCTAGGATTAGGGATTTCTTGTGATACACCAAGATGAGAAGCGGAACCAGCCATAGAAGCTTGCAAAGGTGGAAAATGTGCCGAATCAGCCATGGATGGCTGCCGGCGGCGGCAAAGGACCTAGGAAACCCTAGGAGGGAAGCGAGCCAAACCGATTAAAGAGGCTTCGAAGGTTAAATCTTCACTCCTTTGGTTGATGGCGGCGATGAATCTCTTTGATGATCAAAGAAAGATATTAGCCTTGAATGAAAAGAATAGACACGCCCTACTTTAAATGGGAGTTTCTATCTTATTTCAATTTAGACAAGCCTTAGGGGCAGACCAAATTAATGTGTGCCCAAAGTGGTTTTTGAGGGCGGAGCTTTTGTATTGATCTGGCTGGTTCTGGGAATGGTTGAACTTCGTTCTTGAGTGATTTTGTTCTTTTACAAGGGCCTACCTTGGCATTTCTGGAGCGGGGCTCGGGCGCTTCCTCTTGTGACAATGGAACGCGCGCGCCTCCCGTATGGGTAGCAGGATGCGCACGCTTCTGGGGAGCTGATTCTGGGGCTTGACATTTGCTTGACAAAAGATCCCCAACAGCTATAATATAAATCCTTGTTCGAGACCATTCCCCTAACAGCTATTTTCTGCTATCTTTGAACATCATTTTCTTGCTTGATTTTGCTCATAATTCATATTTTCCACGGCTTCAAACCTTTTCACCCTTGATGCCAAAGCCGTCGTTGACTACGAGAAGGACTTGTCGACCTTTGTGTACTCGTTCAGGACCCATCCCAAGAAGGCCTTTGTCAAGGATTTTGGATTCTGCATTCTTTTCATGATACGGACTTTGAAGCCGGATTGGGACCTGTTGAAGGCCGCTGCCGCTTTTTGGGATTCAGTCACACTTTTAATTTTTTGGTGAATGAAATTGTACCAACTGTTGATGATTTTGGTGCCATTCTTGGCATGCCACTGGCGGGTCAAATTGTCGTCCTCAAGTACCATCGGGGTGTTATTGATTTTTGGTCCTATTTATTGAATCTCCCTGTCGGTGATGTGAAGGGAATGTTGCACTGTACCGTGGTTGACATAACTGAGTTGCCGATGTTTTTCAGTCTGCATTCGGAGGATACAGCGGTCCAGTCTTTTAAGAGGAATGCCTTGGTTGTTTTCCTTTTCAGCGAGGTTTTGTTCCTGATGCCTCTTGGTACTGCGGATGCACAGCTGGCTGAGATTGTTTTGCAGGCAAAGGGGCCGTAGTTCAGTATAATTCCTCTTATAGTGGGGGAAACCCTGCATGGCCTTGATGAGTTGCATCGGACGGGTGAGATGCGACGGGGAAGCCCCTTGCTCTTGACCATATGGCTCCGAGAGCATTTTAGGATTTACTCTTCGGATGGTGATCTTTCTCCTTTTGCCATTCATTGGAGGAAACTTCTGATTCGAGATTTGTCTGAGGATAGTTGGAGGAAATTCTTTGCAGCTCGGTTGTCGGCTGACATTAAGTGGTGTCCCTCTTCTTGGGGCCTTCGTCATTTCGTGGAATGGACTTTAGGTTTTGAGCACGCGGTCCTTCCTGGTCTCAGAGATTCTTCATTTTACCAGCCGGAGTGGGTCTTGAGACAGTTTGGTCGTCAGCAAATAGTCCCTTTCCCGAGGAGTGGAGTGTTTCCTCCAGTCTCATACATGGATTCAGACTTTTTGAGGGAGATCCAGTTGGATTGGGGAGATGACCGTCATTGGTGGGTTTCTGTCCCTCCTTACTGGGGTAGCATTTTCCTTCCCGAGAGTCACTTGGATCATCTGTTTGGTACCCTTTATCGTGGCATCACTTGGGTTAACACTCTTCGGGCTGAGTTGCTAGGGAAGGATCTTGAGCCTAGCAGTGCTTTGAGATACAGGGAGGCTTCCGCTGATTCGAACAATATTTTGGTTGACCCTTTCGGCACTCCCTTGGATGACTTTTATGCTCGGAGGCGTCTTGCTGCGGAGAGAGCCATGGTCCATCTCAGTGTTCCTAGGCCGCCCAAGAGAAGCATGATTGAGAGCCGCTTGAGTCGCCCTTCGAAGGCTAAGAAGAAATTAGATTTTTCCTAGTACCCCAAGATTGCAATTAAATAGACCACTTGTTAGGATTTAATGTTTTAATATCTTTTATTGCTCAACATCATCCATTGTAATGGTTTAAATGATTCATAAAATGAATAAAATTGCATCTTGTTAATGATTTGGGTAAAAAAGATTGTTTTTAGACCGTACCCGAAGGTTGCCTACGTTCCTCCAGTATAGAGCCTTAGGTCTCCGTAGTTCAAACAAATGAAGACCATTTTTTTATGTGCACCCTGTTTTTTGGCCTAGACCGCCCTTGTGGGTTTTTAATCTGGTGGGCTTCTTTTTTGCACTTTGCTCTAATGTTTGCCTAAGCCGCCCTTGCGGGTTTTCAAAATAGTTTTTTTTTTTTTATGGTCTTCATTTGTTAAGCGTAGAACTTCTTGAGCTTGTCGAGGTTGACATCCTTTGGCAGTTGATCGCCATCCAAGTCTATGAGTCAGACTGCGCTGCCACTCAGTATCTTCTTGACCACGTATGGACCAATCCATCTAGGTCCCCATTTCCCAAGGGGATTCATGCCATTGGGAGGATGTTGTCTTAGGATCAAATCTCGAACTTTGATGTCTCGGGGCGTCACCTTCTTGTTGATAGCCCTGGCCATTCTTTGTTGATAGGCCTTTGTGCGTTCGAACGCCCTTAGCCTCTTTTCGTCGAGTAGGGCTAATTGTTCATATCGGCTCTGCATCTGTTCAACCACATTGACTTGATTTTCGAGCAAGACTCACAAAGAGGGAACTTCGAGTTCGACTGGGAGTACGGCTTAAGAACCATAAATCAATGTGTATGGGGTCTCTCCCATTGCTGATCGGATCGATGTGCGGTGCAATTTCTCGGGCCAATCCCTTCCTGTTGAAGCCATTTTCCGTATAATGGTCTCAATTGTTCTTTTCGCTGCTTCGACCACTCCATTAGCTTGAGGACGGTACGGGGATGACTTGTGCTTGGTAATTTTGTAATCGACCAAGAGTGCATCCATTTCTTTCTCAAAGTGAGAACCATTGTCAGAGATAATCTCGTGAGGGACACCGTATCGGCTTCGGCCACTTTCTTGGCGTTGAGAACTCGGTAAGCTTGTGCCTCAATCCACTTTGTAAAATAATCTACAGCCACTAGAACGAATGATTTCCCATTGCTTCCCGTAGGATGGATCTTGCCGATGATATCTATACCCCAACAAAAGAACGGCCACGGTGTGGTCATGTTGTCTAGCTGCGAAGGTGGAGCATGTTGCAAGTTGGCATGGAACTGGCACTTGGCGCAACTCTTGACTTTCTCGATGCAATCTCTTTCCATGGTATTCCAATAGTAACCAATACGGACTATCTTCTTGGATAACATGATCCCATTCATGTGGGCTCCATATTCGCCTTCATGGACTTCATGCATTATCTCTTGAGATTCGGTCTCATTAGCACATAAGAGATTGATCCCTTTGTAGTGTCTCTTGTAATCTCGGTTCCCAATCAACACATATCTCGATGCCAGCTTTTGTAATACCACTTGGGCTTTCTTATTGCTGTCTTCAGGGAAAGTGTCGTCTTTGAGGAAATTTATGATGTCTGTGTACCACAGAGGGTTCGCTTGGGCTTCGTTGATCTCAACGCTCATGCAATATTCCGGACTGGTCCTTCTCGAAATTTTGAAGGGCTTCACCATTTTTCCTTTGGGCATTTCGACTAGAGAGGCTTTGGTGGTAAGCGCGTCGGCAAAGCGGTTCTTGTCCCTTAGCAAATAAGTGAATGAGACATCTTGGAATTGTTTGACCAACTCTTTAAGGTGCTGACCATACTGTCAGAGAATCGGGTCTTGAATTTTCCATTTTCCAGACGTTTGATTGATGATGAGAAGAGAATCACCAAACACTTTCAGATCTGTGACATTTCTTTCTAGGGCCGCTTCTAGCCCCACTATGCATGCCTCATATTCGGCAACATTGTTGGTGGCTTGGAATTTGAGGCAGATTGCAATTGGAGTGTAGATGTCCTTTTGATCGACAAGCAACATTCCTATCCCATAACCGTGCTTATTGGCCGCCCCATCGAAAAAAGTTGCCACTTGTTTTCCTCGGTTGTGGTGCAAATTAAGTCTTTGTTGGGAAATTGTAAGTCTTCCCCCCTTCACTTCGTCGCACGGAAATTCAGCAAGTTGATCACTGAACACTTTCCCCCTTATTGATTTGAGTGTGATGTAAGTGATGTCATAGCCGGCGAGCATGAAGTACCACTTGGCTATCCTTGTTGACATGAAAGGCTTCTCAAAGATGTAGCAGAGTGGGTCCACCTTTGCTACTAGCTTGATCGGAAAGGCTTCCATGTAGTGTTTAAGCTTTTGAGTGACCCAAACCAATGCTGCACATGACTTCTCCAAGGTGGAGTAGTTATTTTTGCCTCTTTGAAATCGGTGACTGACGAAGTAAGTGGCATTCTCTTTTGTGGAGTCTCATTGCTCTTGTGCTAGCATAGCCCCTAGGGCTTCATCATTCACAGTGAGGTAGAGCAAGAGAGACTTCTCCTTGTGAGGTGGAACCAAAACTGGAGGGCATGTCAAGTAATGCTTCACTTGATCGAAGGATTCTTGGCAAGCATCGGTCCATTCTAGAGCCACATTCTTCTTGAGTAACTTGAAGATTGGCTCGCACATTGAAGTGAGTTGGTGCATAAACCGACTGATGTATTGGAGCCTACCCATGAATCCTTTGATTTCTTTCTGTGTCTTCGGAGGAGGCATATCAATGATTGCCTTGATTTTTGAGGGATCTGCTTCAATTCCCCTTTCAGTGACCATATATCCAAGAACTTTGCCTCGTATGACCCCAAAAGTGCACTTTGTAGGGTTGAGCGTCATCTTGTGTTGTCGAAGACTTTCAAAGAACTTGCGGAGATCGATCAAGTGTTGACCGTCGGTTCCTTTTGAGTGAATGATCATGTCGTCCACATAGACCTCAATCTCTTTATGGATCATGTCATGGAACAAATCTATCACGAACCCTTTGATAAGTAGCCCCTGCATTCCTTAATCCGAATGGCATAACTGTATAACAGAAGGTGCCCCATGGTGTGGTGAAAGCAGTCTTGTGCTGATCTTCCTCGGCCATAAGAATCTGATTATACCCAGCAAAACCATCCACAAATAAGTGGACCTCGTATGGGGCTGTCGAATCGACTAACATGTCGATGTTGGGTAATAGGAAGTCATCCTTTGGGGAAGCCTTGTTCAAATTCCAGAAATCTACACAAACACAAACCTTGCCATTAGCCTTTCTGACTGTCACAACATTTGCTAGCCAAGTCGGATACTCGATGACTTTGATGAAACCCACACTGAGAAGCTTCTCTATCTCTTATTTGACTTATAGAGACCATTCGGGCTTGATCTTCTGAGTTTCTGTTTGACTGGCTTGGCATCGTCCCTAATCAGTATTCTGTGCTCGGCAACCTTTCTGTCTAAACCTGGCATGTCTTTGTATGACCATGCAAAAACATCCACGAACTCTTTGAGAAATGCAGTCAATCTGTCTTTCTCTTCCCACTTGAAGAAGCTTCCTAACTTAGTTTCCTTCGGCTCTTCGTCGGTACCTAGATTAACAACATGCAATTCTTCATCAGCCCCTACACCATTTTCACCATGACTACGGACATGTTGAGCTAGTTCATTTAAGTATGTTTCATTTCCGTGGTCTATTTCATCATAGTTTGAATTGTTATTAACTAGTTCATTAAATTCATTATTAATTAATTCATCATTTATGATGTTTCCAATCTCGGGGTACTCAGAAAGATCAAATTTTTTATTAGCAAAGAAAGGGAACACATGCTCGGCTATTGCCTCCATATCCTCTTGGGTAAGGGTGTCGGAAGCACTCTCTGACTCTCGAAAGTGAATGTCAATAAGTCTTCCTTTATCACCTTGCGGGGAATGCAACCCATTTTCTCGATCAAGAATTCCTCGGACACCATGGGCTCCTTTGTTGAATACCAGTTGTTGATCGACTCGGAGCTCGGCTTGATCTCACTTGTAGGCTCGTTTCTCATGTCGGTGTTTTCGGATATGGCATTTACTTGGCATTCATCCATCACGGCTGTTTGTCTCAAAGGGGCAACAAGGGTATAAAAATAGCTAGAGGGGGGTGAATAGCTGTTTTGAAATTCTTTTCGTACCCTTGAAAAACTCAATTGCAAATGCGCACTTTATCAAATAAGCGTTATGAAATGTTCCTAAGTGAGTGAGTGAAATGCACAGTGGAATTTAGTAATGGAAATAGGCGGAAAGTATGATAAAGGGGGCGCGCACACACTCTAAGTATTTTGGCTCAAAGTGAGTAAAAGATGAAACTAAGGCAAATGAGAAACAAACATAACACAATTCAATCCAATCAATCTACAATGATTAAACAAACAAATAGTGAGATAAGATATAAACTTGAAAGTAAATGACAATAAGTAAATACGCGCTATTTGGAGAGGTTCGATCGGGAAATGATCTACGTCCTCTACCAAGATGGCTAGTCTTGGATTTATAATGGATATCTTATAATATGAGTGAGTATTACAAATTACAACTTTTGAACTCACTATTAACTCAAGATCTATTATCTATGAAAGAACAAATCCTAGACAAAACCGGTGTATCTCTTAAAGAAAGATCTAAATGATCAAACTTAAAGAGGTACGTGTGTGTTCTTAGTATCAAGGCTCTTTAGATCTATGAGATTGAGAGCACAAGAAAACTAAAGTGTTTTTGCTTGAGGATCTGGGCTAAGTATGAAGGTATGAAGGTGTTCTTGAGAAATCTGAGAATTCAATGAGCAATCTTCAAATCTTCAACAAATGCTTGAGAGAGAAATTCAGAATAGCTTAGAAACTTCAAACGTTTGAAGTTATGGGGTATTTATAGGTGATCCCCAAAAACTAGCCGTTGGAAATCCCTTGTGGATAAGATAAAGGACGGATGTGCTGGAGCTCGTTGAGTGGAGCACGTGTCCTTTTATAGCCGTTAGAAACATAACCAAAATATGACTGTTGTGGACAGGTGTCCTCAAATCTAGGGTGCATACGTGTTATTTATCCACCGTTAGATCTTTGGCGTAGTTTGAATTTCTTCAAGTCTTCATGTCTTAAATAAATCACCAAGTGCTGAATTACTTCACTGAGGTGCAATGAGCCATTGGGGCGCATAACTTATGTGCGCGCCAGTAGGCGCAGAGGCGCAATGCTGGAGGCGCATAGGCGCGTAGCTTCTTTCAACATTGTGATTTTCTTGAATGTTGATATCCTTGCCCTATTCCTAAGCCTATTCTATTCAAAGAGACTACCTAAAAAATGAAGTATAAATACTTCTTACATATGGGTCTAAAGTCTATGGAATAAAACTTAGGTGATGGATCAATCAAATGTATTCAATCCTATACATTAAAAACTGAGATATAAGTGGGCATACCCAACAATCTCCCCTTATTTGATTGATGCCATTACCTACTATATCAGGGACAAACATTATACTTGATAATAACATGTCCAAATAAATGAAATTGGTAAATCATGTCTCAAGTTAATGTACACACTAGTCCAAGATATAGATTTCTAATCTATTCCAATAAAGATAAATCATTACAAATGGAAAGATAGAAACAACAGTTTACCACATTCAAAAGTATATGAGTTTTGGTATTGAAATGTGTTTAAACAAAGTTTAAACTCAATGCATGGAAATATGAAACAGTTCAAATATTATGCATATGATTTTAAACAAAAACTTTCATTGCTCTACAAACAAGAAGTTTGAGTGAACAAGGTTTGATATAAACATGATGCATTATTCTCATTAATACTTTAAATATAAGAGTTGACGATTACAAGTATTCAACAGAACAAAATCAAAAGGTGCTAAAACATTTAAGCACAAAGAGTTTCTAACAGAAAAAGATTATAAACTTACAATCAAAATAATAACTAAGGGTTGGGAGGCGCTGGAGAGTCTTCTTTCAAACCTTCTTCAATGTTGCTTACTGACCTTGAGATTTGCTTTGTAAGCTGATAGGATCGATTAACATTTGAGAACATCTCCGAAACACCATCTCTAATATAGCGCATGTGCCCATCATTGATAGTCTGATACTCATCAATGGAGCGCTGAGTGATTTCCTGCTGTTGAGAGAAATTTTCTGCTAACACTTGAATATTTGCTTCAACAGCAATTTGCGTGGAGAGAATATCAGCAGAAACTCTTTCAGTGCACCTGTTTGTGCTGGAGTGAGCTGCGCTGAAACGAGTGACAATCAGCTCCTTCAAAACATCTAACTTTAAAAGCAGGACACTGAAGTCAACATGGGGCGCGCCAGTGTCTGCGCTAGAAGTGGGCGCAGAGGGCTCAGGCGCTTTAGGATCTGTGCTCGGTTCAGCTCCATTCATAGTTAAACCTAGGATTTCAAGCGCATCCTTAACTTCATTTAATTTGTCAACCACACTCAGCAGTTTTACTATTGTCACCTGCCATCTCAAAAAGTCTTCTTAGATCAGACGCCACGCTAGACTCCACTTCTTTTATAGCATCCAAAAAATCTTGAGCATCAGTAAGCTTAATGCCTCCATCTATCTTGTCATGGAGAGAAGTGAGTGTAGCTTTGAATAGATCGTTCATCTGATCTATTGCATCGTTCCATTGCTGAGGAGTAAGGAAATGTTTGTCCTTGATATCCCCACTGATGCGCGCCATCTCCCCCTTAATAACAGCAATCTCATCAGCTTGATTGGCAATCATGGAAGCTTGAAGTTCCAATTGAGATTCGATACAATTCTACCCTTGCTAGAGTTACTGTAGGAGTGAAATAACCAAATTCATATCTGGAGTGGTTGGAGGAGGCGCATGAGAAGTAGTAGGCGCAAGAGGAGAACGCGGAGGAGAAGGAATATATTCAGCACTTGACTCGCCAAAAGCATCGAAAAATCTTTCTCGAATAACATAGTCAAGTGAAGTGGTTGGAGCCGCGGGAGGGGGCCTGGGGGTGTAGGAATAGTTCTGCGCTGCTTGAGGGGCTCTTTCTCCCCCTGAACTTGTTCCTTATCTAAATCACCAAACAGTTCAGAAGATAACCTATCTTTGACTTGCTGTTGTTGAGGAGTGAGATTTACAGGGTGGAGGCGCAATAGTTGTAGATGATTTCTTTGTTGAGGGAGGCGCACGAGGGGGGAGAGGCGTAGAAGGGGCAGGCGCGCGTATATCAGCGGTTGAGCCTGCACCCTTTTGCCTCTCCTTATGAGCCAAAGTAGCAGCTTGCCTCAATTGGTAATCTTCACCTCTTTTTCTCTGCGCTTCAATCCTGCTGGCTTCTTGGGCGCGCTTTAGATTCTTGTCAGCATCCTTGTCTGTTCTGGGGCGCTTCGGTGGTTTGCGCCCGCGCTCAATGAAGTCAATGGTTCCACTAGATAAGTCACGGGGCGCATTTCCACGTTGAACTCTTCTTAACTCATCCCTTTCAACCTCATTCAGGCCTTCTTCATCAGCAATCCCTTTTCCTCTATCACCTTCAGCACCAGGAACTGCGCCAGATGGTGCGCCAGTTTCTGCGCTTGGTTGAGTAGCTGCTTCTGCGCCTTGTTTTGTGCCTTCCTCTGCTTCAGATTCAGTATCCTCATCCACTAACGCTTCACCATGAACTCTTGTTGTGCGCTTAGCAATCCGTTTCTGTGCCTCTTCAGAACCAGATTAGCTTTACCAAAAATTGGCACATCATCGGATTTATGGCCAGCATTTTCATTAAAAAAACACGCCAGATCTGGGTAAGTAAGGAAGATTTTGGTGGGGATGCGGCAGTGGGTTTTGAACTTAGTCTTTCCTTCAATCTTACTTCTTTTGTACTTCTCAATCTGCTCCATCAGTGTTTTCATCAACACTTGAGGCCAGTTGAGTTTAGTTTGACCTATTATCGCCGCCGTGTACTCCCATTGCTCCACTGTGAATCTTTTCACATTCCCTGTCTTGAAAACTATTGAGGAGTTCACCAGATGCGCGATGTGAGTTAAGAGATATCCACCATCTCTTATTTCAACAGATTTAATGTTGTTTTGCAGTGTTGGGATATGTAACAAAGTTTGCGCCATAAGATCTTATACAGCCTGCACGTAGATCATCGTGCGCCCTGCTACACTCTCTGATCCTGTCGTCTCAAATTCAAGTACATTCCTGATGGTGCCATAAGAAATTATGACAGGCACATCATGAACTGTAGCATGAACTCTATAGCATGTATGCCCATCAACTTCAGAAATAGTCTCTACGATTTCTGCAGATGAAAAGAACTCATCTACTAGCAGAGGCGCGTAGTAGTCTTGAGTCATTGTATAAAGAGGCAGAAGATATGCTGTTCTGATGTAGTCTATAACATCAATGCCCATTGGCTCAGCAACTAACTCAGAAACATTGAACGTTTCACCTGGTTTGAAATTAGCTGGATCCTGCATGAACAAAAATTTGTTGATGTTAGGAGTGAATATGGCGCATAAAAACATAACAATAAACAAAGTAAATAGAGGCGCATAGATTGATTAGGCACATAACAAATGTATGCGCATACAAGTGTTAGGCGCATAAGTATTATAGGATCATAGATTTATGAGGCGCATAGATATGGTTCTATGTAAGTACTAAGGTAAAAGTAAACATAGAGAAAAATGACTAAGTATGAATTTAGGCGCATAGATTACTTAGGTGCAAAATGTCATAGGCGCATGAAAGGTAGAGGCGCATAACAATTGTATTTGCAAGATGCGCATAGAAGTGTTAGGCGCATAAACCATTGAGGCGCAGAATGACATGAGGCGCATTAGCAATGTAGGCGCATAAGTTTATACTTGGGCGCATTTATACACATTTAATTTTTACTTAGCACTAAAAAAACAATAATAGCACAAACACATGCAAAACATACACAGAAGAAATGTGGATCAAACATGGAAGTTTTTGAAAAACAAGTTTTGAAAATCAAAGAACCCAAGTCATGCAAGAAAAAAGAAGAACACGAAGAACATGTCTTGAGTGCTTGAAGAACTCCAAAAACACCAAGAACACAAAAAACATTAAACTTCACCAAATCAAACAAATAATATGTCAAAATGTCCGCATGAACACAAGGATTCCAAAAAAGTAAACCAAAACAAGAACAAATCAACAACAAAGCCACAATAAGCATTTATAGTGACGAAAATTCGAAAAGTCTAAAAATCTAAGATTCTCAGATTCGTAACAAAGAAAGCATTGATCGTTGAAAAGTTAGGTTATAAAGATTCGAAATTACGATACGAACACAACCCAACAAACGATTTCATAAACGGATAACCGAAACAAGAGGAATCAAAAAGGGAAGCATTTTCGGTTTTTGAAAAAGACGAGAACTCAAAAAAATTTTTTGTGAAAATTAAAGAGTTAAGGTTCAAGAAATCATACCATTTCATCTTATGGGCCTTTGGATTTCGAAGATGTTGCTCGTTTTGGACACATAGATGTATAAATATGGAGAAAAATAGAGTGGAGAGAGACGGTTTGAGAGAGAGAGAGACTGGAGGAAAGTAGAGTGCAGAGAGAGAGTATATAGGTAATGGTTAGGAGAAGGTGGGGAAATGGGAAAGTGGGAAAGGGGGAAAGGACAGTTATGGAGTGATGGGAAGTTGAAAGGACAAGAATTAAATGAGAGTGTCATAAAAAGTACGCTGACGTGGCACCAAATGTGCAGAAAACTGCTCCACTTTCCTCATAAGTGTATGAACAATTTTGACTAATTTTTGCACAAACACCAAAAAACATCTGTTTTGGTATAAGATTGGGGTGCAAGAAATGAATCCTTAGAAAATAAATATTTTTCAAAAATAGAAAACGGGAGAAAATTAATTGCACAAGTACCCTTGAACAATCATGGAATGTCGTGAAACGACATAGATTCTGAATGCAATTAATAATAACAAACATACCTAGTACTTGTGAAAATTGAATACGTTCAATCATTTGAATAATAAATGTGAAGCATTGATTGAGCCGCATTAATGAGTTTTGCGCTAGAACAGGCGCAATTGATCATAGGCGCGCAGAATGGGATAAGGCGCATTAGCATTTTGGCGCGCTATATGATTTTAGGCGCGTAAGAGGCGCATGAAGTTTCCTTGAAACTTTGAAATTTATCTGTAATTGAAGTAAACTAACAAGACAAGATCGTTATTAGTGAAAAAACTATATGGACTAGTTGAGTTCAAGCATACCCATTTTTCCTCTCAAAATATGAACCGTTTTGCATCTAGTGCCTTCGTAAGAATGTCGGCGATTTGAAAGTCGGTTCCCACGTGTTCCAAATGAATGTTGCCTTTTTCCACGTGGTCTTTGAGGAAGTTATATTTGATGTCTATGTGCTTTGTCTTAGAGTGCATGATAGGATTTTCTGAAACTGCAATTGTTGATGTGTTGTCGCAATAAATGAGACAATTTTCTTCAATGATGTCATAATCTACTAATTGCTCCTTCATCCATAGAATCTGACAGCAACAACTTCCAGCAGCGATATATCCTTCTTCCGTAGTTGAGACAGACACTGAAGCTTGTTTCTTACTCGCCCATGACACAAGTCTATATCTGAGGAAATGACAAGTGCCACTGGTACTTTCCTGTCAATCGTGCACGCTGCATAATCCGCATATGAGTAACCTACAAGTTTAAAATTCAAATCTTTAGTGTACCAAAGTCCAAAGTTAACAGTGACGGATAGATATCTTATAATACGTTTCACAGCAATCAAGTGCTCTTCTCTAGGGTCAGATTGATAATGAGCGCAAACATATACACTAAACATAATATCAGGCCTACTAGCAGTAAGATAAAGGAGTGAGCAAATCATACCTTGGTAGAGAGTTTGATCGACCTTTTTACCTTTTAAGTCTTTGTCAAGTTTGTTGCCGGTAGCCATTAGAGTGTCGTATGCTTTAGCATTTTCAATTCCAAACTTTTGATTTTTTTATTTTTTTTTGGCGAAAGGAGGGCGGAACCTCCCTAGGTTTTATTAATGCAAAGAGAAAAGTACAAGCATGGTGGGGGACATGACAACCTCAACCACCAGAGATAAAGATCTAGGAGGGAGGCCTTACACAATACGTAAGGTCCTCTACACAAAAGGGAGGGGAACCTAAAGTACAAAGAAAAGAGAATATAAAGGAATCTATCCATGCTAACCAATACGAATTTAAGGGATCTTAGCTTTGTCAAGTGCAAAGAAGCCTTTACAATGACTGGGAAGATCATGATAATGGGGGATGTCAAAATTGCGCTCTTCATTCGCAGCCATGTTAGCCAAACCATCTGCTACACCATTGCCCTCTCTCAGTATATGAGTGACCCGCACCTCCATCTGATTCATAAGGAGAAAAATATGATCTATTATGTAGCCCACAGCCTAAGGAATATGATACTCCTTTATGAGAATATGCATAAGAACTTTGGAATCAAGTTCTAGCCAAACACGATGAAAACCCCAAACTTGAGCAGCAATGAAGCCATCCCTAGTAGCAAGAGCCTCAGCTACCATGTTGGATTGAACTCCATAAAAAATCGAGAATGCATAGATAAAATCCCCATGATTGTTTCGCATAATGCCACCACCCGCAGCTATACCCGGATTGCCCCGAGAAACACCATCCGTATTAATTTTAATCCAATCAGAACAAGGGGAATCCCAAACAACCAATCTGATTTTTCTAGAGATAGGGGGCGAAATATGAATCGAAAAATATCCACCAAGTATTCATCACCATAATTGAGGGGGAAAGAGAGAGAGAAAGAGGCAGCAATATTTGAAACAACCAAGCAAACCTTATGAATAATTCTGTTCGGATTCATCTTGATTCCCTCAAACCTGCTCTTATTTCGACAATTCCATAGCTCCCAAATAATAATCGCCGGGATAATACAAGAAAGACATTTGATAATTTGAGATGTTGGGTGGGAGGGACCTTTCCACCAACAAAGAAGGGCTTGATTAATGCTCCCTAAACTGAGATGTATCCCACAAATAGAACTAAAATGGGCCCAAACTCGGCTAGCACACTCTCCATGTAAAAAGATATGGCCAATAGAGTCTTCACTTCCAGCCCTACAACACTCACACTTTGAAGCTAAAGAGATACCTTTACCAAAAAAATTATCATCCAAAGGCAGCCCTCCATGCAAAACACGCCATAAAAGAACTGAAACCTTTTTTGGAATGTATTTATTCCAGCAAAAGGCATAAACAGTGTATCGAATTTTACGTGAACGACATTCTCTCCATGCAGAGCTCATGGAAAACTTACCCGAGGTAGAAGGCAGCCATAAAGGGATGTCCGGGGTGTTTGATGAAGATGTTTCATGGGATTGTATCAAGTGCAAAAGCTGATTTCCAAAAACATTCTGAATATACTGAATACGAGGAAGAATGTAAGTTCTCCCATCATGCTCATTTCAAACTTGCTCTTCATTATTTTCTCAAACCGCTTGCATAACAATTCATTAGTAGAACCAAATATAATATCATCAACATGAATTTGAAACAAGTAATATATGACCATTATGTTTGGCAATGAAAATAGTAGTATCAATTTTACCGCGTGTGAAGCCTTTCTCAATGAGAAACTTGGATAGTGTATCATACCATGATCTTGGTACTTGTTTGAACCCATACAAAGCTTTCTGGAGTTTGTAAACATGATTTAGAAATTGTGAATCTTTAAACCCAGGTGGTTGAGCAACGTAGACTTGTTGTTGGAGTTCACCATTTAGAAATGTGCTCTTCACATCCATTTGATATAACTTGAAGCTCTTGTGAGCGGCATAAGCTAGAAAGATTCTAATAGCTTTAAGTCTTGCTACGGGCGCAAAAGTTTCATCGTAATCAATTATTTCTTCTTGCCTATAGCTTTGTACAACCAGCCTTGCTTTGTTTCTCGTGATGGTTCCATTCTCGTCCATCTTGTTTCTAAACACCCATTTTGTACCAATCACTCCTTGATCATAAGGTCTTGGAACTAGAGTCCAAACCTTACAACGTTCAAATTGATTGAGTTCATCTTGCATTGCAACAACCCAATTCAGATCTTAGAGCACTTCATCGGCCTTCTTTGGTTCAATTTGAGAGATAAATGCAGTGTAAGCATCAAAGTTTGTAGCTCTCCTTGTACGAACACTAACATGTAGATCACCAATGATATTATTGATTGGGTGACCTCTAACTTCACAAATTTCAGGAGGTAAGTTAGGTTGGGTTGTAGAACTTGAAGGTCTTCAATTGGCACATCTTTATCAGCTTCAAAATAATCAAAGATAGGGGGTTGAACTGGTTCAGAATTGAAAGTGGGAGTGACACCAGGTGCATCATTAGAGTTTGGCGCAGGAGTGAAATCATCAGGCGCATTGTATGGTGCAACTGAATCTTTACTCGGTGCGCTATTTTCAAAACTTTACGCAACTGATGTAGATGGATTTCCTTGAGTTGATGCATTCTGATCTTGTGTAGGCCCAACTTGAATGGGAGCACCTCTCTCAATAGACTCAACAGAATCATCAGAAACATTTGGAGCCAAATGTGGCTCAAGGAGAGAATGTTCATCAAATGTAACATGTATAGATTCAACTATCACTAATGTAGATCTATTAAAAATACAAAAAGCTTTAGAATGTTTGGCGTATCTAACAAAAATACCTTCATCGGCTTTGGCATCGAATTTACCTCTATGTTCGTTTTTGTTGTAGAGGATATAGTATTTGCAACCAAAGATCTTGAAGAATGCAATGTTGGGAGGTCTACCATGCCAAAGTTCATGCGGAGTCTTGTTGTGAAGTTTCTTGATGAGGGAACGATTTTGAGTAAAACATGCAGTGTTGACAGCTTCTTCCCAAAAGTACTTAGGCAATTTGGCTTCAGCTATCATCGTCTTTTCCGCTTCAATCAACGTCCTATTCTTTCTTTCCACAATGCCACTTTGTTGAGGAACTCCAGCGGTTGAGAAGTTATGATCTATCCCATGATCGTCACAGTATCGAGCAACACCGTTATTCTTGAATTCTGTTCCATTGTCGGATCGAACACTAACGATGTCATATTCTTTTTGTGTTTGGAGCAGTCTGAATAAGGTGGTTAGAATGTCATAACAATTGTCTTTAGTAATCATCATTTCTACCCACGTGTATCTTGAGTAATCATCCACCACAACTAGAGTATACTTGTTTCCTCTAACACTTGCAGTGGTAACTGGTCCAAATAGATCAATGTGCTGCAGTTGCAAACATCTAGTTGTTGAGGGATTTGTCTTGTTGGAGAAAGACTGCTTCGGTTGTTTGCCAAGTTGACACGTGGCGCACTTCTTTTCATGATGATCAACAACCTTGGGAAGTCCTTTAACAAGATTATTCTTGCTGAGTTTAGATAGATACATGAAGTTCAAGTGACTTAAGCGCTTGTGCCACAACCAACTATTTTCGCTCACACTTTTAGCTACAAAACAAAGATTAGTACTAGAGTTCATATTTTGGAAATCAATAATATAAATATTTGTTTTACGATATCCAGTGAGTAATGTAGCTCCAGATTTTCCATCCTTTATAAGACATTTCTTTGAAGTAAAATGGCATTCTAATCCTTTGTCGCAGAATTGAGATATGGATAATAAATTGTGCTTGAGTCCTTCAACGAGAGAGACTCTTTTAATTCACACGTTGTCCTTCTTGAGCTTTCCATATGCTACTGTAGACACCCCGCTTTGGACCTCTCACCCCGATTGCATACATAGTATTTTTATTTAACTTGTTTTTGTTAATTTCTGTTACTTCCGTTAAGTTCCTAACTGATTCCGTTAGTTTTGGACTAAACTGCATAACAGAGTTAACTTTTAGAGTCATTCTGTCATTCTGTCTTTTTCTCCTGCGGGCGCTTCCGGAAGTGTTATCGGGATGCGCGCGCGTCTCGCCCCTAAAGCGGGACCCGCGCGCCTCCCATTATGGCAGTAACGGATTGCACCTTATTTCCCTCCCTTTTCTTATTTACAAACATCTTCTTGATCACAAAAACATCTCTTTTTACATCCAAGTTCATCCCCCTTTTTATTCATTAACTTCAAATCCCATATTCTAGCCTTTTCCCAAAAAACTAATATTTCTTTCACTTATTATTTGATTTCTTTTATTTCTTTTATTTTTCTTTTATTCATTTATCTTATTTGTGATTGGTCAACTCCATCTCACATGGATTGACCAATTTACCTCCAAGTTTTCCCTCCTCTTTTTACCTATAAAAATCACCATCTCCTACCTTATTTTGGGACCTCATTTCTAGACCTTGGACCTCAACTTTGATTCACAAACTACACTATACACAAATTCTCCCAACAAGAGTTCTTAGTAACAAGACTCTACACAAATTGTTCTACAACAATTTCATTACAACAACAACACTTTCAAGTCAAGGTTTCAAGTCCTCTTTCTCAAGGTACAACTCCATTTTCTTCCTTTATTTTCTTCTTCTCGATGTATGCAATCCCCATTAATGGGACATGACCAACATGACTACTTCACATATTGAAGCTAGTTAAGGTTATCTCCCTACGTTTTAATCTTAACTTTAATTCACCATGTTAATTTCTCTTCATCTCTTAATGTAATTCTTTAACATTATTTGTTACATGTAATCTTTATCATTAAATAAATAAAGCAATTCTATTTTATTTCCCCTTTATTTTCCCTTTTCTTTTCATTACAATTGTTAGCACTTTTCTATTTAATTAAATTGAAGGACATTTAGCATTAGAACACCAAAAGTAGCAAGACCCGCGTAAGCAGGGCGGAGTGGGTGTTTAAGTACTTCCCACTCCGTCACCTAACCCCCGAACCCATCTTTCCCGAATCTCTGGTTTTGTATATAAAATTGGCTCTTTTTAGGTTTTTCTTATGTTCCTCTAAAACATAGGTGGCGACTCTTAAAATCAAGTAGACATCCTAGGTAATTCGCGTGCTCTAGCCAAGCCGTGGTCCCTCGGGGTATCTACAGTGGCGACTCTGCTGGGGACATAGAGGGTTAAACTTGCATTTTTTGCTTTTGGTGTTCTTATATCTGTTTTCTGGGTATTCTGGTAAAAAGGGTAGGAAGCGCGCGCCTCCGGTCTTCTTGGCCTAAAGCGCGCGCTTCCGACCCTTATTACCAGAATCGCCCGCCTCTCATCTTGTCCTTAAAATTTCATGTTATTGTGCTAACAGTTTCTGCAGGGGAAAAGTGTTTTCATTTAGGGTCAAGGCAGTCCCTTGAACCCATGAATTTGCAGGTACTGCCCAGAAGCGGGCGCCTCTTCCTTCTAGTGCCTAAGGCGCGCGCCTCCCATCCTCACATCATAAAGCGCGCGCGTTTGGGCAACTTTCCAGAACAGAACAGTACACAGAACAGAGCAGTTTTGACAGTGTGGGCACCGGGCCTGCACAAAATCATCTTTTAATTCTCTGTTTTATTTTTATCGGTCACACGGGTGATTCGAAAGTTGTAAATATGTGCTTATTTGTTTTTTCTTTCTTTGAAAAAAAAATAAATTTTGTCACTTGTTAGACCTCACACTACGCGCACAATTCTTATCAACTGCTCACTATCGAGTCGCACAAGTCCAACCCCAAACCCGTCGAGGCTCGTCCTAGGAAGTTTCAAGCTCCACTCGACCTTGACTCTTTCGAAGCGGTAAACCTCATCCCGTGGCGTAGTTCATGACTACATGCCGGGGGTGACCTTTAAGCCTCATATTCAAGCCGAGCATAAGCCACACAATTCTAGTTAGGGTCTAACACTCCGTGACTCAAGTCGGTTTCCATGTACCGAGATTTCCCTAAACTAATGTTTCCAAATCATGCCAACTTGTTGAAACAGACGCAATAAAAATCCGTCCCCAAAAGTGGTTATCTTGGACGAAAATAAAAAATCCGTCCCCGCATGTATGCTTTACTACATTAATTTAGTTTAATCCCGACACATGTAGGATTCACAAGCGTGGTGGAATCCGATGAGTATATGGGACCACGAGAAGGTCTATATACTAGTGTGACGATTCCACTATATTTCTAGAAACCCCAAAAAGGACCACGTCCTTCCGACTTTTGTAAATAAAATAAAAAAGAGTCATTTCTCTTATATGGTTGAGTCTTTTTCCTTTGTTTGTGGGTTAATTATTTTACTCAAAATATGTTTGTGGGGCCAACCTAAGATCGACCGTGTTCTCTCAATAGGTCCAATGGCTTCCAACAGCAACGACAACAAGGGTGAGATCATCTCCGTGTCCAACGAAAGGCTCTTCAACATAATAAGAGCCATGGGGGAACAAATGGATAGACTTGTCGAAGATGCCCGCCGCAAGGATGATTTGTGGCAAAACCATCTTGATCTCGAGAGGAAAATTCACAAGGAAGAAGTGTCCGAACTTAAGGCTCGTTTACAAGAGCTCACGACAGCAAGGCAAAGGTCCACGGTAAAGCACGCTCAAGTGGCTCACCCCTCAAAAGTCACAAAGGTGCCACCAACGACCGTGTCTATACCCCTCTCAATGGCATGACCATCACCGAAGCCTACGAAGCTCTCAAAACCAAAGGACAAGTTTCTCCTCTCCAAGGGTACAAGCAACCACAACCGTTACGTCGCAACCATCCCCACCACAAGTGGTGTGACTATCACCAATGCAGTGGTCATCTCACCGAGGATTGCTTCTCCCTACGCGACATCATCCAAGATTCGATTGACAATGGTGAGTTTACCGTGGTTGAAGAACAACAGTTAGAGAGTGAGAACATACAAGAACTCATCAAGGAAGGGGCTCAGATTTGAAATAGGGTCTCAACAAGAGATCATGCGCAAGGAAGGCTACAACGACAATGGGAACTACAGCAACAATCTCCGTTTCTTTTTCTCTACCTAGAAATAGGATATAAAAAAAAAGAGTCAAAGTCCTCTTTGGTGTGCATTAAAGTTTTCTCTTGTCCCATGTTCAATGTCGAGTCTTATTATCAAAAAAAAAAGTCGTTCTTGTCCTCATACACTCCTCCAAGTTGTTCAATTTAATTCTTGGCAAAATGATGAAAAAATGTCTAAACACGTTTTAGAACGAAGGCCATCGCATGAACGCCTAGGGGCTAAACATCGACGACGACATCAACAACGAAGACATCAAAACATAAACGGCGGAATCAAGCCAAAGAAAGGTGAAGCAACAACCATGGAAAAAAATCAAGCAATGTTTCAAAGGGGGATTCAAAAAAAAAAAAAAAAAAAAAATGCTCGCTAGGTTGAAATCCTCAAATCAACCTAGGCAAAAGTTAGAGCACAAAAAAAAAAAAAAAAAAAAAAAAAAAAACCCTTCATTCAAAGAAGTTCACAACAACAAACGAAGTAACATCGACAACAATCACGACGAAGCAACAATTCATCACGGCGAATGGAGAATCAACAAGAACTACGGTGACCTGTGCCTCTACACTGGAGGAACGTAGGCAACCTTCGGGTCCGGTCTCATGCAAGAAAGTAGATATGTTTAGCCCTAGCGCGTTATGGTGATCGGCCTTCCTCTCGAACTTGTCATGACATCTTTGTACGATTCATTTGCCAATGAATTAATCACCTCAGGATTGAACAACTTTCCTAGATTTGGAATCACTTTCCGTTCCTTGTCGAGTCTAGGGCTTCCATTCTTTCTGCATGCTCCCAATTTCTTGCAATCAAATTGGGGCTTTCCTTCTCTTCTCTCTTAATGACTTACTTGCCTTCGTGAGTAATTCAACAAATATATACAAAGTCAATACTAGGGACACTTCCCTAGTTGAGTCAATGTCACTCATCTTTAGTGACAAGAGGTCTTCACTGCAAAATCACATGTCTTATCTCCTCACCCAGAGTCAATGGACACTTCCTCATTAATCGAGTCAAAAAAAAAAAAGACGCAAAAGAGATGCCCGCTAGATTGAAAACCCGAAAGGGCGGTCTAGGCAAAAAACAGGGTGCGTCATAAAAAAAATGAGTGAGTGAGAGAGAGAAAGGAAAGAGAAATGGAGATCCCCGGCTTCTAAAGAAGACAACTACACGAGCTCTACATGGGATCTCCTCAGCAAGTCAATTCCCCACCGAGTCAACTTTGGGATTGCAAAAGGCTCGACAAGATATGGCACCATCAAAGGTTGTCTTGGGTTATCGGCATCATTCTCCAGCAGTGTGCATTTTGGGGTTCATGAAAAGAAGGCCCGTGGTAACCAAGACCCATATGAGAACGAGCCCATCATAAAAGGGCACGAGGTTGCACAAATAATCCCTAGCTAGTCAATTGGGTTGGGCAGCAAATAGCAACAACATGTGTCTCAGTTTTCAAAGCTTCTGCAAGTATGTTCTTCTAAAGTACGTCGAAAGGCTCCCGAGAAATAGAGTATCTCTTGCCATGTCCTCTCATGTTTGTTCTCTCGCACGAGGATGAGTCACTCTTGCTTTGCTTAACAAATGGTGACGCCCTAGGGGCTATGTGACTCAAGAATAAGGGCTTCCTTTGCTTCATTTGACAATCAATAAGCCCTAGGGGCTATGCTCGAGAAAGATGTGTGAGACTATCCTCAAAGTCTCTCAAAAGGGATGTCAAAAAGCCCTCTTGTCATGTGTGCCCGTAACTCATTCCCCAATCAAGAATGGACATTTCTTGCAATCAATGATGACACTCTAGGGGCTACGATCAAGTCTTAAAGGCTCCCTCGGCAAGAAGATATTCACTTCAATGTCCCCAGCAACATTTGAGGCTTCATACCGAAAGGTCTCAAAGGGCTTCGCAATCTACAATCTTTTGGCCTACGGCATTACAGTGATACAAGCAAAGGGCAATATTGGGGCTTTGCAATAAACAAGCTTTTGGGCAGTGGTACCCAAGCAATGCAATGTCGAGTAGTCTTATTATCACGACCCGAAATCTAGGCTCTATTTTATTGGCAATAAATAATTATTATTTATTTATTTGCTTATTTATTTATTTAAATTATTATTTATTTAAATATTTATGTGTGCATTTTATGTGTTATATTAATTTATGCCTAGCATTTTATTTGGGTCATTTGTGTTAGTGTAGTGTTGTTGGGTCTTAATAATTAGTGGGAGTTTTATAGTTGAGCTAGTTAGTGGGGGAAGGGGGCTAAGTGTAACATTTTTAAATAATTCATCTCCCTACTCCCTCTCTTCTCCCTCACCTCCCTCACCCTATCACCCTCACTCACACTCTACCTCTCTCCCAGCTCATTTCTCTCTCTCTCTTCCATAGCAAGGTAAGCTTTTTCTCTCTATCTTCTCTCTTCATTTTCTTCCTCTTCCTCTCATTATTTCTCATTTCTTAAAGCGTGAAACATGTTTAGATCGTCGATAGGATCGTTGGAAGCCAAAAATATTTGAAATCCATCAACTTTGAGAAATCCGGGTAAGTTGCTTTTCCCCCATTTTTATGCTAAAATGTTCATATCATGTTTAGATTATGCTTGATGTGTTATATTTGAAGTTTGGAATTTATTTGGAATTTATTTTGAGTTTTGGTCAAAAATGGTGATTTTAGGAATGTTGGGTTTGAATCTTGATCTTGGTTGATAAATGGTATTATTTGAGTCCCCATTCTAGTTATAAGTTGTTTTGGGTTCATCTTTATGCTTGGTGGAAGGTTGATTATGTTTGATTTTGATTGTTATATGAAATGGGTAAGAAAAATGGTAGAAACCCAGATTTTTAGCCGGAATTTGCCTTTCCGGGCAAGGAGGCGCGCGCACCCTCCCATAGGAGGCGCGCGCACCCTTATGCCCCTCTTGAACAAATACCTCCTGTTTCTTGGAGGCGCGCGCACCCTCCCCCCTTCCAATTATTGATTTCCTTCTGATGCAAGGAGGCGTGCGCCCCCTTTTGGTTGAAGCGCGCGCACCCTCATCCCTTGAATTCTAGCATTTCCTTCTGATCATATGAAGCGCGCGCCCTCTTCCCTATGAAGCGCGCGCACCCCTCCCTCCCCTGTTCCAAATTGATTTGTTTTCGTGCTATCTTCCGAAAGTCATAACTCTCTCGTCCGAACTCCGATTTAGGTGTATAAACTATCGTTTTAAAGCTCTCCTTGAGCTATTGGAGATGAGTGAGTAGTTGTAGTTGGATGCCTAGAATTGAATTGGATCCTTTGTGATTGAATGTGTTATAGTAATTGAGTATTCTTACTTTGGAAGTATTGGAACACCTTTATTGTGTATTGTTGGTTCATTTCATCTTCTTGGTGATTATTTGGCATGATTCCCTACTTTGGAATCCATGGCTATTTATCGTGCTAGTATTTTATTTCTTGGCCTATGTTTGAAAGTCCAGCTGGTTAATTGTGTTTGTTTCGGGCGATGCGAAATATTATAATGGCACGGCCAAGTCCATTATGATGTTGACCATTGTTTTGCCCCATTATTACCCTCCTCCAGATTGGCCTTGGATGTGAGAAGAGCTAGCTCCTTTGTGTGCATTTTAGCTTTACTTGGAGCATGACTTTGTGGCATGTCTCCCGTCCTTTGTGACACTCTTATGGTTATTGGTTCCGGTACCGGGGATTTCTCTTCAGCTTTCATGCTATTATGAAGATGTGATTTGTTGATTATTGAAGCTGCGCAGCGACCTTTATTTGGTTTATCAGTTTGGGAAAACCTTGGCTATATCCTTTGTTATGTGTTTATTTCCGCGGCTATCTGTTATGTGATAACTGCTATGTGCTATCTATGATTTATTATTGTATATTGCATCATAGCATGTCATGTAGTTGCATTAGTGACTTATTGAGATTTATCTCACCCCCTTTCTTTCATCTTTGTTTTTCCTTAACCCCCCCCAGGTGCTAAGGATTAGTCTCGCTGATCATGAGAAAGAGGACGTCGAGTGTGGATACATTCTTTTGGGGAAAGTTGTTATAGGTTGGTTTACATTATATAAATGTGTAACCTTTTTGGGATAGTTGTACCAAACAATGACGTCATTAAGAATTGTACATTTATCTTCTGTTGGGCATAAACTTGTGGAAGTTTATGATAGTTGTATTTGGTTATTATCAAACTTGGATTTGTAAAACTTTGGATCATCACCTTTTGGTATCAAATGGAATTTTTAACTTCGGTATTTCACAATTTTGGTTTTAAGTCGACGTCCAGCTCGCGATCTCGGGCTTGCGGGGTTCGGGGTCGCGATAGTTGGTATCAGAGCCATGGTTTGGCTCTAAGTATAAGTCTAGGTGGACTTGTATGACCTAGGAGGGTAGTTGTGTTCGGAGTGAGTAACGGTTGATGTTTTATGCAGGTAATTGTTTCCAATGGCTAGAAGGAGAACAGGTGAAGGCTCTAGTGGAGCACAGAATCAGAATGACACAAGGGAAAGAGCATGTGCTATGTTTCAAGGCATGCTCGAGGCGGCCATGAAGGCCATACATGATCAAGGTCCGAGGGTAGAGCAAGCACCACCCCGCTATGGATTGGAGCAATTTCTCAAACTGAAACCGGTCGAATTCAATGGGGAACCCGATGTAAGGAAAGCTGAGTTATGGATTGAGTCGATGGAGAAGATTTATGAGGTATTTGGTTGCACGGATGAGGATAAGGTCCGGTTCGCAGCTTATAAACTTGTGGGTGCCGCCGAGCACTGGTGGAAGGGTGTTAAAGCTAGTTGGGATGATACTCACACGGTGTATGCGTGGGAGTTGTTTGTGCGTAAGTTCAAGGAGCATTTCATTCCGGTTGTTGATCAAAACCGAAAGGAGATCGAGCTCCTCAATTTGGAGCAAGGTTTGTTGTCTATAGCACAGTACTCAGCTAAGTTCACAGAATTAGCCCGGTACTGTGGCTATTTGGTGAGGACTGAGGAGCAAAAGGCCATGAGATTCATCCGCGGGTTGAAGACATCCATCCGTACTCATCTGATAGCCCAAAAGATTGTGACTTTTCAGGATGCGGTAGATCGAGCCTACTTGATTGAACAGGACATTGGGGAACACAAAAGGAAGACCGAAGTCGTGAATACGGGTAAACAAGGAGGCCATGCTAAGTCTCAACCACAACACCATTCCGATAACCGAGGTAACTTTGGGGGACAATCTCAGTTCCGACGGCAACCGATCCCAAGGAACCCGGGTACCACTTCCGGGAACCAAGGGAACCAAATTAGGAGGCTTTGTTCGTATTGTCAAAAGGAAGGTCATTCAGAGGACCGGTGTTGGAAGAAGCAGGGAAGGTGTACCAATTGTGGTCAAATGGGTCATTTTGCAAAGGATTGCACTAGAGGCAAGGTCAACCGACTGGGGTAGGAGCTGGGGCTCCATAGGGTCAGAAAAGGGACGCTACAGGAAAGCCCAAGGTCCAAGGGAAAGTGTTTGCAATGAATCAACAACAAGCCACAGATGATCCCACAGTTATTGGAGGTATTATTTCTATATCTAGTGTGAGCACACGAGCGTTAGTAGATCCAGGATCATCTCATTCATACATTTCTATGCAATTTGCTTCTCTGTTAAATGCTGCATTTGAGTCTTTACCCTATGTGCTAGAGGTGTCGACCCCTATAGGAGAATGCTTGATATCTGATCGAGTCTTTCGTGCTTGTGATGTGGTTATGGTCGTACCTTATGTGCGGATTTGGTAGTCCTTCCCATTCAAGACTTTGATGTTATTTTGGGTATGGATTGGTTGAGCAAGTTTTATGCTTCTGTTGACTGTCGTAGAAAGGTCGTTAATTTTTCCATCCCTGATGTGCCTAAGTTTACTTTTGAGGCTATGCCTTTTGGTAGAAATTTTCGTATCATTTCCTATGTGAAGCGAGAAAGTTATTGCACCGTGGTTGTGAGGGTTTTTGGCTAGTGTTCTTGATACTAGGAAAGCATCCCCTAGTTTGGATAGTGTTCGGGTAGTTCGGGAATTTCCCGATGTTTTCTCTACCGAGTATGTTATGCCGCCCGATCGTGAGATTGAGTTTTGTATAGACCTTTTTTCCGGGTACGGCTCCAATTTCAGAATTGAAGGAATTAAAGGTCCAGTTGCGAGAGTTGCTTGATCAAGGTTTATCCGCCCTAGTGTTTCCCCGTGGGGAGCACTGGTTTTGTTTGTGCGGAAGAAAGATGGTTCGTTGATATTGTGTATCGATTACAGAAAGTTGAATCAGGTTACGGTGAAGAATAAGTATCCTCTACCCATATTGACGATTTATTTGATCAGCTTTAAGGGTCCGTGGTTTTCTCTAAACTTGATTTAAGGAGTGGGTACCATCAGTTGAAGGTCGATCGGAGGATATTCCGAAGACTGCCTTTCGCACTCGGTATGGTCATTACGAGTTCTTGGTTATGCCGTTTGGGTGACTAACGCGCCTGCAGTATTTTATGGATTTGATGAACCGGGTTTTCCATCCTTATCTTGATTCGTTCGTGGTAGTCTTCATCGACGACATTCTTGTTTATTCTAATCTCGAGAGGAACATGAACAACACTTGAGGACAGTCTTATCCGTTCTTGCGAGGGAGCAGTTGTTTGCAAAGTTTACCAAGTGTGAGTTTTGGCTCGAGAAGGTGTCATTTCTGGGTCATGTGATTTCTAAAGACGGGATTTCTGTGGACCCGTCAAAGATTGAAGCCATAGTGGATTGGAAGAGACCCGAATCAGTGACAGAGATTAGAAGCTTTCTGGGTTTGGCCGGGTTTTACCGAAGATTATTGAGGGGGTTTTCGAGGATTGCTACTCCGATGACTCAGTTGACCCGGAAGAATGTCCCGTTTGAATGGACCGAGAAATGTGACAAGAGTTTGAGGAATTGAAAAAGAGGTTGACTACCGCACCGATCTTGACCTTGCCTAATGGGAATGATGATTTAGTAATATATAGTGATGCTTCGAAAGAGGGTTTGGGTTGTGTTTTGATGCAGAACAGGAAGGTGATTGCCTATGCTTCGAGGAAGTTGACCCCTAGTGAACAGAATTACCCCACTCATGATATGGAGTTGGCTGCGATAGTATTTGCGTTGCACAAATGGAAACATTACCTTTATGGGGCGAAGTTTGAAATTTTTTACCGATCACAAGAGTTTGAAATACCTCTTCTCTCAAAGGAACTGAACAACCGGCAGCGTAGGTGGATGGAGCTTTTAAAGGATTACGATTGTACGATTTCTTATCATCCGGGGAAGGCGAATGTGGTAGCCGATGCGATTAGTAGAAAATCTTATGTGGCTTCGATGATGGTCCGTGAGTGGAAAATGCTTGAGGATGTGCGAGATTGGTCTCCTCGTGAATCGAGACATGGGGCAATTTTTGCGAATATTAGGGTGTCTCCGACCCTAATTCAGAGATAGGAAGCTCAGAAAGAAGATCCCGAGTTGGTGAAGATAATGGGTAAATTGAAGGAAAGAACTTCGAGGATTTTTCTTTGAGTTCGAGTGGATTGTTGACTTTCCGTGGTCGTTTGTGCGTACCCGATGTTGGTAGAATAAAGAGGCAAGTTTTAGATGAAGGTCACAAATCGAGATATACTATTCATCCGGTAGTACGAAGATGTATCAGAATTTGAAACAGCATTTTTGGTGGAATAATATGAAAAGGGAAATAGCGGAGTATGTTTCGAATGTTAACTTGTCAGCAGGTCAAAGCCGAGCATCAGAGACCAGCGGGACTACTTCAGCCGTTAGAGATTCCCGAGTTGAAATGGGAGCATGTGACCATGGATTTCGTTACGGGACTACCTCGTACCCGTAGGAAGTATGACAGA